>BMAC01000417.1:578158-632108 GCA_014905375.1 Phtheirospermum japonicum | reverse complement strand
CGCCGCGTGCCAGCTCAGCGGCCCCTCGTGCCATCCCGCTCGGCAGCACACGCACGCGCCCCAGCATCTCCAGGCAGCGCGCCGAGCGCGCCTGCGCTCGCGCCATCCCGCCCGCACACGCCCAGCATCCTCGCGGCAACACTCGCCACGCTCCCGCGCGCGCCTGTGCGCGGCCTCTCGCCACGTCTCGCCGCCTGCCAGCGGCCAACCCAGCGGCCCGCCAAGCCTGCGCCCAGCAGCGCCCAGGCTCGGCCATGGCCGAGCCACATCGAGCCATGGTCGAGCCATCTCGAGCCAAAATGTGCCAAAAAGCTAGCCAAGGGTCTAGGAAGGTGCCTCCGGGTCAAACTTGGTCAAACCCGGGAATTTTAAGCCTCTAAGGCTATTTTGGCCCATTTAAACCCAATTAAATGTAATATAAATAGTAGACTTCTTTCATTTTGGAAGACACCTCTCATTTTCTCCCAACCCAAGCATGGGTTTGGGATTAAAAATCCTCTCTCTAGTTTTTAAGATCTAATTTCTCTCTCTTAGGTTTTAGATTCAATTTCAAGCTTTCATGTAATTTCCTTTTCTAGATTTAGATTTAATTTCAAGCTTTGCCTTGGGTTTGTAAGCTCAAGAAGAATTCAAATACTCCTTTGGATTTTTACTTTGATGCAATTTAATTCAAGCTTGTTTCTCTCCTTAATTCTAGTAAGTTTCCTTCCTTTAATTTCATGTTTTATGCTTTATTTCCATGCTTTGTTCTTCATTTCCATGCTTGTTCTTCATGTTATGCTTTTTGCCTTAGCACCTTGAATTCATGATGAAACTTATGATTTGGCTATGGAATCTAGATGAGTGACACATCTAGATCAAAGATCGGCTCTTGGATCGTCTTGATTTTGAGTTTTTCCTATGCTTTATTTTAATTTTTATTTTCATGCATAGTTTTAGGTTAAATCATAGATCTACTCTTTGTTGCTTGTTATTTTCTTTAAAGTTTTGAACTTTCTTGTTAATTTCTATTGATCTTTCCATTCATGCTTTCAATTTTTGCTAATTTGCATTATTTAGGATTTTATGCATAGTTGTACCTTGTGCTTGCATGCTTGTACTTGGTGAAACATTGCATTTTCTTGCTTATTTTCATTACTTGCTTGCATTTTCATTTAAGGCATACGACCGAGGCATCCTACCAATATGCAATTTCAATTCCTAGGATAGTTAGCTATTTTAATTATTTTATTTTCATTTTTCCTTTATCTCTCAAGACTGAAACACATTGAATACTTCAATTGAATCGATTTCCGATAAACCGAGCCATGAACCCGACGATTTATTCATCACCACGAAAACTCTCCTAACAAAATGGCGCCGTTGCGACTCGGCTTGGTTAAAACTTTCTACTTGGTTGTAGTTTCATTGTTGTTTTAGCTTGTTTTGTTATTTGACATTTTATTTAGTATGCAAGGTTCTTATGGCTATGGTGGATACATTCCTGACATGGGGGAATGAGACATTGTATAATGGGTATGGCAACGTGGGAGGGCATGGTGCAAACCACGTTGCCAACTGTGGCTACGGTGATGGGAGACCCGGCATGGGAGGGCATGGTGCAAACCATGTCAGGTTTGATGGTTTTTTGGGCATAAATGGTTCCTTTGGGGGTTATGGTGCTCCAACTTCCTATCCGAATGCGCAAGTACCGACTTCCGGCCCGTATGGCTATTCTCGTCCTCTCGATGATTATGACTACTTTGGACGTTTGATCTCCAATGCCCCCCCCCCATCCGTACTATGGGAGATTTTAACCGACCTTTTTTGGTATGTGGATGGTGTTGAACGAGTGATCATCTTCTCGACCATTGCCCTTTCAATTCCTCATCGGAGGACACCGACTCGTTTGGTGTTCCCCGAGTTCCCCCTTTAACCGCTAAAGATCTCGAGTATTATGAGTCGTTTGGCGGTCCGAGCTCCAATGTGAAAAGTGGCCCCCCCATCCGTACTATGAGAGATGTTACCCAACCTTTTTTGGGATGTGGATGGTGTGGATCGCGTGGTCATGTTACCGACTCTTGCCTTTTTGAGGATGAATATGGAGGCCATAGATATCCGGTGGGACCCGCTTGTGCTACGCCTTCTTTTGCTTCACCACCAACTCCTAATCCTTTTGTTACTCCTCACGAGGGCCCGTTTCATCCGATTACCCCAATGATTGCTCCTACTCCACGACAATTCTCAAATCCGCCTTCACATACGTTTCCGGTCGTGTTCTTCGATAAGTGTGGGGTGGTTGACGATACGGTCATCTCGCCGTCGGAGGAGGAGTTGTTTTCAATTCCGAGTGATCTTACTCATTTCGATTCCACCTCCGTGGACCTCTCCTTTCTTTCTCTTTCAAAAAATTCTATTTTTGATCGGATATATATGGACATGATCGAAGGGATAGTCGAGCGAGCGTATATGGAGGCAAAGAGCAATGAGGAGGAGGTTGGCCCGGATGTCGATATGGAGGGATGTTGTGAGGATGAGCCCCTTGTTCTTAATAACGAGCCCGTTGTGCCTCTATGTGCCCCATGTTTATGTGAAGACGATTTTCGTTGTGTTGTTGAGGGCAACGGCGACATTCTAGAGGGGGAGGTGGGGGTTATTGATGATAAACTTGGAGAAAAAGACGGTTATCTTGAGGAGGATGAGGAGAGCAAGTGGATTATTATCCTTGCAAACTCGCACCGGGAAGAAGGGGAGAAGATGATGGTTGAAGGGTTTAGAATCCTTAAGAATGCTCTTCATTGGAAACCGGGAGTGGTCGAGAGAGTTAGCCCTTCGATTTTGATTCTTGACGATATGATGAGAGTCGGGATGTGGAGGTTGTTGTTTGAGGGCTTGATGTTCGTGATTTCTAAAAGCGAGTGGGTGAAGCCCATTGACTTGGTGCCCAAGACGAGCGGCTTGCTTATTTTTGAAGAAGAAAAGGGAAAGTTAATGACCACGAGGGCTATGATGAGATGGAGGATGTTGATCGATTCTAAGAGGTTAAATGCGGATTTCAAAAGCGATCATTTCCCTTCCCCGTCGCCCGACCGCATGTTGGGGAAGATAGCCGGCTATTACTCTTTTTGTTTTTGGGATGAATCATCGGGTCACTTCAAAACAAAAATTCCACCCGAGAATCTACCTATGACGACGCCTACTCGCTGATTAGAACACTAACCGCTCAATATTTCTATTGGATCTTAGATGAAGTGTCGGGCCACTTCAAGACCACAATTCCTCCCGACAAGGAGGAGATTGTGTTGGTGGATCCACCTGTGATCTTCCCACCTTGATCGAAAAGGGAGTACGTCGAGCTAATGACGTAAAACAAGCACTTCTTGGGAGGCAACCCAAGTTCTTTCCATAGCTTTCTTTCTTTCTTTCTTTTATTGAAAAATCCAAAAACATTCAAAAATTCAAAAAATAAAAAAAAACATTTCAAAAATTGAAACAAAAAAAATATTTTGTAGAGGTTCATGTACAAATTTCCTTGTGTTTTTGATTTTGTGTGATTTTCTTTTCTAGATTTGGTTTTTCGACTTCAACCATTGGGCGATTTGATAAGTTAGTAGCGTTCATGAAACCGGGAGTATACTAGACATGCTCGATTTTCGCTTGGATTGCTTAGATGCTTAGGTGGACCCTACCGAGCTCGACTCAAACTCGCTCGGTTAAAGGAAGTTTTTTATTCACACTCCTTTTACTTGTTTTTCATTAAAATGCAGGTAATGCATGGTTTAAGTGTGGGGTGGGGTAGGTGGTTAGGGTCCGGGTATCGAAAAGTATGTTTTGTTGTTCTTAACTCGAGCCTTGGCGAAGTGACGCATTCTTGGCGAAGTGACGCTTACTTTTTGCGTATTTATATGGTTGAGTCAATTTTTGTTTCTTTTTAGTCGTTATTACATTGTTGAACAACTCCACGTGCTTGGAAGTTTGAATAGTTTACTTGTCGGGTTTTTGCATATTTATGGCCTCTTGTGTGAGGGGTTGAATTTTTGTGCTTCGTCCAAACCCGCCTATATATATAATAATCAACATTTTCTCGTGAAAAGATTGCAAAGCTCTAAAATCTCTTTTGATTTTGCTCCCAAATTCGGTGCAAACTAGTGAGTAGTCTTGTGTGATTTATCGGCTTGCTTGTATTTTTACGGAAATTGCATTGGGGAGGTTTGATTTTGCTCGTACATGATTTAATTCGAAAATGACCTTGAGGCACATATATCACCCTTGTTCCGGCCATATCCATATATTTAAGCTACTTTAAAAATCCCAAATGAGCCCCCTTGAGCCTTTATCCCGTTTCTTGTTAGCCGAGCTCGATTTTAGCTCTTGTATCTTCGCGTTGGTGAGGTGGAGAGAGTGCGTTGTTAGTTGATGAGAGATGTGTGGGAAATTTATTGTGAGTTTCAGGTATTGAGTTGCTTATAAAAAAAAAGAAGAGAAAAACGAAAACAAAAAGAGAATAATACTCCAACACAAGTCACGAAGAGTGACAAAGCGTGCATTCAAGTGTAAAGCCTAATTTGCAAAAGGCTAAGTTTAGCAATAAGAAGCAAATTCATAAAGTTTCTAAGTGTTGTGAAAATAAAGTCGGGAGAGAGTGTGAAACTACAAAAAGGGTTTTGAATGAGAGTTTGGTGAATTTGGAAAGGTGAAGCGATCATAAGCTTCGGGTTTTAGAAGATAGGATTTTGTGTGTTATTGATCACGTTTGATCGTGTGTTAGCCACTATATCTAAAAGTTCCATACCTTAGCAAAGAGCCAACATTACAACCCTTAATAAAGACCTCTTTCGATTTTTATTTGGTCATGTACTTGAGCAATTTCGAGCGTCCGATTTGTGAAATCTTGACAAGGTGCATGTATTGACCGACTTGAGCGTAAACACGTCCTATATACACTTGAGCGAATTGAGCGTACACCCTCAAAATTTCCAGTTTGTGAGGAAGTCATCGATTTGACTTGCATTTGAGAAAGAGTAATACGAGCAATGCTTGACGATAGCGAGTTTATGTTGATACTTTTCATCATATAAATAAGGATAAGCACAAAGGTTTCTCGTTTTACACAATTTTCATTGCGTGTGCACTCTAGATTCTTTTCGTGGTTCGAGGACGAACAAACCAATAAGTGTGGGGTAGTTGTTTTTCTTGTAATTGTTGTGTTTTTCTTCGTGTTTTTAGATAGATTTTTATAATGATTTTAGTAGTTTTGAGTCATTTTTTCGTTAGGTTTTTAGGTCGTTTCTCTTGTTTTATTGTTTTTCGTGTTCTTGCTACTTTTATATTTAATTTGGTTGAATGGGTTCAATTACCTTGAGGATTGGTGAAATTCTTGGGTTTTTATGTTCAAAATTTCTATTTTATAGGCCAAGGCATTAAGGATTAAAATTGAAGCCAAAAGAGAGGCTCCAAAATGCCAAACTCTCTGGAATACTATCCAAAGCTCGCCGATGCTCGCCAAAATTCACGCCAAGCTGCCCACACTGGGTGGCGCTGCCCATAGTGGGTTACCCAGTGTCCGAGCAGCGCCCGGCAGGCCGGCCCCACATCCCGCGCGCACGCGCGCAACTGCCGACCGCGCCTGCCGAAAGCGCGCGCGGCCTGCTCGCCAGCACTCGCCAGGCATCGCCACGCTTCTCGCCAGCGCCCGCGCCTGCTCGCCCGCACATGCCCAGCCGCCCAAGCTCCAGCCCGACCAGCGCCCAGGCCTTCCGACCACCTGAGCCCAGCAGTGCCCAGGCTCGGCCATGTCCAAGCCACATCGAGCCATGGTCGCGTCATCTCGAGCCAAGTTGACCCAAAAGGTGCCAAAAGGCTAGCAAAGGGTCCAGGAAGGTGCCTCCGGGTCAAACTTGGTCAAACCCGAGAATTTCAAGCCTTTTTGGCTAATTTGGCCAATTTAAACCCAATTAAATTAGTATAAAAAGGAGACTTCTCTCATTTTTGTAAAACACTTCTCATTTTCTCCCAACCCAAGCATGGGTTTGGGATTAAAAACTCTCTCTCCAAGGTCTTAGATTCAAATTCTCTCTCTTAGGTTTTTAGATTCAATTTCAAGCTTTCATGTAATTTCCTTTTCTATATTAGATTTAATCTCAAGCACCTCCTTGGGTTTGTAAGCCTAAGAAGAATCTAAATACTCCTTTGGATTGTTACTTTTGAGGCAATTTCATTCAAGCTTTGTTTCATTTCTTAATTCAAGTAAGTTTCCTTTAATTTCATGTTTTATGCTTTATTTCCATGCTTTGTTCTTCATTTCCATGCTTGTTCTTCATGTTATGCTTTTTGCCTTAGCACCTTGACTTCATGATGAAACTTATGATTTGGCTATGGAATCTAGATGAGTGACACATCTAGATCATAGATCGGCTCTTGGATCGTCTTGATTTTGAGTTTTTCCTATGCTTTATTTTAATTTTTATTTTCATGCATAGATTTAGGTTAAATCATGGATCGACTCTTTGTTGCTTGTTATTTTCTTTAAAGTTTTGAACTTTCTTGTTAATTTCTATTGCTCTTTCCATTCATGCTTTCAACTTTTTCTAATTTGCATTATTTAGGATTTTATGTATAGTTGTACCTTGTGCTTGCATGCTTGTACTTGGTGAAACATTGCATTTTCTTGCTTATTTTCATTACTTGCTTGCATTTTCATTTAAAGCATACGACCGAGGCATCCTACCAATATGCAATTTCAATTCCTAGTATAGTTAGCTATTTTAATTATTTTATTTTCATTTTTCCTTTATCTTTCAAGCTTGAAACACATTGAATACTTCAATTGAATCGATTTCCGATAATACCGAGCCATGAACCCGATTATTTATTCATCACCACGAAAACTCTTCTAACACTATTCCGGAGTTGCACGTCGATCTTGGGCGAAGATTGAATCCCGAATGCGAATTCGATGTTTTGGACGCGTTGTTCTTCGATCCTTGATCTCCGTATTCAAATCTCGTTATGAGATGTGGAATTATGTTTATTCTGAGCTAAGAAACCCTAGTTGGTCGTGTGTCTGGTGTCTCCTCTCTTGAAAATCCAAAATATAGAGGGTTTATATAGATATTATAAGTCTTGGCGCACAAGAAACCTTAAAATCCGAATTCTGGGCCGTCGCGTCGACGGTGCATCGACGTAGCGTCGACTGACGCGCGCTGGTGCTCGGCGTCGGTGCTGCCTGGGCGTGCGCGTCGGTTGGGCGGATGCGTCGACTGACGCGGTCATGGATCGATGCTTCAGCAAGTTGCGTCGACGTTGCGTCGGTCGACGCGTCTTCAATCGACGCTTCAGCAAGTTGCGTCGACGGTGCGTCGGTCGACGCGTCTTCAATCGATGCTTCAGCAAGTTGCATCGACGGTGCGTCGATTGACTCCCCTTCGGTCGACGCTTCAGAACGTGGGGTCATCAGTGTGTTGGCCTTACGTCGACTGACGTGGGTCATGGTTCGCGTCGACGGAGCGTCGACGGTCGCGTCAGTCGACGCGACAGAGCGTCTATCTCCGTCTCTCGATCTTTTGCTACTCGTTTCGCTGGAAATCTCGTTCTCCTATTCTTGAATATCGAACTTCGTCAACTACGCGCTGAACTCTTCCGGTTACTTAGCTGTAAGGTGAAAACAACGAAATATCACCTATTTGCATCAATTATGATTAAAATATGGTAAAATAAGTCAGAACTATAAAAATACGGAATTATGCTTTAATCGTCCAACTTATACCAAAAAAAAAAAAGAAAAACGTACTAAAAAGCTAATAAAAATAAGGACAAATCTACTCTAATTACTTGCTCGACGCTATTTTGCTCATTTAATTCAAAACGTACGGTGGATCTCCAAACTCCACCGACTCGTGATCACGATTCATCTTTCTTCCAGCATGATAAGGCTTCAGTCTATGCTTGTGAACTTGAAAGGATGATTTTCCAACCTCATCATACAACGTGGCTACGCCGTACTCATCTAATTCTTTTATCGAGAACGGTCCGCTCCATGCAGCTCCAAAATCAGCTGGGTCATATTTACGCTCGTGATTATACAGTACTAATTCCCCAACCTCATACTGAGAGTTTTTGACATCCTTCATGCGAACCTCTTTTGATTTCTTCTTATTCCTCGTCAAATTGTTGAGATGTGCCTCGCCCTCGTTCGTTTTGTGTGAAATTTTTTTGTTAGGGTCGAGGGAATCGTGCCTTGAGCGACTTAGTGGTGGCTTCAACTTCACCCTTTGTTCAAACTCATATGCTTTGCTCTCCACATCTAAATCATCTAAAAATTCCTCTACAATATTGCGCATGTCAATACCTAGCAACTCAATCAAGTCCTCTCCACTTAAGTGCATATGATCCTCAAACTCGTCGTAATCCTTGCTTGAATTGACTCGTTTATCCCCTCCCTCGATAGAGAATTCGGTGTCGTCCCCGTCGCTCAGTTTGTTCAAAGTTGCGATTTCTCATAACTCGTTTACGCATGATGTAACAGGATCAATGAATGAATCATCCTCTTGCATGACGGGGGAGGGAGTGTTTTGAATATCTCTTAGAGAAAACGTCACTGTTTCGCCCAAAACTGTCATTGTCATCCTCCCTTTATAAACATCAATTAGAGTATGGGAAGTAGACATGAACGGGCGCCCCAATAAAATGGTATGATCAGTGCTTCCAGTCGGAATTTCTCCAATGTCCATAACCACAAAATCAATTGGGAGTACAAGTTCTCCAACTTATACTAAAACGTCCTCAACTATCCCCAAGGGTAGTCGGGTTGAGCGATCAGCCAACTGTAGTCGCATGGTTGTCGGTTTAAGTGGTCCAAGATCGAATTCTTTATAAAGTGAATGTGGCATTAAATTTATTCCTGCTCCAATATCCAACAATCCTATTGCTTTTTGCCCATTAAATAATGAAATAGTGATGCAGAAAATTCCAGGATCATGTTCTTTAGGTGACAATGGTTTCTTAAAAATTGCGCTAACCTCCTTGGGTAATGGTACGTATTGATTCGTCGCCAAATGTCTCTCTCTTGAAGCTAGTTCCTTAAAAAGTTTAACGTAGGCGGGCATTGTTTTGATTAACTCCAAAAGTGGTAGGTTGATATTGACATTATTCAAGAGGTTGTATAGGTCCATGAACCTCTTGTTCTCTTTCACCGGACGCAATCGGCTCGGAAAAGGAACAACATTCTTAAATTGCGTCGTTGATTGCTTCGGCAGTGATGGTTCGTCTTTGCCAGGGGTGTTGTTCGGAATCGTCCCTTGAATGGAACCAGGCACGTATCTATTGGTGGATTTATGTATCTTGTCTACTAGTTTAGGAACAATTTCCTTGTCCTGGTCCACTATGCCATTGTCGATATTCTTCCCACTGCGAAGGACGTGAACCACTGACGCTTGCTCTGGTCGACTTAATATCTTGTCCCTCTCCTTATTTGACCTTGCAAAGTCAGTTGCTAGTTGGCCCATAGTTCTTTCCATCTTATCCATGTTTTTAGATAGATCATGCACAACACCGGAAATATGGTCAATTCCGTTCACCTTCTTCGAGAGTTCATCAATCTTTGCGTTCACCATTGTAAGTCCCTCTCTATTGCTGATCGTCTCGGCCACTTGATTTTGCTGCCAAACCAAAAGCTGATCATTTGGTTGAGTCGCATTAGACGCCTTCCCTTGCGTATGAAAATTATTTTGTGGCGGTGGCACTGGTGGTGCTTGAGCATATTGTGGTGGGGGATATTGCGGATCAGGTGGCATATAATTCCGACTTCCTGGACCCCACTTGAAAAGAGGATTATCAAATTGCGGTGTGTACTTCTTTTGATTCGAATAATTTTGGATCGCGTTAACATCCTCATGCTGCTCAATGTTGTTCGGACACACGTCTGCTAATGCTGGGGGGATCCACACTGGTTACATGTTACGGCCATCTTTTGTGCAGTGGCCTTGCTAGCTCGCTCGGCTTTCCAAGCAGCTAATTTCTCGTCAAATATCTCCTCACATTTCGCCTTGACTAACTTGCCGTCATCTAAATCAGGACTGGGGATGGAAAATTTGTTAACCCTCATTTTACGAGGCCGAGAGTTGGTTTGTCTAGATTCTTCGCTTCGATTTTCCAACACCCGCCTCGCCTCGGAGGCTGTCAAATCTCCAAAATCTCCTCCCGCTGTTATCTCTACTTCTCGTTTCCCATGGTCCAATAAACCATCGAATAAAAACTGGTTAGTCATCTCCGAAGAATAGTTGTGGTGGGGGAAAGCTTGCAAAAGCGTCTTGTAACGTTCCCAAGTTTCATGAAATTGCTCTCCATCTAACTGTTCAAAGGTGGTAATTTGCCTACGAAGATGCCCTGTAGTTTGGGCCGAATATATTGATTTAAGAATTTCTCACTGATCATATCCCAATCAGTCAACGAACCAGGCTCTAGAGATAGTAACCATGACTCCGCCTTATCCTTCATGCTATATGGAAAACAAATCATTTGTACCTCTTCTTGATTAAGGCCATGAACCACAAATCTTCCAACCTCATCAACAAAATAGTTCAAAAATGCCAAGGTCCGAGCACAATTGCTGACCTAAAAGGTACAACCTTTGGTCGCGCCAAATGGCGCTGTCTAGGTGCTCGATCTCCCCTTGGTTCCCTAAAAATTGGTTATTAGCTCTCTCGTAGTGGTCGTCATATGCGTAATGGTTCTCACGTCCGTATCTTCTTCCAAAATTGCTTTGCTCGTAACCATGATCTTGATTCGCCAACCACTCGTTCACGTGCCTTTGATTGTTAAAATAAGCGTTTCACTGCAAAACATCCTCATTCCTAAATGCCACGTTCTCGATGTTGTGTTGACGCATGACCTTGTTGTTCATCTCTTCGTTTTGCCTCAAATTTGCCATGTTGGGTTAGTGATTGATCACGTTGTGCTGCTGGACTCCTTCGTCTCTCATGTTTTCCATGTCTTGCTGGTAATTAGCCCAGTAGGCTCGGGGTTGTGGTTGTCCTTGCAGAATGATTGGCTCACTCCCATACCCATTTCAAATCGGGCGTGGAGGTGATCTTGGCGGCGAATCACCGTTTTGATTCGAATGTGCTCCTCACATAATGTCGGAAGCTTGATCGCAAGCAAAATCAGTTGCTATTGAGGAATTGACCTCTGGAATAAAAACGGGTCTTGGTCTTGATGGATTTGAACGGTGGACGTTGTCAATGAATGATGCAAGGTCGCATTGAAGTGATCGCCTTCCTTGGATAAACTCAACAACACGTCAACGTACCAAATGGCAAAAACCAAGTGCAAAAGTAAAAATAAAAATAAAATAATAAATTAAAAAGAAAATAAAACGAAAAACATCTTTAATTCCTACTCGTTGCTTCCCTGGCAACGGCGCCAAAATTTTGAACCAAACTTTTGTGCACCCCTTTTTAATAAATTAATTTAAAAGCACGTCAGTTTGCTCGCAAGAGTACGAGGTACTTGTAGGGTGATGAGTTTGACTCGAGTCGTATCTCTCGAAGAAACAACTATTCGGTCTTTTGGATGTTTTTCTCAATTTACGAACTAAAATAAAATACATGTACATTTGGGGTTTTGAAAGATTTTGAATTGATTATTATAGCTAAAGCAATAATTAAACTTTGACTAATTAAACTAATTACTTTAAACTAGATTATCAACTACGAGCAGTAACGATGATTAAAACCTAATTAACGAATCTAAGAGCATGAACATAAGAAATTATCACTAAGCAATGTATCATATGAATCTAAGAACGAACAAATAACATTAATTAATCGCATAAATAAACTAAAGTAATCTAATATCCAATATCCAATATCTAAGTATGAAACGATTAAATTAATTATTAAAACTAGAATTAACTAAGAAATTAACTACGAAATTAACTAAGAGTTTAGAGTACTTATTGTAACTAATAAAAGCAATGAAAAGCTCCATCTATTCCGGAGTTGCACGTCGATCTTGGATGAAGATGGAATCCTGAATGCGAATTCGATGTTTTGGACGCGTTGTTCTTCGATCCTTGATCTCCGTCTTCAAATCTCGTTTATGAGATGTGGAATTATGTTTATCTTGATCTAAGAAACCCTAGGTAGTCGTCTCTCCCCTGAAAAACCAAAATATGGAGGGTTTTTATAGATATAACAAGTCTTGGCGCGCACGGAACCCTAAAATCACAAAACTGGGCCGTCGCGTCGATGGTGCGTCGACCGACGCAGGCTTGGGTCTCGGCGTCGACGCGGTCTGGGTGTGTGCATCGGCTGGGCGGGTGCATCGACTGACGCGTGCTTGGATCGACGCTTCAGAAAGTTACGTCGACCTTGCGTCGACCGATGCCTCTTCAATCGACGCTTCAGAATGTTGCGTCAGCAGTGCGTCGATCATCGCGCATCATTGCTTGCGATCGTCGATCGACGCGACAGACAGTCCGTCTCAATCTCTTGATCTTTTTGCTACTCGTTCACCGAAAAGCTCGTTCTCCTATTCTTGAACATCGAACTTCGTCTATTACACGTTGAACTGTTCCGGTTACTTAGCTGTAAGGTGAAAAACAATGAAATATCACCTATTTGCATCAATTACGATTATAATACGGTAAAATAAGCTGGAACTATAAAATACAGAATTAATGCTTAAATCGTCCAACTTATACCAAAAACAAATAGAAAAACGAACTAAAAAGCTAATAAAATAAGAACAAATCTACGTTAATCACCGGTGCTCCATTGTACGTGATATGATATGTCCTAAAGAAAATGAAACAAACAAAGACAAAGAAAATAACAATATTTTTGGATTTTTTATTTTTATATATTTTTATTTTATTTTATTCTATTTATTTTTTTTAAAAGCATAAAATATAGATACAAAGAATTTAGAACTTGCGGGACCCATCATCCTCGGGGTTCTCATCAACGTCCATGCTTGGTTGGGGAAATGATGCCTCAAAATGCTCTTCGAGCCTCAAAAAAAGAGCTCGCATCTTCCTCAAGCTTCGACGGTTTTGCTCGTGGTTCGTGTTAATCTTGTCTTCAATGATTTGGAGCTTGTCGAACATCTTCAATTGAAATGCTCGGTTATCCTCGAAAAATTTGCCCCAATTGGGACTCGGGACCGAATTGGTACGTGGGATCAGCTCCATTGTCGTGTCGCCATCCTCGTCGTTCATTCAAGACGAGGAGACTACTTGAGTCGAAGACCTCACTCGGGGTGCAGGGGCACGTGTCAAAGAAAGTGAAGTCGTCCCAAGTGGATGCAAGCCATTTCCAACCGGATCAAACCCGAAGTGACGGGCGAGTCCGGTAATGTATGGTGCAAAGGAGAGAAGTGGCGTTTTGCTACCCGGCGTACCCTTAGTAACATTGTAGAGTCCTCTCAAAATCAACGGGTATAGCCGGACTTGACGACCGTCAAGAAGACACTGTAGAACGTAGAGCTCGGACTTGGTCGCATAGGTGGTCTCGTTTTTGCATAAAACAATGTGGGCGAGAATCTTGTAGGCAACATAGAGGGCCTCGTCTTGAATCTTCAAGCAAGGAAATCGCTTGTAATCGCCCGTGTTTCCCACGGTTATCATCCCCCCAAAAGAGGCTAAATCGAAGCCTTGAATAACCACCGGGTGTGGTCCCCTTCGTTCGGGAAACCAAAAATGTTGCCAAAAATTTTTTCGTCCACATGAACGTCGTACCACCTAGCTTACATGTGAACGTCTCGTCATTCCAGAATGCCAAAGTAGTGAAAAACTTGAGCATAAGCTCGCTAAATATGGGTAGGTGCATGCGGGCGAAATACCCACAACCGAGGCCGTCGACATAACGAGAGAGGTCGGTATGGTGCTCCGAACCATTTGAGGCTTTCTCCTGAATCCCGTCAACATTAATCGTCATATGGGTCATGAACCCCCATTGTCGAATATTCTTAAAACTCCCCCTTCCTTTTTGTCATAAATTGGGAACGACGCTCCGTATTTACTCGACATATCCTTACGTTTTCCCGATCGAGACATTGTCAATCAAATAGAAGTTGAACGGGAATGACAAATCTTGAAAATCAAACTTTTTGGTTCTTTGGGGAATTTCGTCGAACACTTGGCGTGCATGTTCAACCAACTAAGAACTTGAGTAATTCTTGAACCAAAAGCTTCCCAAACACAACCAATCACAATATATATATATATATATAGAGATATATATAAGCGAAGTACCAAGAGAGTGTTAAGCGAAGTACCTCGACATTGAAGCTCGAATTAGCTTGGTAACCCTACGTAGCCCGTTTTGGAGAATTTGGATAGTATGTTAGATGGTGGATTGAATTTCTGGGTATGTAGTAAATTTCTGGATGTTTGAATGTTAGAGTGTAAGAGTTTGTTGAAGAAAGAATGAAGTTATGGGAGAAGGCAAGAAAATTGAAGTTTGGAGTTAGAAGAGGAGGAAAAGTGAGAAGAGAAGGGATTTGGGCGAATTTAAGCTGTTTTTTGGGCTATTCCCGCAGGTCATAGGTCGGGTTGGCGGGTCAAAATCTAGTTTTAAATTCTTTTGGGCTGGGTACGGGGTTAGCGTCGACGCTGCGTCGACCGACGTGAGCCCAATCGACGCTACAGAGACCAATTCCTTGGCAGTTGCGTCGACGCCGCGTCAACCGACGCGAGAAGTCTCGACGTCGACGCGGGCGGAATTTTTGGGTCGATTTTTCTTCGCTTGATTTATCAGTTCCCATCGTTCGAATTCTTCCATCTGTTCTAAAAACATAAAAACCAAAATAAAACATAAATAAACTAAAAATAAAATACAAAAGGATACAAAAAGCTCGGGTTGCCTCCTGAGAAGCGCAAATTTTAACGTCATTTGCTCGATGCAATATTGCTCGTTTAATTCTTACCGTAAGGTGGGTCTCCAAACTCCACCAACTTGCGATCTCGATTCTTCTTTCCTTAGTCGTGATAAGATTTCAGCCTATGTTTGTGAGCTTGAAAGGATGATTTTCCGACCTCATCATACAACGTGGCTACTCCATACTCGTCCATCTCTTTTATCAAGAACGGTCCACTCCATGCAGCTTCGAAATTAGTCGGGTCAAACTTACGTTCGTGATTAAACAATACTAATTCCCCAGCCTCATACTGCAAGTTTTTAACTTCCTTGGTACGAACCTCTTTCGATTTCTTCTTATTTGGCATCGAAATGCTGTCGTAAGCCTCGCCCTTGTTCCTTACATAGTCAAAAATTCTGTTGGGGTCGAGGGAATCGTACATCGAATGATTTGTTGGTGGATTCAACTCCACATCTAGTTCCTCTTGAAATTCTTCAATAATATCGTTTATGTCAATCCCTAGTAACTCGATCAAATACTCCCCATTCCAAAAGCTTCTCGTCGTCAAACTCATCAAACTCCTCGCTTAAATCAACTTCTAGCGTATCCCCCTCCGTCCTTGGAAATCTGGTGTCGTCCCCGTTGCCTAATTCGTCTACAACCACTACTCCTTTTAGCTCGTGGATGCATGAAGTAACGAGATCAAAGAATGAACAATCGTCTTGTATAGCAGGGGAGGGAGTGTTTTGAATATCCTTTAGAGAAAACATCACTTTTTCGCCCAAAATGGTCATTGTCATCCTCCCTTTGTGAACATTGATCAGAGTATGCGAGTTAGACATAAACGGGCGCCCCAATAAAGTTGTATGCTCCGTGCTCTCAGTTGGTACTTCGCCAACGTCCATAACTACAAAATCAACCAGAATTACTAGCTCTCCAACTTGTACTAAAACATCCTCAACTCTCCCCAAAGGTACCCGAATTGAGCGATCGGCCAACTGTAGACGCATGGTTGTCGGCTTCAGTGGTCCAAGATCAAGTTTTTGGTAAAGTGAATAAGGCATTAGATTAACTCCTGCTCCAAGATCTAACATTTCTATTGCTTCTTGTCCATTATCCAATGAAATAGTGATGTAGAAACTTCCAAGATCGCATTTTTTGGGTGGTAATGACTTCTTAAAAACCGCGCTTACTTCCTTTGACAGTGTTACAAATTGGTTTGACTCCAAGTGTCTCTCACTTGGAGCAAGTTCTTTGAAAAACCTCACATAGGCAGGAATTGTTTTGATTACCTCCGAAAATGGCAAGTTGATATTGACGTTCTTCAATAAGTTATATAGTTCCATGAACCTTTTATTCTCTTTCACTGGATGCAAACGGCTTGGAAAAGGAATAGCATCCTTGATCGGCGTCGTTAATTGCTTTGGCGGTGGTGGTTTAGGAACATCGTCTTTGCCAAGGGCGTTATTCGGAATTATCCCTTGAAAGGATCCGTGAACATATCGATTAGAGAATTTATGCAGCTGATCTACTGGTTTAGAATCATCGCCCTTGCTAGGAGTTGGTGTTTTATTCTCGACCTCGACCTCACCGTCTCAGTCAACTACTCTGTTATCGATATTCTTTCCACTGCGAAGGACATGAACTGCCGACGCCTGTTCTGCCTGGCTGGGAAGTTTATCTTTCTCGTCTGAGAGCTTGGCTAGGTGAGTTGATAATTGACCTATTGCTGTTTCAAGTTTCCTCTGCCCAGCCGTATTCTCAAGAATAGACTTTTTCATGTCAGTGATTCCGATTCGAATGTCCGCGAGTCCATCTCGGTTTTTAATAGTTTCGGTGTCACGCCCCATTTTCGAAAAGTGTAATATTTGATTATAAACAAAACTTTCAAAAACAAGGGCATGAGTTTTCAATAAATCACAGTCACAACATAAATTGAGCGGAAGCGTGGATAAAACTTAAATATCTATTTGAAAATAGGAGATTCACTTAATGAATCAAAATAGTAGCAACTTAACTGTTCATGAACTCTTAAATGACAAACACAAGTCTCAAACTTTATTTTAAACTTGACATAAAATTTAAAATACCAATTCATAAAAAGGAAAATGAAATAGCATTGAAAATAGCATCTTCGCATCCACCGCCTCGTACCACATCCAACTCCTTAACCTAAAAAGTTTAATAATAATGGGTGTGAGCTTTCAACTCGCTCAGTGGGGATTTGTTTGTCAACATTAAACACGAATCATACAAACCATAAATGAATAGCTACAACACACTGTCAGTCGTTCATAAATGTTGGCCAACCATAGATTTAGCTCGAAAGCTACTGTTGTTTTAGCCCGAAAGCTACTGTTGTTTAGCTCGAAAGCTACTGTTGTTTTAGCACGAAAGCTACTGTTTTAGCCCGAAAGCTACTATTGTTTTAGCTCGAAAGCTACTATGGAATGTTGAATTGAGACATAGATAATTCATACAATCGCATTTAACATAGTCAAACATGGAACACGTTCGGCAATGTTAAGAAGAAATCATATAAATCATAAATGAATAGCTACAACACATTATCATTGTTTTAGCTCGAAAGCTACTATGGAATGTTGCATTGAGACATAGATAATTCATATAATTGCATTTAACATAGTCAAACAGGGAACACGTTCGGCAATGTTAAGAAGAAATCATATAAATCATAAATGAATGGCTACAACACACTATCATTGTTTTAGCTCGAAAGCTACTATGGAATGTTGCATTGAGACATAGATAATTCATATAATTGCATTTAACATAGACAAACATAGTTTTGAAAAGAGTTTAGAATCACCCACCTYTAAACRTTGTTTCGTGAAAATGCGAATGTAGATGCTCGTGCTTGAAAATCCTAGTTTCGAGAACCCTCGTTTCCTACATTGAATGTAATAGCTTAACTTAGAACTTGGATTTAAAAATTTATTTGGGATATTTGAAAAGATAAAGAATTCGTAACCTTGATTCGAACGCCCGGTCAGGGAAAACAAAGCCAATAGGGTTGTTTTAGTCGGGTTCTTGAAATTGGAGGGATAAAATTGAAGTTTTGGGTAAATTGGAGGCTCAATCGAATAGGAATAAGAGTCTTGGGGGTCAATTGAATAAGGATAGGAGTCTTTGGGATCAATTGGTTAAAAAATGAAGTCTTTGGGGTCCAATTGAAAAAGGATTAGAGTTGTTGGGCATAAAGATCAAACCCATCCCCAAAATCTCAATAGGACCCGTCTCCTCCTCCAATTTCTTCCCCGATTCTGCTCCAATCCCCAAACCCAACTGCCCAATTTTCCACCTTCATTCAATCTATCAATCGGCGACGACCGACCGGCACGGCACCAGCAAATCGGCCGGCGCACTCCCGTTCGGCATCGGGCCAGCTCTCTCGTGGTCAATCGTCGGCTGGGCAATCCGGCGGCAGCAGCCCGCATCGGCGCAGGCAAGGCGATTGTCTGGTTCAGCGTGGGGGGGGCTCCGGTGGTTTGCCGGCTGGGTTTCGGACTGAAGGCGGCGCTGTACTTCGAGCGATTTCCGACGAATACCCATAGTGCCAGACGGCGATGGCCAGTCGGCGGCGGATAGAAACTGGAGAGCGGCAAAGGCGGCGGGGTTGGAGAGCAACAATCGTCGAATCGGCAGCGGCGAGGCCTCGACAACGGCTGCGATGGACTGTTGTGTGGAGCGCGTCGACTTCAACCCGGTGGATGGAACGACGACGACTGGCGCTGCGAGGTGACTCGGCTGGGCTCGGTGGCGTGGTGGCGATTCTGGCGACGTGAATTTTCGGCGTTGATAATGAAATTGCGGGCTGTCTGGGGTGTAGACGGTTTGGGTCGACGTGGGTTTCAGTCGGTCGGGTTTCGAGTTTGCCTGCGATGGAGTCGGGCTTTGGGTTCAAGAAAGGCTTCAGCCCTTGGGTTCACGAAAGCTAGTCGTCGCAGAGTCGGGGTTCCGGGTGGTGGTTGTTCGGGTCTCGATCGGGCTGGTTATTGTGTGGCTGTCGATTGAAATCGACAGTGGTGGTGGTTCGACGATGGTTTTGGGTTTGTTTCAATTGGTTTGGTCTCGACAGTCGCTGTGGGTTTGAAACGGGTCATGGCGGTGGTTGTGGTTTGTGGTTGTCGGGCTTTGACTTCGGGCTGTAAGGTGGCTGTGGTTGTTGTGTGGCTGTTGGGTGGCAGGCGTGGAGGTTTTTGGCGTGTTCCTCGGTGGCCAAGAACTCGGTTGGACAGGGGTTCGTCTGGGTGTGAGTCATCTTGGCGGCAAATCCGTCTGCGACTTGACTTGGCCAAAGGCCTGACTTGATGTTGTTGTGGTTGCCGTTTCGGAGGTATGGTTATTTTTTGACGTTGGCGGGGGTTTGGCAATGGCGTGGTTTGCTGCCGTGGGTTGAAACGGAAATGGCGGAGATGATTGGTTTGTATGGTTCTTGAAAAAAAGGAATTAGAAAAACAAGACAGAGATTACCTTGCGGCCGTATGTACTGTGAAAAAATAAAAACTGAAAGGCTTGGATTTGCTTATAAACCAAGCTTAGGATTTAATTATGGAAGGTTAGGGCTTAAGGTTTAGTGGACTTGGGCTAACCATTGGGATCGTTTTTAAAATCCATAAAGAGTCGACCCAATAATGACTTATGTTTTAAATCAAATAATTCCGTGAACGACCCAATAGTATTTTAAATTATTAAAAAATAATTATAATATAAATAAATTATAATAGTTTTAGAAATTGAAATTATTTTAAAACTAAAATCTATTAATTTKATTATAACAAGATTTTAAAATAATTTGAGATAATTTACATAGATACAACTACAATATAATAGTCTTTAAAATATAATTAACAATCGCACTAGAAATTCTATTATATAGAAATTCTTAAATCAATTAAATAAATCATAGTGATTTTTAGAAGTCGAAATATATATATAAAATTTATTTGGTAACCGAATTGTTAATTCGATTAAATAGAATTCTATGAGTTTTGAAATTTGGCTTTGGTAAAAATAAAATAAAATGAAAATGATGTAATTGGATTTGAATAAAAGGCTTATTGGACTTGAAACAATAGAGTTTAAATAAAAAAAAAATATTGGGCTTAATATTATAAGGAAATAAAAACTTGGGCGTTACATTCGGCCACTTGATTCTGCTGCCAAACCAAAAGCTGATCAGTTGATTGAACTGTTGTAGGCACCTGCCCTTGCGTATGGAAATTATTTTGCTGTGGTGGCATTGGTGCTTTCGAATGTGGTGGCGGGTACTGCAGATCAGGTGGCATATAATTCGGACTCCCTGGTCCCCACTTAAAAAGAGGATTATCACGTTGTGCGGTAAACTTCTTAGGCCCTTGATTTGAATAATTCTGGATTGCGTTAACGTCTTCATGTTGTTCAACATTGTTTGGACACATGTCTGCTAAATGTTGGGGGGATCCGCATTGGTTACACACTGCATCATTCTTTGTGCAGCAGCCTTGCTTTCCCGTTCGGCTTTCCAAGTTGCTAATTTCTCCTCAAATATCTCCTCACTAATTTGCCGTCATCTAAATCGGTATCGGGGATGGAAATATCATTAACTTTTAATTTACGAGGTCGAGAGTTTGTTTGTCTAGATTTCTTGCTTTGCTTCTCCAACACTCGTCTTGCCTCGGTGGCCGTCAAATCTCCGAAATCTCCTCCTGCCGCTATCTCTACTTCTCTTTTCCCATGGTCCAACAATCCATCGAAGAAAAATTGGTTAGTCATCTTCGGAGAGTAGTTGTGGTGGGGGCAAGCTTGCAAAAGCGTCTTGTAACGCTCCCACGTTTCATGAAATAGCTCTTCATCCAACTGTTCAAAGGTAGCAATTTGCCTCCGAAGATTCCCGTTGTTTGTGTTGAATAGTATTGATTTAAGAACTTTTCGCTGATCATCTCCCAGTCATTCAACGAACCAGGCTCTAGGGATAGTAGCCATGACTTCTCCTTGTCCTTCATGCTATACGGGAAAAAAATCATTCGCACCTCCTCTTGGTTAAGGCCATGAACCACAAATTTTCGAACCTCATCAACAAAATAATTCAAAAATGCCAAAGGGTCTTCATGGGCACCTCCGTGGAATGTCGGGAGTAAATTAAGTTGGTGCGGTTTGATCTCCACTTCTCTTGCGAGTTGGTCCAAGAACAATAGCGGATCTAAAAGGCACAACCTTTGGACGTGCTAAATCGCGCTGTCTAGGTGCTCTATCTTCCCTTGGTTCTCTAACTTGGTACTGTGCTCTTTCGTAGCGGTTGTCATATGTGTTTCTTATGTAATCATTGTCGCGCTCGTATCTCCTTTCAAAATGGTCTTGTTCGTAGACATGGTTTTGATTTGCCAACCAATCATCTACTCGTCCGTGATTATTAGCGTACTCATTATACTGATGAAAATTATCATTCCTTAATGCCAAGTTCTCGATGTTGTGTTGACAATTGAGATCGTCATTCCTTTCTTCGTTTTGCCTTATATTTGCCATGTTGGGTTGGTGATTGACTACGTTGTGCTGTTGGTTGACTCCTTCGTTTCTCCCCGCGTCTTGTCTCAAATTCTCTATGTTTTGCTGATAATTAGCCCAATAAGCTCGGGGTTGTGGTTGTCATTGCAAAACGATTGGTTCACTACCATACCCGTTTCGAATGGGACGTGGTGGAGATCTTGGTGGGGATTCACCGTTTTGGATTGATTGTGCTCCCAACATTGCTTCAGGGATATCGTTACAAACAAAATCAGTAGTTGTAGATGAAATGCTCTCGGGAATGAAAAGGGGCCTTGGTCTTGGTGAATTTGAACGATGGATGTTGTCAATAAATTGTGCAAGATCGCGTCGAAGTGATCGTCTACCTTGCATAAACTCAACAATAAATCAACGTACCAAGCGGCAAAAATCTAAACCAAGTGCAATTATACAAATAACGAAGAAATAKAAAATAAAATGAAAAACATCTTTAATTCCTACTCGTTGTTCCCGGCAACGGCGCCAGATTTTTGATCCAAACTTTTGTGCACCCCATTTAAGATATTTAATTTGAAAACATGTGAGTTTGCTCGCAAGAGTACGAGGAACTTGTAGGGTGGTGAGCTTGTCGATTCTCTCAAGGACAAATGTTCGGTCTCTTGGATGTTTTTCTCAACTCACAAACTAACATAAAATACATGTACATTGGGGTTTTTTGAAGATTTTGAATTTATCATTATGAACTAAGGCAATATAAATACTAAGACTAATTAAAATAATTATTTTAAACTAGATTAACAACTACGAACAATAATTAAACTACCATTAAAATGCAGCGATGATTTAAACCTAATTAACGAATCTAAGAACATGAATATAAGAAACTATCATGAAGCAATTGTATCATAAGAATCTAAAAACAGGAAATTAAATCAAATTGCATAAATAAACTAGATAAATCCAATATCCAAGCATGAAACAATTAAACTAATTAAACTAGTTCCAGATTTAACTAAGAATTTAACCACGAAATTAACTAAGAGTATAGAAAACTTATTGGAACTACTGAAATCGGTAAAAATCTACAGCTATTCCGGAGTTGAGGCGAAGATCTCGAATTGAAGTGAATCTTTGAACCGTACGGACTTGAATCTTCAATCTCGATCTCCAACTTCATAACAGAGTGTGGAAATGCATTGTTTCTGTGCTAGCTAACCCTAGGTAGTCGCGTGTCTTCTTTTGGTAGTGGTCTCTCTCTCAAAAAACTGAAATATGAAGGGTATTTATAGATATAACATGTCTTGGTGCACAAGAAACACTAAAAATGCATTTCTGGGCAGCCACGTCGACGTCGCGTCGATCGAAGCGTGCTGAAGCTCGGCTTTGACGCTACCTGTGTGCTTGTGTCGACTGGGTGGGGCGTCGACTGACGCTGTCATGGATCGACGCAACAACAAGTTGCGTCGGCTTGGCGTCGACAGACGCACTCTTGGATCGACACTTCAGAGAGTTGCGTCGGCTTGGCGTCGACAGAGTTCAACCATCGCGGGCAGGATCCGCGTCGACGTAGCGTCGATGCTTGCGTGGACCGACGTAACTGAGAGTACGTCTCATTTTTGTCGATCTTTCTGCTACTCGTTCACTAGAAAGCTCGTTCTCCATTGAACATCGAACTTCATCTACTTACGCGCTGAACTCTTCCGGTTACTTAACTGTAAGGTGAAAAACAACGAATAATCACCTATTCTCATCGATTATGATCAAAATATGGTAAAATAAGCTGGAAATATAAAAATACGGAATTAAGCTTAAATCATTCAACATATACCAAAAACAAATAGAAAAACGAACTAAAATACTAATAAAAATAAGGACAAATCTACGCTAATCATGAAGCAATGCTTTGCTATTGTGGCCCATCCCCAAGCTAATGGATAGGTCGAGATTACTAATCGCATTATTATGAAAGGAATTAAGCTACGACTAGAAAAGGTGGGAGGACTCTGGCATGAGGAGTGATTAGCACATATTTGTCCTTATTTTTACTAGTATTTTAGTACATTTTTCTATTTGTTTTTTGTATAAGTTGGAAGATTTAAGCTTAATTTCGTGTTTTCATAGTTCCATCTTATTTTACCGTATTTTGATCGTAATTGATGCAATTAGGTGATATTTCATTGTTTTTCACCTTACAGCTAAGTAACCGGAAGAGTTCGAAGCGTAATTAGATGACTTTGATGTTCAAGTAATGGAGAACGAGCTTTCCGGTGAACGAGTAGCAAAAAGATGGAGAAACTGGGGCAGACACGCAGTTGCATCGACTGACGCGACCGTCGACGTGAGCCATGATCCGCGTCAGTCGACGCAACTTGCTGAAGCGTTGATGTCGACGCACCTAGTCGATGCACCTGCCCAGCCGACGCGCACACCCAGGCAGCGGCAGCGCCGAGCATTGGCACGCGTCAGTCGACGCACCGTCGACGCAACTGGCTGAAGCGTCGATGTCGACGCACCGATGTCGACGCAACTTGCTGAAGCGTCAATGTCGACGCACCCAGTCGACGCACCCGCCCAGCCGACGCGCATGCCCTGGATGCACTGACGCTTAGAACTGGCACGCGTCAGTCGACGCACCATCGACGCGACGGCCCAAAATCGGGATTTTAGGGTTTCTTATGCTCCAAGTCAAGGGAAATCTATATAAACCCTCTAAGTCCATCCCAAATACACACACCTCCCCCCCATACTCTGAAAATACGATCTCTTGGGTTCGAGAACAACACCATCCGCATCCATATAACAACAATTGATCGAGATCGAAGATTGGAGGATCGCTAGCTTCAATCGTCCGTTCGTGATCCGTTCTTCGACCGAAATCAACCACCTCTCCGGATTAGMTGGAGAATTTACTACGCTTTCTAGTTTAATAAGTACTCTAAACCTTTTATTCGCTTTCGTAGTTTAATTTATGCGATTAAGTAGCTGCTTTTTAATAATTGTTCTCGAGTTATTTCATGTTTCGAACTCTAGATACTTTTGATATAGCAATTCGTAATCTTAGTTTAATTTATGCTTAGTTTTATTCATGCTTGGTTAGTTTATTTCGTTTACATTTCGTTCTAGATAATTGCTTGATTTTATGCTAGTTAATCTTGTTTAAAGTTCTTAGAATAGTTTCTCTAGTTTATAAGTTCAAATTGCTGAATTAAAATACCTAGTTTTAATTAGAGATCATGCGTTTCAAATTCCTAGATAATAAAAACAATCAAAAAAAAACCCCCATGTATGTGATATTGAATTGACAAACTATTCGAGAACTCCGATTGTATGTTCCTCGAGAGACGACTCGAGTCAAGTTGCCAAACTACGCGCGACCCCGTTCTCTTGCGGGCAAGCTATTGATCTTTTGACAAATTTTCATAAGTAGGCAACACAAAAGCTTGAATTAAAATTTTGGCGCCGTTTCCGGGGAACATACAAAGGTTTTTAAAAATATGTTTGTTCATTTTTTTTAGTCGTTCATTTGTATAATTATTTTCTCTAGTCGATACGTTTGATTTGTTGTTGAGTTCATGCAAGGTCGTAGATCGCTTAGGCTCGAACTTGCACCGTTCATCGAAAACGTTCATCGTTCGAATCAAGTGAGATCGCCTCACTCATCCACAAGTGAATCGTCTGCCACGACTGATTTTATTTGTGATCCAATTCCGAAAATGATGTTGCGACTAGACAACCATGCCCATACCAACGAGGACGATCAACCGCCAAGGCATCCACCCGTGCAACAAAGAAATGGGTACGGGAGTGAGCCGATTCGTCCCGACGGACCAGTACAGCCTCAAGCGTACTGGGAAAATATTCAACGAAACGTAATAGACCAGAATGACGGCCAAAGAAGAGGAGATAATCACTACCGCCACATCCCGGACGACTATTCTGAGAGATCATATCATGGCGACGAGCGGGTCAATGAGTGGCTGGCATATGACGGGTACCATGAGAGAGACGAATACGCGAGGCCAAATAACCAAGAAAGATACATACGGGAGGCGCGCGAACTGAGACAAAGAGAGTTCACGACCCCTCAAGTGGGTCCCTATAGTTCGGCAATTGTGTTGGGTAGAACTGCGAGAGACTTCGAGTTGAAACCTCATATCATCAACAACCTCCCGACATTTCACGGCCTCGCCAACGAAGATCCTTTGACTTTCCTCAAGGAGTTTTATGCAGAAGTTAGTAGGATTCCCTATCCGGGACTTCATCACGAAGACCTTCAAATGGTGTATTTTCCTAGCTGCATGAAGGACAAAGCCAAATCTTGGCTACTTTCACTAGAACCGAGATCTCTGGTCGACTGGCCCATGGTGAGCGACAAATTCATTAATCRGTATTATTCAGCACAGACGACGGGGCACATTAGGAGACAAATAGCCAACTTTGTCCAACAAGATGGGGAGTTGCTTCACGAGGCATGGGAACATTTCAAATCTTTATTGCAGGCTTGTCCACATCATCACAACTCTCCGGGAATGGTGAATCAGTTGTTTTACGAAGGCCTTTTGGACTCTTATAAAAATAACGTCGAAATGGCGGCTGGAGGAGATTTTGGGTATTTGAAAGCGACGGAAGCCAAGCGACTGTTTGAGAAGTTGAGCGAGAAATCGAGACAGACTAATTCTCGACCACGAACGTTTATGACCAAAGAAGTCTCCGAGATGCCAAACAAGAGAGACATGAAGTTCGAAGAGATGGCCAAGGAGTTGGCCGCCCTAAGAGCAAAGGTGGCAAATATGGAATCATCAAAGAAGACTGTTGAGTTATGTGCACGATGTGGATTACAAGGACATGTAGCGGGCGTGTGCACAACTGTGTTTGATAAAGTGGAAGAAACGGAGGCCAAAGCCATTCAAAATTTCCAACCTCAACCTCCAACGGGAAACACATATCATCCAGGACCTCCCAATCATCCAAACTTCACATATAGCCCCGGACAAGCGTCTGCGCCTGTGCAAGCAAATGATCAACTTTTAGTATGGCAACAGAATCAAGTAGCGGAGACTGTGCGAAATCGAGAAGGACTCACGCAATTAACTTCACAAGTGAATAAGCAAATAACGGACCTCAATGCAAAATTCGAGTTAAGGTTTGATGAACTAGTCAAGACTGTGCAGCAAGGTCATGAGCTTGTTAAGGCTGTGCAACAAGGGCAACGACATTTAGACATGATTATAGGACAATTGTCCGCGACTGTTGTAACATTGTCGAAGGAGAAAAATAAGTTTCCGAGCCAAACAGAACACGCCTCGGCTATTCATGTGCTGAGAAGTTGAAAGGAGATCGATAATGGCATAGAGTTGGAAAAAGAAGAAGGCACGGAGACAACCGAGACCCAATTGCAAGAAGATGCAACCAAACCGGCCGATTTTATGCATAAATCGACCAATCCATATGTTCCGGGAGCGTTAAAGATGAGGAACAATTCGGCAACTGACCATCCAAAGAATTTGACTAGTTATGATCATGTTCCCTTTCCAAGTAGACTTCGTCCGGCGAAAGAAAACAAAAAGTTTATGGAGTTGTACAATTTACTGAAAACGTGAACGTTAATCTCCCCTTACTAGATGTGATAAAGACGATGCCCTCATATGTTAAATTTTTGAAGGAGTTAGTCTCAAGAGAACGGCGAATGGAGACGATACAACAAGTAGAATTAACCAAGGAGGTGAGCGCCATATGCAAGGGTCCGCTACTCAAAAAGGAGAAAGACCCGGGGAGTTTTTTCATAAATATTGCCTTGGGAAAGGGGCAAACGGCACGTGGAATGCTCGACCTTGGTGCAGGGATCAATTTGATGCCGTACTCACTATATAAAGAATATGACCTTGGAACAATGAGGCCGACTACGATGCGACTACAAATGCCGGATCGATCAATTAGACAACCGCTTGGGATAGTTGAAGATGTATTAGTTCAAGTCGGCAAACTTGTAATTCCAGTTGATTTCTTAATACATGATGTCGGCGAAGTTCCAAAAGAAGGCACGGAGCATACTATTCTGCTAGGTCGACCATTTATGTCCACCTCTCATACATCAATTGACGTGCACAAGGGGGAGATGACCTTATCCGTTTTGGGTGAGAAAGTCATGTTTTCGCTAAACAAAATCAACAACACTCCTACATCGTTCGTGAAAGACGAATGTTCTTCTGTCGATTTAGTAGGTTCTTGCGTGAGTGAACTCCTAAGCATTAGCACTATAAACGAGCTTGATGATGAGGATTGTAAGGATCACTTGGACAGGGGAGAGGCGTCTAGCAAGGATTGGATGACGAAGAAGAAGAAGTCGAGCGAATTCTATGATAAGAAGTTCAAGGTTGGTCAGCTAGTGCTCTATAATTTCGAATGTAAATTTGAACCAACCAATATCAAGGCCGCATGGAGTGGACCGTTTATGATAACGGAAATGGATGAGTACGGAGTTTCCACTCTATACGATGAGAGTAAGAAGTTGAGATTCCAAGTCCATAAGCATCGAATCAAACTTTTCTACAAGGAGCATGGGCTGAATCGCGATCGTGATTAAGAAGAATTAGTGGGGCCCCCACGGGCTAAAAATTGATCGCATGGAATCACGTCGAGCATAGGACGTTAAATGTTGCGCTTCTTGGGAGGCAACCCAAGCGATAGTTAGTTTTCATTTTTCCTTATTGTCTTTATTTTATTTCTGTTTTTATATTGTGTCAATTGCCGTGGTACATTTATGTGTGTATTTATGTGCAGAAAATACGATAGAATCACTTATTCTAGACAACAAACGATTATAGCAGTAGCTCGCTACCGCAAGGCCTTACCGCTAGCTCCACTAGAGGCGTTAAAAATGATGATCAACCACTGAACCTACCGTTAGCCGCAACAATCATAGATAACGATGAGCTACAATCCAGCCACTTACGACGTTGAGCCGCAATCCGGCCATTTCAAATCCCAAAAGATGTGCCAACGGGCACTTGCGCGTGGCAATTGCACGCAATCATAGTTATTTTTGTTATTTGTTTTATTTTTGTAGGACAAATCCAATCACGAGGCTCTAGACAACAGAAAATTGCGCAACTTCAATGAAAGAAATTCAACCATTCATTTCCAGGGACGTTTTTCTTACCCCTTTCCTCGTTCGAATTGTTTTTCTTTATATTTATGGCAATCAGGGGAATGCCGAGTTTTTAAAAGGGGGGGATGGTTGAGTATGTCGAAAAATTTGTGTGCAATTTTTAAACTTTTACGTGATTGTTTGCTATTTCTGCGCTAATTTGTGTTTGTATGGCATGCCTGTCAAAGTTAGCTATATGTGATTTGATGTTTCGGTCTTTGAGCGTGCATAAGTGCATAATTCTTTTCAAAATTATTATTTATATATTATAAAATGGTACTTGGACGCAATTGATTTCACAAAAATTTAAAAGCAGCGTCATTTCAAAACTTTTTCATGCAAAAAGCCAGTGAGTAGCCTGAGTGTTTATCATCTTTGCATGTACTTGAATGAGCTTTGATTTGAGATCTCTTCGAAACCGCTGTGTGTAGTTGACGTGGAAAATGAGGTTAAGGCACAAATAAAACCCTATTCTGGCTATATCCATAAATTTTAGCCACTATAAATTCCGAATGAGCCAATCATAGCCAAATAATCCATTTCCATAAGCCATGAGTGATTTTTTTTTAGTCGACTCCTACAATCCATTAAAAGAGTGGGGTAGGAGTTAGTATTTTTATTGGTTATTAGTGTTTTGGAGCCTTTACAAGGGATTTATGAATTTTTGTAATAAAGGATCACCATCCTTCAAAAAAAAATTAAAAAAATAAAAAAATAAAAAAATATATAAGAAGGATGGTGAATTGTGTTAGCCATTGCCTATGCGCTAATAAAGGCTTGTGTTATTATTTTATGAGCCTATTGTTTAGAAGGCATGAATTTTTTAAGAAGCGTGTTATGAGCTTCAAATGTGTTAAGTGGCTTGAGCTTCAAGTCGGTTTAGAGTTTCGAGTTGAGGAATAGCCTATGTTTAAAGGCTACGTTATGAGTGTTTAGTGAGGTTTTTATCTTTGAACGAGGTGAAGCGTATTGCTCTTTAATTAGAATAAGTTTGGTGAGTTATTGATCACGTTAGATCGTGAGTTAGCCACACGACTTATATATTCCATACCCGTCCATAAAGCCTTACATTACAACCCGAAAAGACCTTTTCCGATTCTTTGTTCGACAACACACTTAATTTGCGATTGAGAAGAGATTGATTTTTGGTGCTTGTTTATTGTGCTTGTATTTGTTTGAATTGAGCGTATACACGTCCTATGCAGCAATGCTCGAGTGCTTTTGAGCGTACACCCCTATATATTTTCCTTTTGTGAGGATGCATGAATTCAATTTTGAAGCGTCAATGTAATACGGGTGGAGTGTTTGAAGTTGCATTGCATGTACCTATATTTTCAAAATTATTTAAGTAGCATCGCACGACTCATTGCTTGGACTGATTTTCATTTCTTGCTATACTTTGAATCTATCGTTCGTTCGAGGACGAACAAACCAATTAAGCGTGGGGTAGTTGATTAACACATATTTGTCCTTATTTTTACTAGTATTTTAGTACTTTTTTCTATTTGTTTTTGGTATAAGTTGGAAGATTTAAGCTTAATTTCGTGTTTTCATAGTTCCATCTTATTTTACCGTATTTTGATCGTAATTGATGCAATTAGGTGATATTTCATTGTTTTTCACCTTACAGCTAAGTAACCGGAAGAGTTCGAAGCGTAATTAGATGACTTTGATGTTCAAGTAATGGAGAACGAGCTTTCCGGTGAACGAGTAGCAAAAAGATGGAGAAACTGGGGCAGACACGCAGTTGCATCGACTGACGCGACCGTCGACGTGAGCCATGATCCGCGTCAGTCGACGCAACTTGCTGAAGCGTTGATGTCGACGCACCTAGTCGATGCACCTGCCCAGCCGACGCGCACACCCAGGCAGCGGCAGCGCCGAGCATTGGCACGCGTCAGTCGACGCACCGTCGACGCAACTGGCTGAAGCGTCGATGTCGACGCACCGATGTCGACGCAACTTGCTGAAGCGTCAATGTCGACGCACCCAGTCGACGCACCCGCCCAGCCGACGCGCATGCCCTGGATGCACTGACGCTTAGAACTGGCACGCGTCAGTCGACGCACCGTCGACGCGACTGCCCAGAATCGGGATTTTAGGGTTTCTTATGCTCCAAGTCAAGGGAAATCTATATAAACCCTCTAAGTCCATCCCAAATACACACACCTCCCCCCCATACTCTGAAAATACGATCTCTTGGGTTCGAGAACAACACCATCCGCATCCATATAACAACAATTGATCGAGATCGAAGATTGGAGGATCGCTAGCTTCAATCGTCCGTTCGTGATCCGTTCTTCGACCGAAATCAACCACCTCTCCGGATTAGATGGAGAATTTACTACGCTTTCTAGTTTAATAAGTACTCTAAACCTTTTATTCGCTTTCGTAGTTTAATTTATGCGATTAAGTAGCTGCTTTTTAATAATTGTTCTCGAGTTATTTCATGTTTCGAACTYTAGATACTTTTGATATAGCAATTCGTAATCTTAGTTTAATTTATGCTTAGTTTTATTCATGCTTGGTTAGTTTATTTCGATTACATTTCGTTCTAGATAATTGCTTGATTTTATGCTAGTTAATCTTGTTTAAAGTTCTTAGAATAGTTTCTCTAGTTTATAAGTTCAAATTGCTGAATTAAAATACCTAGTTTTAATTAGAGTTCATGCGTTTCAAGTTCCTAGATAATAAAAACAATCAAAAAAAAAACCCCATGTATGTGATATTGAATTGACAAACTATTTGAGAACTCCGATTGTATGTTCCTTGAGAGACGACTCGAGTCAAGTTGCCAAACTACGCGCGACCCCGTTCTCTTGCGGGCAAACTATTGATCTTTTGAAAAAATTTCATAAGTATGAAACATAAAAGCTTGAATCAAGGAGCTTGCATCGGTCTTATGGGATTATCGAACTACTCCGTGAACTACTACAGGAGAATCACCTATTAGCTTTGTCTATGGTATGGAAGCTGTTATCCCAGCAAAATTAGTGGGAGGCTCACAGCAGCTGTCGACATTCAATTTAGATCAAAGCGAACGAATGACAAGAGGGGCTATCGAAACAATTGATAAAATACGCGATAAGGCTGTAGCATGCTTAGAAAGGTACAGATAGCGGATTCAAGTAGTCTTTAACAAAAAGGTCAAATGGAGGTACTTTAAGGTCGGCGACCTCGTATGGAAGCGGGCTGATGTAATTTACACTGCAAAGAAATTGGATCTAAACTGGATAGGGCCATTCAAGGTTACTAAGGTACTACAAGGTGGAGCATACGTGCTCGAAGATGCACAAGGGAAAGCTTTACCAAGAAGCTGGAATATTTATCATCTGAAGAAGTATTACGCCTAACTCTTCGGACGACAGGCTTATACTATCTCACTCTTATTTTCATTTATTTTCATTATAGACCGACGCTTCTATAGGTCGATGATGGATTCGTATTGCACTTTTAATTTATCATGATGCTTCTATTGGTCTACGATGGATTCGTATTGCACTTTTATGGGTCGGTACTCATCAATACTAAATAATTGATTTTTATGGCATTTTGTGAGTCTCTTATGGTTTTATGGTTAAATCCTGATGCTCTCATGAGGATTGGTGATGGAATTATTGATCATGGTGATGGTTGGATTTATGTGTGAAGACGTGTTTGATTTACATGTTATCACATATTTGTGAATCTATCTGTGAATATGTTTGGTTGACATATTCTAGGATGCGAATAAACATGTTTGGTTTACATTTTTTTCTCAGTAATTGTATCGTATATGAGCTTATGTGCTTTACTTTTTTTTAAGCTTATGTGCTTTACTTGTTCATGAATAGCTTGATTTTAGGTGTTATGTTTTGGTCTTGTGTGCTTTGTTAGTTTGTCTAAGTTTTCATTTGGATTTAGGTGTTTGTTTTGATTATATGTGTGATCATGTTTGGTTTGCATGTTTTTTATTTCCTTGACATTGTTTGGTTTACATAGTCTGGGATGTCCTAGATGAAAGATATGTTTGATTTACATATTTTTATACATGATTATATGGCATGCTGTTCGTGAGCTATTGAAATATACACTCTTTATGGGTTTTATGGGGATTATGTGTTAAGCAGGTTTATAAAATGGATAACTCAGTGGTGTGACCTAAATTAACTTGGGGGACTTGGTGAAGTCTTGATCATTGAAATTTTTTTCGACCTATATTACTTTTGGTTGGATATGGCCTTATCATTTTGGGTGTTCTTGGTATCAAGTTTTGTGTAGCTTGTGCACAATGAATAACATAAATGAAAATATATTAAGATAAGTCAGCAACATACGAATTGCTCATACATGGTTGTTTGAAAATTAAAGAAGTACAAATTGCAGAAACTATTCAAGTAGCTCATCTAACTAAACCTCCAGGTCAGCGCTAAGCTCAGCTCACAGGATTGCATCGCCCTTACACGGGATCCACCATTTTGCTTTCATAGATCGAGCTCGATCACCTTTCCAGAAGGTGAAGTTCAAAAGTTCGTCAAGAATACTCTTCACATCAGGCTCAAAGGTGATACTATTTGCAGCAAGTTGAGCCTTGATTCGCTCTGTGGTGAAATGCACCCACTCCCGACCTTCTCTTCCCATCTTACCCAAAAGGAAGGTCGTGTTCTTGTAGGTATTAAAAAATGTATCCCTATATGTGTTAACAAACTTCTTGCCTACTTCGCTCTTCAAGAACATGCGCCGACCTTCAATCAACCCTTCATCTCAGCCGACCCTTTTTCCTTTTACAATCCCTTGATCACGAGCTGTGCGGACTGCACCTGCTAGCTGCTCTTGCCCTCGCTTTACTTGCCCCTCCAACTCCGTCAGACATTCTCTAAGTCGGGTGGCTTCGACCTTCATGGTTTCCAATTAGCTCTTAGCCACATTAAGATCTTCTTCCTGGGCAGTCAAATTCTGTGTTGCTGCATTTAATTCTCCTTGGGTCAAGGAGAGCTGTTGTGTTTATTTCTCTGCTTGGGTTGTCAGTTCATCAACGGTCTTTACAGGTCTTTCTCCAATGTTGTGGTCAGTATGTGGCTGGATAGGGCGGATAGCAAGGGTTTTAAATGTACTAGAAGAAATAATCAGTTGTTAAGTATATTATGTGCACTGGAGTAAAGTATTTTTTAATGTAAGGTTACCTGGGTCACTACTCGCTTTTCAAGGAGGGACTCAATCTTGTTGGGGGGTGTTTTCCGTGGAGGAGTTTGCTCTCGGGCTGCTCTTTTTCCTTTGGTTAGCACGTTTCGAGGCGATACCTGTTCTTCTAGGTCATCGGGTATCTCTTGTCCGTCCTTTGAAGCCATAACACGATTTTATTCTTTATCTACATCAATAACCAGAGGTTGCGCTGCCAATGTCACCATTGGGTTTGAGGCAGGTCGAATAGTGGTTCCCTCTGAGCTCGATGAAAGACAACTTTCGATGATATGATCTGCAAAAAAAAAAAGAAGGGATAAATTAATCTTTTCTATTGTTGAAATGAGGGAGAAGGAATTTGTAACTAAGAGACCTATCGAATTCCCTTGCCATTCATTGACCAACTTCTCGACAAGCTTGCTGGACACGAATTTTATTGCTTCTTCGATGGCCTTTTTGGCTACTATCAACTCGCTATAGCCCCGGAGGATTAAAGCAAGATGACTTTCATGTGCCCCTTTGGCACGTTTGCCTTCCGGAGGATGCCGTTCGGCTTGTGCAACACTCCAGCAACATTTCAAAGATGCATGTTGTCCATTTTCACCGATTTTATCGATGAATTCCTCGAGGTATTTATGGATGATTTTTAAGTTTTAGGTTCATCTTTTGAAAATTGTTTATCCAATTTGTGTAGGGTGTTAGAACGTTGCATTGAGAAGAGTCTTATATTGAGTTGGGAAAATCTCATTTTATGGTAAAGAGTGGTACTGTTTTAGGTCATGCTGTTTCTAGAGATGGGTTGGAAGTCGATAAAGCTAAAACTGAAGTTATTGAAACTCTTCCTCCCCCTTGTGATGTTAAAGGTGTACGAAGTTTTCTTGGACATGCGGGTTTTTATAGGCGATTCATAAAAAAATTTTCAAAATTAGTCACCCGCTGTGTAATCTATTGACTCAAGATACTTCTTTTTTATTTGGTGAAGCTTGCATGAATGCATTTAATGAAATTAAAGAGCTTACATCAGCACCTATTGTTGTTGCCCCGGGTTAAACCCTACCATTTGAAGTCATGTGTGATGCGTCTAATTAGGCTGTGGGGTCCATTTTAAGGCAACATGTGGATAAATTACTTAGGGTTATATACTATGCTAGTTATATGTTGAACGATGCCCAACGTAATTACACCACCACTGAAAAAGAACATCTAGCTGTTATATTTTCATTGGATAAGTCTAGATCTTTTAGTTTAGGAGCAAAGGTAATTGTTCATACTGATCATGATGCATTGCGTCATTTGTTTTCTAAACCTCAAAGTAAACCACGTCTCATTCGATGGATTTTGTTATTGCAAGAATTTTGATGTAGAAATTAAAGATAGGTGTGGTTTTGAAAACGTCATAGCTGATCACTTGTCTAGAATGGTAATCGAGAAACATGTGACTGAGCATAGTATGATTGATGATTTATTCCCTTATGAGAATTCTTATGCTTTTGAGCATTTAATTAGTCCTTGGTATGCTCATATTTTGAACTATATTGTTTGTAATATTGTGCCTAACCATTTATCCTACTAGGAACCGAATAGATTTTTACATAAGTGCAGGAGCTACTTTTGGGATGACCTATACATTTTCAAACGCTGCAAGGATGGACTGAGCAGAAGATGCGTCCCTAATGATGAGATGTTGAGTATCTTGCATTTTTATCATGATCTTGGAGGGCATTTCGGGGCTCAAAAGACGGTATTTATAGTTCTTCAAGCCAGATTCTATTGGTCAATGTTATTTACTGACGTGTACGAATACTGTAAGACGTGCGACAATTGCCAACGAATCAGAAATATAGGCCAGAGGGATGAGATGCCACTAGTGCCTAATCAAGTGGTAGAGATCTTTGATGTCTGGGGCATAGATTTCATGGGACCATTTTTCAAAGCGGTGATTTTGAGTATATCCTTGTGGGAGTCTATTACGTGTCCAAGTGGGTGGAGGCAATTCACGTGCGCAATGCGAATGCTGAGATCGTGCTAAGATTCATATAAGAGAACATTTTTAGCAGATTTAGAGTTCCAAAGACAATAATAAATGATGGTGGAAGTCACTTCTGCAACCGAAATTTTGAAAGGTTGATGAATAAATGTGGGGTTAGGCAGAAGATAGCCACTCCATACCATCCCCAAACCTTTGGGCAAGTTAAAACCAATAATCGCCAGCTGAAGGCCATCCTCGAGAAGACAGTGGAGCCTAATAGAAAGGATTGGGCGACGAAACTTATTGATGCACTGTGGGCGTATCAAACAACATATAAACAGTGCTTGGTATGAGTCCTTTCCGGCTTGTCTATGGGAAGTCGTGTCATTTTCCAGTCGAGCTAGAGCATAGATCCACTTGGTCTATTCGCAAGGGGAATATGAATTACGATGAAGCGAGCCAGTATAGGAAGCTAAAGCTGACCGAGCTTGAAGAAATCAGAAATGAAGAATACGATAACGCATGGAGGAAGAAGAAAATGATAATGAAACATAATGATCATAGGATTATTGATAAACGATTGGAGGTTGGGAAGTAGCTTTGCTCTATAATTCTATATTTAAGTTGTTTTCGGGTAACCTCAAGTCGAGATGGAGTCGGTCTTTTGTGATTAAAGAAATGAACAATTATGGAGCGGTCACCCTGTACGATGAGAAGAAGGATTCGACTTTTAAAGTTAACGGACACAGAGTAAAACTCTATCATGACGGATGATGACAAACCAAGATCTTGAAGTGGTGGAGTTTGTAGACCCACCTCTGGCTGTAAATTAATCGCTAGAGTTCTTGTCAGGCAAACGACGTTAAACGATGCGCTTCTTGGGAGGCAACCCAAACGTTTGTTTTCTTTTTTTTTCTCTTTTATTATTCTTTTGAATTTTTCTTCTTAATTTCATGCATTTTTTGTTGTTTAATTTAGTGAAATTGTTGTGGTACGTTAATGCGTGTGTCGATGTGCAGAAAAGATAAATATTTTGCCAAATTCGGAGATCTAGCGGTTAGTTTGCGGTTACTTTAACCGTTAGTCTGACCATTAGCGTCTAGCTAGCTTAACGACGAGGATCAACTACTAAATGTACCTCTAGCTGCAAACAGAGGGGTTTAACGGTGGAGCTAGCGGTTACAAGAATTACAAAGTTCACCGCTAATGGGGAACTTAGAGTTTTACGGTCGACCTAATGGTTACCATAACCATTAACGTGACCGCTAGCCCGCAACTGAGAGTTTTACGGTCGACCTAACGGTTACTAAGACCGTTAAGTTGACCGCTTGCCCACAACTGAGAGTTGTACGATCAACTTAGTGGTAGCCAGAACTGTTAAGGTGACCGTTAGCCATCTTCAGAGACACTTAGCACTTCACCTAGCCGAAGCCTAACCGCTAAGGTTACCGCTAGCGTTAAAAATTCTGCGGATTTTGGAGGACTTTAAGCTGCGAATTTTAGGGAAATTATTCCACAAGGTAAGTTTTATTATGGTAAGTTTTGGGGCGAATTTTAGTTTAATTAAGAGTGTAGATTTATTTCCTTTTGAGTGTCCTGCTGATAAGCGAGAAATTACACGCTAATTGACGGTTTAATTCCGGTGATTTTATGTGCTTAATATTATCATATATGCTTATTTCTCGCATAATTATTATTATGAGCAATCAAGCACCAATCGTATATTTCTTCTCTATTTTGCAGTATTTGGTGCTATATTTATCGAAGGATGTCTCACAAGGAAGTAGAGAAACGAGGATTGACGAATCGACGAGAGAAAAATCAAGAATCAGGATGCTGCGTCGATGACGCGTCGATGCCGAGAATGGCTCGCGTCAGTCGACGTGATGTGCTGTGTGACGCCGAAGGCTGGCTCGCGTCAGTCGACGCCATGTCGATGGAACTCTCTAAAGCGTCGATTGGAAGGGCGTCAGGCGACGCCATGTCGACGCTCACTCTCTGAAGCGTCGATTGGAAGGGCGTCAGTCGACGCCATGTCGACGCTCACTCTCTGAAGCGTCGTTAGAAAGGGCGTCAGTCGACGCCCATGCAGGACGACGCGGGTGGGTGATGCACGTCGACGCCGAAGGCTGGTTCGCATCAGTCGACGCTCCGTCGATGCCGACTCGGCCGAGTTATTTTAGGAAGAATCTTGGGCGGCAAGAAATAGGAATTCTATATAAACTCGACCCAAACTCGTCAAAAACAGACTTTGACACAATTCTAGGGTTCCAAGGCTTGAAGAAGGGATCCCAAATCACCCAATAAACAAGAGCTTGAAGAAGGGATCCCAAATCACCCAATAAACAAGAGCTTGAAGATCCAAGACCAACAATCCAAGATTTAAGCTTTCTTATCTCTTCCCTATCTTAGAACAATGTTTTATTTCTTTATTTTCTTGCTATTCTATGAACTCCATGAGTGAGTAGATTGTTTTATCTAGTCCTAGGGATGTTGAAACCCTCGTGAAATTATGTTTTAATTAATTTATGCGTATTTCTTTCATTCTTCATATGAGATTGCTTGTGTTATCTTGTTTACATATCATGATTGCTTATTTCATGACATGATTGTTGAATTCTTGGTTTGGATTGGCCACCTAGATTAGGAATTTGGTTATCAATTGCTAGAAAGAGAACTGCTTCCCGTGTAATTGTCGTAGTTTCGATTTCTATGAAGCAACTAATGGTCTCGTGTCATTAGGGGTAACACAACATGGGTTGAATAAACCGAGCTTATGTGTTTATTTCTTAGATCAACCTATTTGCCTAGATATTAATGCTGTTGTTTGGTTGAATCTAGAGAGCTTATTCTAGGTTTATTCAATAATTAGAGTTAATTAAAGAGCTTATTTTAATTAAATACACAGTAAGGGTAAATTTGAGTAGCAGAGCTTACTGTTACTTAGGGTTTTTAGTTTCATATGATGAGTGGATTATGATATTGCAATTGGTTAGATGGATTGAACGAGGGTGGAAAATGAACTAGGACTGGGAGCTTAATTGATTTGTTTCATTATTTAAATTCTTTAGTTATTTATTTTGTTCTCTTAGATTAGTTTACAATTCTCACGCCATTTATTTGTTTAAATAAAATACGAATCATCACAATTTAACCATACTCCTCGTGGGATTGACCCCTTACTTATCTCTACTACTAGTTGTTAGAGAGAAATTGAGGAAAAATAAATATTTAATTTGACGCTTCAACGACGAGCGGTCACCTGCTTGATTAGGTGAGCTATCAAATCCTACATTATTTATACTTGAAGAGAATCTAGGACTCCTATTTTCAAGGCCATTAATTCCTATATAAACCCCCTCTTGAACCCTCCATTATTCATAAAACCTTCAAGCCCTTGCCACGTCTCGATCACCTCCCGACACCAAATTTCATTCTTAACCTTGCAACTGAAGATGAAGCGGAACCATCCATCACCGGCGGGATTCGAGCACGGGTGGGTGAGAATAGAAGAATATGAAGAAGCCGTGGAGGAGCTGCCGAATCAATTGGAGGAAGCCAACCAAAAGATTCAAGATTTGAGGTCTGCAAACACCGACCTTTTGTTCGATGAAACATACTTTGTAGAGAATATTGCGAGACTAGAGGATTACTTGAAGGAAGCGGGTTCCAATATTGCTGAATTAACGTACGAAAACAATAATATTGTGGGTGAAGCTAGAGATATAATTCGAGAGTTAGGGTCCATAAACCACGATCTTAGAGAAACGATTGGGGAATTAGAAGTCGAGAATAATAATCTTCAGCTCAACGAAGCAACACATCTCTTCAACTTGGCCAAGATGGAGGAACTTTTGAAAGAAGTGTATGAAAGGATCGACGAACTTGAAGACTTAGTCTATGGACCCAACTAATCCTATATCTCTAGTAGTTTGAACCACTATGATTTTTAGAGCAACTAGTTTTCGTCAGCAATTTCTATTTCGTTAGTTTTTTAGTCATTAGGATTGTCGTCTTAATTTATCTAGGTTTTTATTTTTTTTAATTGTTATTTTTAATTATTTTCAATGTTCTGTGCTCACGAATCACTCTAATTAATATGTTAAGTTTGTATGATTTAATGTTCTATTTGTTTACGCTCGAACATTTTAATTTTTCGAGAGTTTTGCAGTTTTTCATACTTAACGGTTACCATACCCACTAGCAATGGACAGAGAGACTTAGCGGTCAGGACTAGCGGTTACCTTAATTGCTAAGGTAACTGCTAATGCGTTAAATGCCCGACCCATTGCTGGGTTATAAAAATAGAAATTTTAGGGTTTCGTTATTTTATTCTTCCCTACCGCTAATCCAAAAAACTCACCGCTTAGGTCTAATTTTTACAAATAGCGAAGGATTCCAGCAAACCACGCCACATTTAAACTTGTCTCGGCCACACTCCAACCATACTCACCTCGAAGATTCATGAAGACAAAGATAAATACTGTTATTTCGGTAATTCGGTAAGGGTAGCTCAAATTAAACTCAATTAAACTTCTTGGATTGGGACATGCGGGGATTATATTGTTTGGGATTGAGTGTGGGTTGAGTTTTGGGTTGGAAACGCAGGTGAGAAACTATGCACGCCAAGTGTTGGACAAAAGGTTAGCGGTCACAGTAAAAGTTACACTAACCGTTAAACTGAACCGCTAACTTCTTAGTGGTTACATCTAGCGGATAATCCAACAGCTAGCCTAACCGTTATCAGCTTCTGCCAAAAGTTTTTCACAGTTTTGTGCCCAACGTCCGAGGTTTCTTTCTGACCAATTATTTGAGCTCCAATCCAGCATTTTATTTTTATTCACAATCAACATCATGTCTTCATCGCAACCATCAAAAAAATGCAAGAATGTTGAGAAGAAAGTCGGGGCCAAATTCAAGATTTACGACGATGAGGTCGATTTTTACGATTCCTTGATGACCCATTTGATCATAAGACCGATGGTGATCGACGTGGAGTATTAGATCGAGATGGCCAAGCGGAATGGCCCCTTTGATCAGTGCTTTATATGTTATATTCGGGCCCTCAGATGTGTTGAGTGGGCTCAGATCCAACTTCCAGCCTACGAGTAGCTGATGCTCGAGTTCTACTCCACTTTCGAGATTATGGGCGATTTCACGCTCATGTGTCATTTTGGGCGCAAGGAGCGACATTTGGCTGCCGAAGCGATTGAGTCATTCTTCAATATTAATGGTAAAATGACCCTCGACGAACGTGACAACACTTATAACGAGAGGCGATTATGGGATAAGATAAGGCTTCTGGGATTCGACGCAAGGAGCCAGTACCCCCTAATGATGGTCCAGGATAATGCCCTCTACACGGCGTATCATTTTCTTTCGCACTGCGTGCTCGGAAAGGAAGAGACGACGCTACTGAACAAGGATGAATTATACGCACTTTGGTGCATGATGAGAGGGAAACCAGTTCAAGTTTATCCCCTCATAATCTGGTGCTTGAGGAATGTCAAGAAGATAAGCAGCAAGAGACCTGTCCCAATGTCCCATGGTACCTTCATTACTAGCCTCGCTACGATGTGCGGCTATACACCGAGAAAGGTCTACGTCACCCACGACCCTCAATGTTAACGTTCAAGATGAGGATAGTCCATTTTCCTGGACGGGGCAAAGGAACATAGATGACGGTGACAAAATTATGGAACGTGTGGGCGAATGATGAAGAGGATGATGATGGGGGGCGAGCACAGATATAAGAGGACGCTGGGACCCATGCCGGTACAGACGCTAGTAACCATGCCGGTAAAGATGCTGGGATGCACGCTGGGTCTGATTATGAGATGGGAGGTGAGTCGTCTCGTGTAGGGAGGGATATCTTTGATGCATATCTAGATGACTACATGAGTTTCAAGAACAATATTTACGAACGCCTTTATGGCGTGGAGGTGGACGCTCGTTCAGCGAGGGAGGATGCTCGCTACGCTCAGGAGACGGGAGATAAAAACCACGAACTGCTTACGACCCTGACGGCCGACTTTGCCCAGTTCAGGATGGATTGATGAGTCACTGGCCGCCAGCTTCCCCTCCTACCCCGATGGATGTCGTACCGTATTAGGGTCCATTTCTGGGCCCGTTCGATAATGTGCCACCGGGCACTTAAGAGAGAGTTGACCAACGGTTCCTGTTGTACATATTTATCACTTTCTGCTCTCTTGATGATAAAAAAATAGATAATAAAACCACAAAATCCATAAATATTAGTTAGTTTGTTCTTTGTTTTCCTTGTTTGTTTCTTTTCTTAGTCTAGATCACAAAATTCGAATTCACGTAGTTCGAGACGAGGGATGATTTCACTGCTCTCCATTCAGCGACTCGATTATTTTAGTCTTCAGGGACATTTTCTTATTCCTTTCCTCTTTTTATTTTTATATGTATTTGTGGCAATACGGAGATTGCCGTATTTTTAAAGGGGGAGGGTAATAGTTGAGCAGTGATTTGTATTGATATTAATAATGAAATTTGAATCTGTGGTTTGTAATAAACAATATTTTAACATGATTAATTGCTTTCCTGCGCTTGATTGTGTTTGTCTGGCTTGCCTGTCAAAGTTAATTATGTGTGATTTGAGGTTCTTATCTTTGAGCGTGTATAAGCGCATAATTTTTCTTCAAATTTAGTACTTATATACTTTTTAAAATGGTACTTGGAAAAAACTAATTTTGTAAAACCTTAAAAGTAGCATCAATTCAAAATATTTTCATGCAAAAGACGGTGAGTAGCCTGAGTGTTTATGATCTTTGCATGTACTTGAGTAGGTTCTGTTTTGAGATCTCTTTGAAATCGCAGTGTCTAGTTGGCTTTGAAAATGACGATTAGGCATAAAAGTTACCCTTATTCCGGCCATATCCAGAAATATCAGCCACTATAAATTTTGAATGAGCCCCTCATAGCCAAATAATCCATTTCCTGTAGCCACGAGTGTTTATGAGTTAACTCCTACGTCATTAATAGCGTGGGGTAAGAGTTAGTTATTTTTGTTGGTTATTTGCGTTTTGGAATTATGATCAGGAATTTATGAAAAAGTTGTAGTAAGTTTTAAGAATCAACATCTTTAAAAAAATGATGAATAAAGAGGATGGTGAATCTTGTTGAGTTGTTGCCCATGCTTATAAAGGCGTGCGTTAATATTATTAGTTTTCTTTTGACGCCTAATGTTTTAGAGGCAAAAGTTGAGTTTAAGAGAAGAAGCGTGTCATAAGCTTCTAAATTGCTTAAGAGGTTTGTTTAGAAGTCGGTTTTAGGTTGCGAGTGGAAAAATCGCCTCAGTATTAAGGCTATGTTATGAGAGTTAAGTGATGTTTCTTTTGAATGAGGTGAAGCACATTGCTTTATGACAAGAATATTTTGGCGAGTTATTGATCACATTAGATCGTGAGTTAGTCACACGACTTATATATTCCATATCCGTCTAAAGAGCCTACATTACAACCCGCTAAAGACCTTTTTCGATTCTTTGTTAGTTACACACTTAATATGCGATGGAGAAAATTTTGATTTCTATTTCTTATTTATTGTGCATGTATTTTTATGATTTGAGCGTATACACATCCCTATAAAAATTCTTGAGTGTTTTTTAGCGTACACCTATATATTACCCTTTGTGAGGATGCATGATTTTATTTTTGGAGCGAAAATGTAATAATGGTCTAGCGTTTGAGTTTGTGTTGCAGTTATCTATATTTTCAAAATTATCTATGTAGCACAACACGACTCTTTACTAGGGTTGATTTTCATACTTGTTATTCTTTGGAATTATCATTTGTTCGAGGACGAACAAACAAATAAAGCGTGGGGCAGTTGATTAACATGAATTTGTCTTGATTTTTATTAGTATTTTATTTAGTTTTTGTTGTTAGTTTTGGTATAAGTTGGGCAGATTAAGCATATTTTCGTACTTTTGTATCTCTAGCTTATTTTACCTCATTTTGATCGTATGCAAATGGGTTATTATTCTCTATTTTGACCCATGTAGCTAAGAAGCCAAGGAAGCTCGTCCTGGAGAATTGAAATAAAAAGACAAAACGAGCTAATCGACGAAGATGTAGCAATTTTTACAAGTTAACGGTAGGGTTAACAATACAACTAACCGCTAAACCCTGTTAGAGTAGAGTATCCGACGTTCCAATTAGATTGGATTTCATTTGACTTGTATAATGATTTTATTGAAAATTATATTAATAAAGGAATTTTCTTTATCTTATGTTTAAGCTTTTAATATAATTGCACGTATGATAAAGTCCTTAGACTAATTTAAACTATGGGATATGGTTGCGCATAAGATGGCAATCATGGAACATGTCTCTAAGGTTTTGGTCTTAAACATTTTCCAAGTGAATGGGATTTTTGAGATAGGACATTGAGTAGCCCGACAAGACTTGCGCATATGATGCATGCTTGTAAGATAAGGATGTTGCATTCCATTAACATCAGCGTTGTGACCCAAGTGCATATATGTGGGTGCTTGTTAGAGAACAAGTTCATTGAACATGACTTGATGGAAATTCTTAACTTGAAGATTTGTCTGTCGAATAAGAATTTCCATATTGCAATAGTACATGATTAATCATTGACTTGAGGTATGATGGTAACCTTGTGCACATCATGCAATGCTTAGATTTATTTCTTTACTTGACATTCGTAAAAGGTATTTTAGGTATATTGATGTGCATGGAGGTTTCTATGTAGCCAACATAGAATTTGACACTTGTCTATGGACAAGGGAGTATCATGTGAATTTTCATAGTTTGTGATTCAAAGACCTTGGTCAGGGCACGATGAATATTGATTCATAAATGAATTACTTAAACTTGAAATGAAATAACAGTTACGAAATCAATTGGGTTTCGACTTATAAATCCATGCCCAAGATTTAATAAGGAAACTAGTTGTCGAAAGAATAATTAGATGTATGGACTTGCAATTGAAATAGGTTTGCTCGCTGTTTCACCTAACACTGGGTAGTCATGCTACTTGCTAGAAGTTGTCATGATTTGTAGGTTTTGAAATTAAAGAGTTAATCTCAAAAAAATTAATTAATTAGATTAATTAATATAATAAATTATTATTTCTAAACTTACAAAAGTTGTAAGCCTACTACTAGTGTTAGCCGTGAACCTAAAAGGGTCACACATAATTTTGGTTGTTGACATTTCAAGATTGATAGCTCCAATGATTGAAATAATTAATTAATTTGAATTAATTAAATGGAGATTTTATTTTAATTCAATGTTGGATTAAATATTTAATTATATAATTTGATTATGTAATTAAATCTAATTTGATTAGAAATCTCAATTAAAGGAATATATTAAATTGATCAATTGGATTGATTAATTTAAATTCATGGGATTAATTAATTAGTTGAATTAATTAATTAGTTGGATTTTAAATCCAAGTCCATGTAATTTTCTAGTAGGCCCTATTTGTAGAAGCCCACTAAAATAATTGAAGACTTTAGAATAAAATTAATTTATATTATATATTGTATATAATATAATATATATATATATAAAGGTAATTGGGACCAAGTCATAATCTTGTTTTGAAAGAGTCGGATGGCATGTGGAATAATCTTTTCTTAATTATATAGTTAATTAATTAAATTGAGATTAGATCTAATTCTTAACCTAATTATAATAATATATATAATATATATATATATATATATATAATTATGGGCACAGCCGCTTTTGATTTTGAAACAAAAAAAAAAAAAGAGGGAGTCTCCCTTTTAATATAAAGTGCGGCCATTTTTTTTTGTTGATTGAGATCAGTCATTAATTAACCTAATTAATATTAATATATATGTATAGTTGCAAACGAAAAACAGAGAAAATTACCTTTTATATTTTATTTTAGTCTTCAATTTGTAGATGTTAATTACTAGATGATTTTCATCTACAATAATTAAATTTCAATCAATTTTTGATTGTTGTATTAATTGTTATTCCTTCAATCAATTTGAAAATAGAACGATTGTACTAGAGAAGAATTTTTCCGGTGTCGCAATGAAAAGGTGGACTCGATTAGAGGGGATACGCTTAGATCTCTACGACGAGGAGTTTCGGTGTTAGACACATAATCGGTGATTGATTCCCTCTCAATCGTTGCTTGAAGAAATTAATTATGAGGTATTAATTTATTTTCTTAAAAATCAAAATATTTGTATTCGATATATTATAATAAAAAATGACGATCGTTAAATCGCTAACAAAATAAACGGGGTTAGTATATATTTGATATATGCTTGTTTTAATTCATTAAAAATTTTAAAATCCGCTGCGTAGACCCTGTGTGGTTATAGCGAACCCAACAGTTGTATCAGAGACACGATTTATTAAATTTTGATTTGAATTATGTTTATGTGATAAACATATTTTAAATGTTAAAAAAAATAATTTATGTGTGATAAAATTAACTTTATATGATTAATTATTAGGATATAACTCACAGTCGTTTGTGCAAAGCAAATATGGATTTTTTATTGCACTTGTTGCAATCATTTTTATGTAAATAAAAAGGAATACATGTTGGCAGCAGTTTTTGAAAAGGGGCCACAAAAGTAGTTGACTTTTCTTAAAAAGGGGCCCTGACCATTATTGTTCAAGTTGATAACTTTTTTTAAGGACCATAATGCCGTGTGTGCTTTTAAAAAAATAATCACTGCTGCCGTATGGTTTCTTAGAGAAGCAGAAACTTATATATTACTGCAATTGTTGCAGTTTGATGGTCCACGCTTGTGTGAGTAATTTTACAAGTTGTAATAGAATAGATTATACAAGACCCATGATTGTATGGGTTATATATAAAATGTAATAGAAGTAGTTCTATTTGTTTTATTCCTTAGATTAATTTTGGTTCAAACGGGTCGCATAGGCTGGCCATGATCATCCCACCGCTTTTTTCATAGAATGCATGTTAGATTTATTTAATGTTTTATGCTTGCGCTTCATATGATGAATAATGCATTAAGTAAAAACCCACCCAGTAATTAAGGTTGATGAGGTCTTGCAAAGTAAACCCCAATTTTTTGAAACTTGAAAGAATTTAATTTTAATTAACTCTATATCAAATAAAATGGACAAGTTATGTTGGACATATCGTTCCATGCCTTCCATCAAAGGTAGAAGACATGACGATGCTACCGCACTTGGTCACTGGCCATGAGTCGTGGGGTGATTTTGTGTTGGAAAGCTGTGATTTCTACCAAGCATTGAGATGCTTGTGGGGTGGACTCGTCTTTATGTTGGCCACGAGTCGTGAGACTTCTTGATGCTCCATCTACACGAATGTTTGATGGGTTATGTTTGACATTTAGTACCGTAAGGGCTCATATTATTGGGGTGTATGAGAGAATGTGAGGCAAAAATATTCTTGAAGGTTGTATATTGATACGATTGTAAGAGTTGACTAAAAACATGAATTTTTCATGAGCTCATATTATTGGGGTGTGAAACATTTATATTGGATTTCAAGCCCATTAAGAAAATTTGATTTTTTGAATTTTTAATATGGGGTTAAAGTTTGAATAAAATAGTGGGAGATATTTAATATTATAGACCTTATATTAAATGAATATAATTTTTAATAACTCACTCATTTTCTGCTTCGTTTATTACTCTATTAAAATGGCTAAGAATCCAATAACATCCATACTTGATCAAAACAAACTAATTAGCCCAAACATTGTCGATTGGCTAAGAAACCTTAAGATTGTTCTTAGCTCTTAGAAGAAGGCCTATGTACTTGACAAAGCGCCTCCTCCAGAGCCTTAGTGTAAGACATCAGATGATATGCAAAATATATTCGTCATTGTGATGACAATCTGCAAGCTCGATGCTACATGCTGGCATCGATGTCAAATGAGTTACAGATGTAGAATGAGGCTTTAAATAATGCTTCTAAGATCCTTCTCCACCTGCAAGAGTTGTATGGTGAGAGCAAAAGACAACTGAGATATCAGATATCTAAGGAGCTTTTCAGGTGTTGAGGGCTCTTCAGTCCAAGACCATGGGCTGAAGATGATAGCTCATATTGAAAGGCTTGAGTCCCTTAGAGTCGTTGTAGATAATGTGCTTTACGTGGACCTATTGTTGCAGTCTTTGCCTCCCTCATTTGATACATTTCTTGTCAACTTTAACATGCACAACATGTATTTGATCCATAAAGATGTATGTGGTCCGCTAAGCATTAGTGCAAGAGGGAACCATCACTACTTCATAACCTTTATCGACGATTATTCTAGGTTTGGTTATACCTTATAAGATATAAATCTAAGGCCTTTGAAAAGTTCAAGGAGCTCAGATGTGAAGTAGAGAAACAAACTAGTCTTAGTATTAAGACTCTTCGATCAGATGGAGGAGGTGAATACTTATCGACTGAGTTTCTTAATTATCTAAGAGAGAATGGTATTCTCTCACAGTGGACTCCTCCCGAAACTCCACAATTGAATGGATTTTCGGAGCATAGAAATCAAACATTGCTGGGCATGTTTCGATCAGTGATGAGTTGCACTTCCTTACCTGTTTCATTCTGGGGCTATGCCTTAGAGACGGCGGCATACCTACTAAATAGGGTGCTAAGAAGATGTACCCAATACACACTATGAAATATTGTTTGGGAAGTCACCTTCCTACAAATACCAAAGAGCATGGGGGTGTGATTCTTACGTGAAACATCAAGTAAGATATATGTTGTACATGAGATCCATCTTATGTAAGTTTGTGGGGTATCCAAGAGAGTCTATAGGATACTATTTCTATTACCCTTCGTAACAAAAGGTATTTGTTTCGAGGAATGCTACTTTCCTTGAATAAGAATTTCTTTCTGAAAAGGGTGGCGGAGTTGTGGAACTTGATGAAGTTCAAGAACCACAAATATCCTACAGGTTATAGCAAATATCACTCCGGCTGAGGCTGGACCATCTGTAGCACAACCTCTTCGAAAATCCATAAGGGTTTCAAGGGCTCCTGAAAGGATGAACCTTTTGTTAGAGAACAAAGAAGATGGACTCCTTTTGGATAGTGACCGAAGAAGCTATGAAGAGGCAATGTCTGATATTGACTCAAAAAAATGGCAAGAAGTAATACAGTCTGAAATGGGCTCCATGTACTCCAACAAGGTATGGGCCTTGGTGGACCCACCATAGGGAATTGTTCCCATTGACTGCAAATGGGTCTACAAGCGGAAGTTTGGAGTAGATGGATAGGTAATGACCTTTAAGGCATGTTTGGTTGCAAAAGGTTATAATCAAAAGTAAGGCGTTGATTATGAGGAAAATTTTTTCACCAGTAGTGATGCTAAAGTCCATTCGGATCCTATTAGCCATAGCTACGTATTATGACTACAAGATATGGTAAATGGATGTGAAGATTGCTTTCCTTAATTGAAACATTAAGAAAGAGATATATATGAAGCAACCAGAGGGCTTCATATCTAGTGGAATGAGCAACAAGTTTTCAAACTCCAGAGATACATTTATGGTCTCAAACAAGATTCGAGGAGTTGGAACATCCTATTTGATGAAACAATCAAAATGTTTGATTTTCATAAGAATTCGGATGAACCATGTGTCTATGAGAAGGTTAGCAGTTACTTTTGTTGTGCTCTATGTTGATGACATTCTAATCATTGAGAATGATGTAGGGATGTTGCAATCAATGAGAACATGGTTGTCTAAACAGTTCTCCATGAAGGACTTGGTAGAAGAATCTTTTATCTTTGGGATAAAGATCTATCGAGATAGATTACGAAACATGATCAGACTATCCCAGTCCATGTACATAGACAAAGTGCAAAAAAGGTTTAGCATGGAGGAATCCAAGCGTGGATACCTCCCAATGAGCACTGTTCAACTTTCTAGGGCCATGTCTACAAAGACACCTGGAGAAAGAGGAAATATGGCTTGTGTACCTTATGCACCCGTGATCGGGAGTATTATGTATGCAATGCTATGTACTAGACCTGATGTCACACATGATTTGAGCGTCACGATCAAGTATCAGTCGAATCCAGGTTTTGAATATTGGAACGCCGTTATGAAGATCCTCAAGTACTTGAGAAGAACTAAAGACATCTTCTTTATATACGGCAATGAAGAATTGAAACTAGAGGGATACACTAACTCTAGTTTTCAGTCCGATATAGATGACTCAAAGTCAATGTCTTAATATATATTCACCTTGAATGGAGGAGCAGTTAGTTGGAAAAGTTCCAAACAAGAAACGACTGCAGACTCTGTTCCTGAGGCTGAATATATTGCTGCATCAGATGCAGCCAAAGAGGTTGTTTGTGTGCGAAACCTTATCCAAGGATTGGCTGTAGTTCCGTCCGCTGTTGATCCTATAATAATTTATTGTGACAATAATGGGGCTATAGCACAAGAAAAAGAACCGAGATCTCATCAAAGATCCACACACATCTTGAGGCAATACCACCTAATTAGAGAGATCATTGGTAGAGGCGACGTCGTTGTGGATCGAGTTGCTTCGACAAAAAATGTAATAGACCCAATGACTAAGCCCTTATCACAAAGGTATTTGACGGGCATCTTAAGAAGATGGGCCTAAAATACATGGGCAATTAGCACTAGGGCAAGTAGGATATTGTTAGAGTAGAGTGTCCGACGTTCCAATTAGATTGGATTTTATTCTACTTGTATAATAATTTTATTGGAAATTATATTAATAAAGGCATTTTCTTTATCTTATGTTTAAGCTTTTAATATAATTGCATGTATGATAAAGTCCTTAGACTAATTTAAACTATGGGATATGGTTGCGCATAAGATGGAAATCATGGAACATGTCTCTAAATTTTTGATTCTAAACATTTTCCAAGTCAATGGGATTTTTGAGATAGGACATTGAATAGCCCGACAAGACTTGCGCATATGATGCATGCTTGTAAGACAAGGATGTTGCATTCCATTAACATTAGCGTTGTTACACAAGTGCATATATGTGGGTGCTTGTTGGATAACAAGTTCATTTAACATGACTTGATGGAAATTCTTAACTGGAAGATTTGTCTGTCAAATAAGAATTTGCATATTACAATAGTACATGATTAATCCTTGAGGTGTGATGGTAACCTTGTGCACATCATGCAATGCTTAAGTTTATCTTTTGATTGCTTGACAATCGTAAAAGGTATTTTGGGTATTATATTGACGTGCATGGAGGTTTGTCTGTTGCCAACATAGAATTTGACACTTGTCTATGGACAAGGGAGTATCCTGTGAATTTTCATAGTTTGTGATTCAAAGACCTTGGCCAGGGCACGATGAATATTGATTCATAAATGAATTACTTAAACTTGAAATGAAATAACAGTTACGAAATCAATTGGGTTTCGACTTATAAATCCATGCCCAAAATTTAATAGGAAAACTAGTTGTCGAAAGGATAATTAAACGTATGGACTTGCAATTGAAATAGGTTTGCTCGCTATTTCACCTAACACTGGGTAGTCATGCTACTTGCTTGATGTTGACATGATTTGTAGGTTCTTGAAATTAAAGAGTTAATCTAAAAAATATTAATTAATTAGATTAATTAATATTATTGTTATTTATAAACTTACAAAAGTTGTAAGCCTACTGCTAGTGTTAGCCGTGAACCTAAAAGACTCACATATAATTTTGGTTGTTAACATTTCAAGATTGATAACTCCAATGATTGAAATAATTAATTTTTTTAATTAATTAAATGAGATTTTAATTTAATTCAATGGTTGAGTTAAATATTTAATTATATAATTTAATTATGTAATTAAATCTAATTTGATTAAGATTTCAATTAAAGGAATGTATCGAATTGATCAATTGGATTGATTAATTTTAATTCATAGAATTAATTAGTTAATTAATTGATTAAATAGTTGGATTTTAAATCCAAACCCATGTAATTTTCGAGTAGGGCCCTATTTGTAGAAGCCCACTAAAATAATTAAAGACATTAAAAAAAAATTAATTTATATTATGTATTTTTATATAATATAAATATATATAAAATGTAAGTAAAAGCAAGTCATACTCTTTTTTAAAGACTCGGATGACTTGTGGAATAATTATTTTTCTAATTATATGGTTAATTAGTTAATTGAAATTAGATCTCATTTCTTAACCTAATTAACATAATTAATATATATATATATATATATATATATATAGCACATCCGCTTTTGGTTTTGAAAAAAACAAAAAGAAAAACAAGACGAGAGAGACTCCCTTTTAACATAAAGTGAGGCATTTTTTTTTTCTTTTTTTTTTTAATTGAAACAAGTCATTAATTAACCTAATTGATATTAATATATACATTGATAAGGATGGTGCAGCCGTTTTTGATCATCTTTCTTCTGACCTTTGAAAAAAGAAACTGGCTGCCTTTTGAAACCTCTTTGAAAAGTAAAGTGCAAACGAAAAACGGAGAGAAAATTACCTTTTATATAATATTTTAGTATTCAATTTGTAGATGTCTACAATAATTAATTTTCAATTAATTGTTGATTTTTGAATTAATTATTATTTCTATATTCAATTTGAAAACGGAACAATCTTACTAGCGAAAAATTTTTCCGGTGTCGCAATTAAAAGATGGAATCGATTAAAGGGGATACGCTTGGATCTCTACAACGAGGAGTTTCAGTGTTAGCCACATAACCGGGAATTGATTCCCTCTCAATCGTCGCTTGAAGAAGTTAATTACGAGGTATTAATTTATCTTCATAAGAATCAAAATATTGTATTCGATACATAATAATAAAAAATGACGATAGTTAAATCGCTAACAAAATCAACGGGGTTATTATATATTTGATATATGCTTATTGTAATTAATTAAAATTCTTAAAATCCGCTGCGCAGACCCCGTGTGGTTATAGCTGAACCCAACAAATCCTAGCGGCCACTGTACCACTATCTGCACCGTTACTTCAACCGTTAGGGGTCAATAACGAGTTTAACGGAAGAACTTAACAGTTACTCTCACCGCTAGCACAACTGCTAAGTAGCAACTGAGAGTTTAACGGTAGCTTTAACGGTTACCCTAACCAATAAGCTAACCGTTAACGTCCCAGATCGGGAATTAATAAGGAAACTTGTGCTCCATGGGAAAACTATAAATACCCTTTTAAAACCCTTCTTGGACACACTTTAACACTTTCCTAGGGTTCCAAAATGCAGAGAGAGACCATTTCCACCACCCGTTACGTAGATACAAGATCAAGATTGAAGATTCGAGATTACGAGTGCTAAGACTCCATTCCCTTTTTCGTGATTCGTTCTTCGCTCGAGTTCATCGTTCTTTTCTATGGAATAGCTGGAGATTTACACTACAAAAAAACTCAGAATTTTCGAGGGATTTTTCCCTCGGAATTAAGAAAAAATCCCTCGGTTTTGGTTAAATCGAGGGAAAAATTCCCTCGGAAAAACCTTCCTCGGAAATCAGTTCCGAGGGAAATAAATCCCTCGGAATTACAAAACCGAGGGAATTCCGAGGGATTGTTTCCCTCGTAATAATTACCGGATAATTTCCGAGTGAAAACCGAGGGAACATTTCCCTATGATTTTTCAATTTACGAGGGAATAAAATCTCTCGGAATTCCGAGGGATTTTATTCCCTCGGAAATTGAAAAAATCCGAGGGAGTCCCATTCCCTCGGATTTTTCAAAATTCCGAGGGAACTTTCCCTCGATATTTTTAATTTTTTAATTTTTTTTTAATTATTAATTTTTTGTATTAATTTTAATTCTTGTTTAATTATTAAAATTCCCAAGAAAATTAAAAAAAAGCAATGAAAGAAAAGTCAAAGAAATAAATCAATAATAATAAAAAAAAAATTTGAAAATTTATGAATTACATGCGTTCGATCGAAACAGTAACAAAGTTTATTACATAAATAAAAGTGTTCTATGGATGGGGAGGGGGAGGGGGAAACTGCTGCTGCTGCTGATAGGCAGCGGGGAACTGCTGCTGGAAACGAGCGTACATCTCAGCCATCTGGGCGTTCGTCCGCGTCTGAAATTCCTCCCGCTGTCGCGCTTTCCTCGGCTGCCTGCTGCTGCAACACCTCAAGCTGCGCCCTCTGAGCCTCGACCTGCGCCTCGAGCTCTCTGATCTGTCTTCTATCAGCCTGGGATGAGGAGGAGGTGGAAGAGTCGCCCTTCAGTAAACCCTTCGCGGCAGCCACTATCTTCCCATACGCACCGGTGCCGTAAAGTCCGTCCCTTCTTCACACCGGCGACGCCGAGAAAAACCTGGTCCTGGTCAACCTCGTTAC
>BMAC01000417.1:556350-571039 GCA_014905375.1 Phtheirospermum japonicum | reverse complement strand
AATAGGGTTTATTTCCGGGTCGCCGAGGCGCACCCCTCCCCGCCCCGGTCGTAATTTCTCGAGTTTTGTTTCTATTTTTTACTATTTTTTCTTATTTTTTCGGATTTTTCGGTTTTATTCATATAAAATCGTAAAAAAAATATAAACGCGTGCGGACGATCGACGCCCGACGCCCGACCCCGTGGTACCACGACGCCGAGGCGCACCCCTCCCCACCACAGTCGTGAAATGATGGGATTCGTTTTTATTATTTACTAATTTTTCTATTTTCTAGGGTTTTTTTTCAATTTTTTTTAAATCAAAAAAATAGAAAACGCGCACTAAACGATCGACGTCCGACCCCCTTGGTTCCACAACGACGAGACGCACACCTCCTCCAATATCAAAAATCACGACGCTACCTCGCTTCACGTTTCCAACCGAAGGAGTTCATCGATCAATCGTATCTTGTTGTTAGTCGAACCCCACGACACATGAGGGCACGCACGTGCTCGTTGGTATTTTACGATCGAATTTGGGGTCAAAACCACCCCACGTGCCTAAGATGATAGGATCGGTTTCATCTTTACGATTTTTCAATTTTTTTCTATTTATTTGGATTTTTTTTTATTTTATGACATTTCCGAGGGAATTCAAAATCCCTCGGAATTCCGAGGAATTTTTGAAAAAATCCCTCGGAATTCCGAAGGAATTTGAATTCCCTCGGAAATGTCAAAAAATAAAAAGAAATCCAAATAAATAGAAAAAAATTGAAAAAACTAGAAAAAAAATAGGGTTTATTTCCGGGTCGCCGAGGCACACCCCTCCACGACCCGGTCGTATTTTCTCGAGTTTTGTTTCTATTTTTTACTATTTTTTCGGATTTTTCGGTTTTATAATTCCATTATAAGCAAAATCGATCTTTAATAATTTAAGAGGCTAAAATAAGATTTATTTATTTATATACAAAATATACTATTCTGTTTTTTATTTTTTTTGGCAATTTGTGATTTTCACATGACTAATAATAATAATTTAACCCTATATAGTTGCAATAATATTGAACTGAAAATGAAAGCATACAAACTTACGTTGAGTTGATTGGTGGAAAAGCAGTTTTGAGGAGAGAGAAGAGTTCAAACTTGTACGGACGGTGAGGAGAAGCATATAAAATTACCATGCCTATTTGTTAAATAACAAAATAGAAAAAAATCCAAAAAATAGTAAAAAAAAGAAACAAAACCCAAAAAATCACGACCGGGACGGGGAGGGGTGCGCCTAAGCGTCCGGGAAATAAATCCTATTTTGTATTATTTTTTTCTATTTTTACGAATTTAATTTTTTTTAATTTTTTTAAAAAAATTAATTAAATTTCCGAGGGAATACATTTTCCCTCGGGATAATTCCGAGGGAATCCGTTATCCCTCGGAATAATTCCGAGGGAATCCGTTATCTCTCGGAATAATTCCGAGGGAATCCGTTATCCCTCGGAAATTTAATTATTTTTAAAAAAATAATAATAAATGAAACCGAGAGAATCTAATATCCCTCGGTTTTCCGAGGGACCACTTCCCTCGGAAAACCACCCGTCGGTCATCCCTCGGTTTTTCGTTCGGTAAACATGGCGGGAATATTTGGCGCCCTGATTTCCGAGGGAACAAAATTCCCTCGGAAAAAACCGAGGGATTTTTATTTCCCTCGGTGTTCCCCCGGAAAATTCCGAGGGAATTTCGTTCCCTCGGAAAATCCCTCGGAAATTTGCTGTTTTTTTGTAGTGTTACTGCTTTTTCTAGTTCCAATAAGTACTCTAAACCTTTTTAATTGCTTTCAAGTTTAGTTTTCCATTAATATATGCTTTTAGATAAATTGTACTTTATTTCGGATCTTCAGTAATTTCATGCTTGATACTTTGGATTTCTTGGATAATATAGTTCGTAAACTTTCAACTTTCAATTTCGTTTCTTTCGTTTATGCTTGGTGATTATATGATAAATTATATGATAAATTATTCATGATAAATTAATCTTTTTGATAATTTGTTTATGCTTTCAATATTTAATTGCTTTTTAATTTCCAAATCCTAGCTCATAGTTCTTAGGTAATCAATCTTTTAAATTCTAGCTTGTTAATTAGTTCAAGATGATTAGTTTCAAATATTTGCTTCTTGCTTTTCAACTCTTAGTTTATAAAATCAAAAACAAACAAAAAACCCCAAATTATACATTTTCGTGTGTGACTTGTGATTAAACAATATTGAAAACTCTGATTGGTTGTTCCTTGATATTCGACTCAGTTTAAACTTGCCAACCTACAAGCGAACTCGTACTCCTTCGAGCAGACTTTAAACGTTTGACAAAAATATTTATAAAAATAGGTAATAAAAGTCTGAATCAAAATTTTATTCATATTTTTAAACTCCCATCTTATATAAGAAAACTTTAAGATGCACGTGATGATCTTCTATTAAATTAATGACTTCCCAACATATGCAACTTGTCCGGATATTTTAATAAAGGTCATAAAGCATGTATTAAATGTGGAGAACACATTTGTTATCATCAACTTCAGCATGGGAAGAAGATGGTCTACCTTGGTTATGTGGCTTAAAGTAAACCATTCATATCGCAAATTGAAGAAAGCTTTCAACGGCGAACAAGATATCAATAAAGCTCCAGGAGCGTTAAATCCCGAGAAACTTTATGAAAAAGTGAAAAACTTTAACGTGACATTCGGTAAGACACAAAAAAAAAATCCCATCGGAGGAACACTTATTGAAAAAGAGATCGATCTTTTTCAAGATTCCATATTGAAAGAGTCTTGAAGTGAAACATTGTATTGATGTGATGCTTGTGGAGAAGAATGCTTCTCAGTATACAAGTCAAGATTAAAGATAACGTGAATGCACAAAAGTACATTGTTTCCATGGGAATACGATGGTATTTAGCTCCAGTACCTGATGGTAAGAGGACTTATCTGCCACCGGCTTGTCACACATTACCAATAAGTGAGGAAAAGAGTTTATGTAAGTGTTTGCATGGTGTGAAAGAGACCCAAGGGTTTTCTTATAGTGTCAAGAGGCTAGTGTCAATGAAAGAGATGAAACTTTTGGGCTTAAAGTCTCAGGACCATCATGTGTTGATGCAACAAGTATTACCAAGCGCTATTCTAGGTATTTTTCGAAAAAAGCGAGAAACACCATAAGTAGATTGTGTTTCTTCTTTACTGCTATTTTTAGCAAGGTCATCGAACCTTAGGTGTTGGATGATTTGGAGAATGACGCTGCAATTATCTTGTGTCAACTTGAAATGTACTTTCCACCCGCTTTTTTTTTTAGAAAATGGTACTTTTAGTCATTTATTTAGTGAGTGAGATAAGGGTATGTGGCCCTGTGCATATATGGTGGATGTATCTAAAGGGTATGTGAAGAACCATCATCAGCCTGAAGCCTATATAGTTGAACGCTATGTTACAGAAGAGGTCATTGAGTATTGTATTCAATATTTATCTGAAACAAAATCTATCGGTTATACTACGTCTCGCCAGGAAGGTAGGGGTCGTGGTAAGGGAACACTTGAGGGAAAAGTGATGAATGTTGATTATTAAGAAGTGCTAAAAGTATATTTATACATTCTGAATAATACTCCTGAAGTTCAGCCCTACTTAGATGTACATAAGATGCTCGTAAAGAAACAAAATCCTTGAAAACCTGAAAAGTGGTTAGTGAAAGTGCATAAAAAGACCTTCTTGACATGGTTTAAGGATCAAGTTATTAATGATAATTATGCTTTGGATTTAGTTAGATGGTTAGCTAGTGGTCCTGATTTTCATGTCTTGTCATGGCATGGATACGACATAAATGGGTTTTCCTTCTATACAAAGGAGAAGGATGATAAAAGTACTGCGCAAAATAGTGGGATTACACTAGAAGCAGAATCGATATATTTCTCAAGTTCGAAAGATAAAAACCCTTTACGTGCAACAAGCTCTTATTTTGGGATTATTGGAGAAATTTGGGAGATTAATTACATTAAATTCAAAGTTCATGTTTTCAAATATAAGTGGGTCGATGGTAATAATGGTTTGACGTTAGACGAGTTAGGATTTACATTGTTTGATTTTAGTAAAGTGGGATATAAAAACAAGCCATTTGTCATGGCATTCCAAGCAAAACAAATATTTTATGTCACCGACCCGGGTAACAAAAACTTATCAATTGTCTTACACGGGAAAAGAATAACATCCATTTAAGACAAGGATGAGTCAACGTTATATACTTGTGAGATACATACCTTCTCATCAAGGCTGACCGACATGAATGGCGAAGATGAAATTGATGATTGTTAGGGTCGATCATCGCGAAGGGATATGGGAGAACATACCAACACATTATATAGTAAGATTGAAAACATTATATACGATACTTTTCTATTTTTTAGTGATTAACTATAATAATTTTTTAGCCTAATATTATTTGTCTAATTATTTTCACTAATTTTAATAAGTACAAATATTAGTCATCTTTGATTTATTGGCATCATTTATTTTATTGCGTAAATAGGCATGGAGGGTGACATTGGAGATGATGGTAAGCTCCACTCTTCTAAACAACTGGGCCCTTCAATTCAGCCAGCCCGTACAAGAAGCGATCGCAAGCCGACATGCATGACAATGCTTACTTTGAAAAATCTTGGTAAAGTGAAGGTTGAATTTGATCGTCATTTGGAGGCTATTGGACCCAATAAGGGTAGTATCGACAACTTTATCAGTTACATTTGCATCTTAGGATGAAAATAGGCTAGTAATTCGAGCTTTTGTGTGTGCCTACTTTATAAATAATTGTCAGAAATTTAATAGCTCGCCAGCAAGAGAACGGGATCGCGTGTAGGTTTGGCAAGCTTAACTCGAGTCGTCTCTCAAGGACTGACGTTCGGGATTTTTAATGTTTGTTTAATCACAATGTTTAAACACGAGAACTTGTATAAAGTGTTTTTTGAAATTATTAACTATGAATCGAAAAGCAATACTAATTAACTTTAACTAATTATCTAAATTAATTAAACTAAACTAATTGACCAACAAGCATGAATTGAACTATCACTACGAATATCAAGCACATGAATTCTCAAGAACAAAATTAATTCTAAAATTCCCAAGCAATTGCATATCATAAACTAATTAACCAAGTATAAACAATAAATGAACTAAGCATGAACAATCTCATCACCAAGCATGAACGAAGGTATAACGCAGCAACTAATTAATTATTAAAAACAAAATCTAAGGTTCAAAGCTTCAACGATTAAACGTTTAAACGATTCTAATTATCAAACGGAAAGCAATAAATACTTAAAAACATAAATTAACTAAGAATTAATCTAAACGAAATAACTAAATTTTAGAAAACTTATTATTGACTAAAAAGTGCTGAAGGATTGCTATAGGTACGGACTACGAACAGTTGATCTTGGTCGATGAAATCGGAGCTTGAACGAACGTCTCCGTCTCGGTGCTTCGGATCTTGAATCTTCGACGTAGATCTTAGGGTGTTGAAAATAGGTTTCTCAACCCTAGGTAAGTGTTTTGGGTCATGGTTGCCTGTTTAAACCGAAGTATGAAGGGTTTATATAGTTATTGTAAGTCTTGGCGCGCAAGAAACCCTAAAAATCACGAAACTGGGCCGTCGCGTCGACGGTGTGTCGACTGACGCGTGCCACTGCTCGGCGTCGATGCTGCCTGGGCGTGCGCGTCGACTGGGTGCGTTGACATCGACGCTTCAGCAAGTTGCATCGACGGTGCGTCGACATCGATGCTTCAGCAAGTTGCGTCGACAGTGCGTCGACGGAGCGTCGACTCGCGCAGCTCCAGCGTCGGCAGACAGTGTCGGCATGGCTAGGCAGGTCTTTCTAGAACGGTTACAGGTAAAAATCCGTTATAGAAAGTCTGACAGTTCTAAATTCTTCAAATCGTGCCCCGTTTTCGCCGAAACTCCAATCGTTGGCCCAACCTTGACTACGTCCAAACCTAAATACCTCAAAACACTTAAATTAAACATAAAATTAAATAATTATAATAAAAATATAACAAAAATAAGTTGGAGATAAGAAAATACGAAAATAAGCTCGTTTTATCCAACTTATACCTAAAATAATAATAAAAACTAAATATAATACTAACTTAAATCAAGACAAATACACGTTAATCAACTACCCCACGCTTTATTTGTTTGTTCGTCCTCGAGCAAACGATAGATTCAAAGTATAAAAAGAAAGAAATTCAGCTCAAGTAATGAGTCGTGCTATGCTACGTACGTAATTTTGAAAATATAGATACAAGTAACGCAACGTTAAACACTCCATCCTTATTACATTGTCGCTCCAAAAACAAAATCATGCATCCTCTCAAAAGGGCAATATATAAGGGGTGTTCACTCAAAATCACTCAAGCATTGCTGCATAGGACGTGTATACACTCAAATCATACAAATACATGCACAATAAATAAGAATGGAAAATCAATCTCTTTTCAATCGCAAATTAAGTGTGTTGTCGAACTAAGAATCGGAAAAGGTCTTTTCGGGTTGTAATGTAAGGTTCTTTGGACGGGTATGGAATATATAAGTCGTGCGGCTAAATAACCCCCAACTAATCTAATCACGAAGCAAGATGATTCACCTCGTACAAAAGAAAAACCTCACTTAACACTCATATCGTAGCCTTTAACAAGGCTATTCCTCAACTCGTAAACCGTAAAACCGACTTGAAGCTCAAAACCACTTATTACAACTCAACTGTTTGCCTTTTAAACATTAAGCTTCATAACAAAATAAACAATAAAACATAAGCCTTCATTAGCGCGTAGGCAATGACTATCATAATTCACCATCCTTCTTGTTTCCTTTTTCTTTTTCTCTTTTTTTATAATCCCCTCTAATTCTTTTATATGGGGTCATTCCTTTTTTCTTTTATTGAAGGATGGTGATCCTTTATTACAAAAATTCATAAATCCCTTGTAAAAACTCCAAAACACTAATAACCAATAAAAATTACCAACTCCTACCCCACGCTTTTAATGGGTTGTAGGGGTCGACTCAAAAACACTCATGGCTATAGGCATGGATTATTTGGCTATGAGGGGCTCATTCAGAATTTATAGTGGCTAATATATATGGATATGGCCGGAATAGGGTTTATATTTGTGCCTTATTCTCCTTTTCAAAATCAACTACACACAGCGGTTTCAAAGAGATCTCAAATAAAAACTTATTCAAGTACATGCAATGATGATAAACACTCAGGCTACTTATAGGCTTTTTGCATGAAAAAGTTTTTGAATTGACGCTGCTTTTAAGGTTTCGCGAAATCAATTGCGTCCAAGTACCATTTTACAAATATATAATAATAAATTTGAAAACTCTTATGCACTTATGCACGCTCAAAAGACAAAAACCTCAAATCATACTTAGCTATCTTTGACAGGCAAGCCATACAAACACAATACAGCGCAGAAGTAGTGATCAATCACGTAAAATTTAGAACTACAAACCCACGAAAAATTTTAAATTTGCACAAATTTCAACTATAATTCACACTCAACCATCCCCCCCTTTAAAAATGTGGCAAACCCCTGATTGCCATAAATATAAAGAAAATCAAACGAGGAAAGGAGTAAGGGAACGTCCCTGAGAAATAGTCGAGGGACTCCAAAAAGCGATTGTGCAAGCATCTTTCGACTTGAATCTCGTGATCGAAAATGTCTTGAAGAAAAACCTAAAAAGACAAAACAACCGAACAAAAACAAACTAACTAGAAAAACTATAAGGAAGAGGAAAAGAAATACTTGGGTTGCCTCCCAAGAAGCGCTTGTTTAACGTCGAAAGCTCGACGCCTTATACGAACGTTGCTATCCTGGATCTAAGAAAAGGTGACGATTGTGCCACGCCTTAGTGTTCTCTAACAGTAAGCATAGGAAATGTATTCCTCCAAGGCGCGCATGGTAAGCAATTCGTAGAAAAATAATATTAACTCACTTCAGGGGTCGAAAAAATGAATAATTTATCACCATAAACACATCAACAATCAATTCGGGCACATGGTGATCCGCAACCTTTGGATAAACGAGGAAATTCGTCAAACACAAGAATCTATCATCCTCTACTCCAAGTCCCTTTACTTTATCATCCACCATCTCCATCTCTAGATTGTTGAAAGCTTTAGGTGGCTCAAAAATAGACTCGGCCTTCGCATCTTCCTTGATTAATTCGTCCACCACGTCAAAATTAAAGTTCATTAACGGTTCGTATGGCATAACATCCTCATCTAAAAATTCATCAAAATTTATATCGTCCACAACAACGTTGTTTGCATTTATCCCCAAAATTGCTGCCTCCCGGTTGAAAAACTCGGCGTTGTCTTCTAAACCATCCAGTTCAAGAGGAGTAAATCCATTTTCTAAAATTTGCTCATCCCCTCCAACTCCTTCAATTAAGCTTGAATTCGCAGCATCCACCGGAATCTCTATTGGCATTACGTGAGGCTCAATAATCACATTCTCCAAAATCGGCACCACGTCGTATTCTTCCATACAAGACTCAAGCAAACTCATCTCTACATCAACCTCCGGATTCCCCAAGGGCAAAATCTTCACATCATCATCCAACACGACATCATCAAGCACAAGAGGGACAAATTCATCCAAATCTTCCATAACCTCATCGTTACATTCCTCCTCTAAACAAGGAGTTGGGCTCGGAATMTCTACCTCGACGATGGGCTCCACAACATCAATAATTGGTTCCTCATCCCCCGCACTCGATGATTCTCTCAACGAAGCTATTATTCGAGCACTCGAACTCTCTAAATACTTCACAATCTTAGATAAGTCATCATCCGTTAATTGCTCAATGTCGTCTGCATAAAAAATGGTCTCAGCTTCTTGAACCTCTTGCCGYGCTAAAAAATGATCATCAAGCTCGTATTCGTCACAGCTAGGATAATAGGAAAAGTGGTCGTAAGAAGCATTAGACTCTGTAGCAATATCATCCTCCAGTGGCTCCTCGGTAAACGTAACTTGGCATTCAGTGACCCAATGCCCAAGTGCTCCGCAGCGGCTACATTTATGGCTCGAAAAGTAAGAATTTGAAAATTGGTCGCGAGAAACGTAAGACTCGTCAATAAAAATGTGTGGGGTGTATGGAGCATCGTCTTGGCTTGAGTAGTATTGTTGCCATCTAGGAGTGTAAAATTTTAACGTGAATTCTTCGTATACGTCCTCCCAATTCGGCAAGGAATCGGGCTCCAAGTTTATCAGCCATTGATATGCTTTACCATTTAGTTGCCACAGAAAGAAACGCCTCCTAATTTTCTCTCTTGTAAGGTTGAGACGAGGARAAGTCTGGGTGACTGCTTCGTATTTTTGAATGAACTCCACCGGATCCTCGCTCTCATGCCCATGGAATTCCGGCAGTTGCGCGTAGTACCAATCATCTATTTCATACTCTTTCATCGAAGGATTTATTGGAATGGCCAGTCTAGGAACAGGAAAATCGAATGGATTGTCATACCATTGTTCGACTGTCGATTGGAATCCTCGACTTCTCGACATCCTAGCATCAACAGGAAACAACATTAACGCATCGAGTGGAAAACAAAGAACCTTTATACAAATAGACAGAAAAGCAAATGACACGAACAAACATTATCAAAACCTATTTCAGTCCCCGGCAAGGGTGCCAATTTTTGATTCAATCTTTTGTGTGTGCCTACTTTATAAATAATTGTCAGAAATTTAATAGCTCGCCCGCAAGAGAACGGGATCGCGTGTAGGTTTGGAAAGCTTAACTCGAGTCGTCTCTCAAGGACTGACGTTCGGGATTTTTAATGTTTGTCTACTCACAATGTTTAAACACGAGAACTTGTATAGAGTGGTTTTTGAAATTATTAACTATGAATCGAAAAGTAATACTAATTAACATTAACTAATTATCTAAATTAATTAAACTAAACTAATTGACCAACTAGCAAGAATTGAACTATCACTACGAATATCAAGTACATGAATTCTCAAGAACAAAATTAATTCTAAAATTCCCAAGCAATTGCATATCATAAACTAATTAACCAAGCATAAACAATAAATGAACTAAGCATGAACAATCTCATCACCAAGCATGAACGGAAGTAAAACGCAGCAACTAATTAATTATTAAAAATGAAATCTAAGGTTCAAAGCTTCAGCTATTCAATGTTTAAACGATTCTAATTATCAAACGAAAAGCAATAAATACTTAAAAACATAAATTAACTAAGAATTAATCTAAAAGAAATAACTAAAGTTTAGAAAACTTATTATTGACTAAAAAGTGCTGAAGGATTTCTATAGGTACGGACTACGAACGATTGATCTTGGTCGATGAAATCGGAGCTTGAACGAATGTCTCCGTCTCGGTGCTTTGGATCTTGAATCTTCGACGTAGATCTTTGAAATATGTTGTAGGGTGTTGAAAATAGGTTTCTCAACCCTAGGTAAGTGTTTTGGGTCGTGGTTGTCTGTTTAAACCGAAGTATGAAGGGTTTATATAGTTATTGTAAGTCTCGGCGCACAAGTAACCCTAAAAATCACGAAACTGGGCCGTCGCATCGACGGACGCGTGCCAGTGCTCGGCGTCGGTGCTGCCTAGTTGCGTCGACGGTGCGTCGACATCGACGCTTCAGCAAGTTGCGTCGACAGTGCGTCGACGCTGCGTCGACTAACGCAGGTCATGGCTCGGCGTCGACTCGCGCAGCTCGGCCGGCGCGCGCAGCGCTTGACAGGCTCGGCCGACAGCCCGGCAGCGCTCGACAGCTGTCGGCAGCACTCGGCAGGGGGTCTCAGCAGGCGCCCGGCGTGGCTCGGCAGCGTTGGCATGGTTTGGCAGCGTCACCAGACAGTGTCGGCATGGCTCGGCAGGTCTTTCTAGAACGGTTAAAGGTAAAAATCCGTTATAGAAAGTCTGACAGTTCTAAATTCTTCAAATCATGCCCCTTTTTCGCCGAAACTCCAATCGTTGGCCCAACCTTGACTACGTCCAAACCTAAATACCTCAAAACACTTAAATTAAACATAAAATTAAATAATTATATTAAAAATATAATAAAATAAGTTGGAGATAAGAAAATACGAAAATAAGCTCGTTTTATCCAACTTATACCTAAAACAATAATAAAAACTAAATATAATACTAACTTAAATCAAGACAAATACACGTTAATCAGCTAGCATCATGATAAATACTTGGAAGAACGTGCATGACAATACTCAGGAGCTGATTTCGCAAGTGATATTGGTATGACTCCAACTACTCTGATTTCTTTTATTTTTTACTTACGTGAAATCTCTTGAGATTCTTTTTTAAGTGAGTGTTCCAATAGTTCTTGATGTCACTGTCTTTTGGGGTAGGTAGAAAATCTAAAATTTTGTTGATGAGTGATTTATGTTTTCAGCTCACTTGTAGAATTATTCCATAATTTTACTTTTTGAGAGGTAACAAAATTATGCCGGACATTGTGAACCGATGAAAGCTGATAAGTTTATTGAAGTTTCTCCGAGGACAGCAGACCTCGAAGACCCTTGTAATAAAAATTTTACATTTGAAAACAAACATTTGAATATAAAAAAAGGAAAAGAAATTTGATAAATGAAAAGTACTCTCACCCCTGAAACAAGAAATTTGAAATAATATTCATTCGTCGTCTCTTTTGAAATATCGATATCTGAAATCCATATCGTCTCAGTGTAAACTTCTTTTCCAGTGTTCAGAGGTTGGATTACTTCTTTAACTCAATTGCATTATTTCAATTTCGTTTTGAATCAAAATTTGAAGAATAGAAGAAAAAGATTAAAACTTTAACTCAATTTTTTCTTAACTGTGACATTGAAGTTAATGTATGTGGTGCTGCATTTATATGTTTTTGGCGCTTGGTTATTTAATGGTGCTAGACATCACACTAGTACAAAAACAGGATTCAAGAACAGGGACTTAAGAACGCCTCAGGAGGCGGCGTTCTTAAATGTCAGCCGGTGGCATTTTTGTAATAAAACTGTCACATACGAGAACGTCTTTAAAAAAGACGTTCTGGTATACTGGATATCTAGAACGTCGTTAAAAAGATGTTCTTGTATGTTAGATATCCAGAACGTCGTTAAAAAAGACGTTCTGGTTTTTTGAAATATCAAGAACGTCTTTAAAACGACGTTCTCGTATGTTAAATATCGAAAACGTCTTTTAAAACGCCGTTCTTGTATGTTCGATATTGAGAACGTCTTAAAAAAGACTTTCTGGTAGCATATTATTTTATGAATTAAAAAATATGTTAATAAAATTTTAATTTTGCCCTACTTCATCTCCTCTATCCATATCCCGTCGTCTCCAGATCCCCAATCCCCATCACCACGAAATCTACTCTGGCTTTTCCTCTATTCAGAATCCCTCTTTGCCGTCACAATTTTCATCATAATCGTCACGTCGGCACCGTCATTCTGCACCATGAAATCGAACTTTCTAACACCATCGGTGGCCAACGAGTTCGTCTATCCATTTCTGGACTTCAAGCCAGGCATGGACTCGTAAATCGGAATCTCGTGGTACTCCAGCATCGATTGCTTGCCGGAGGTGGTTAGGTTTTTGAATTTGGGCATGAAACCCTTCATCGCGTCTTCGCTAGGTTAGAAATCATCAGCCCACTCTCCATTGCTCTCGAACATCTCCGTCGTGTCCGGATTCGCAAACAATGTCTCGGCGAACACCTTGCAGCCATGAGCCGACATGAGCGCTGAGATGTTCCTCTGGTCCGGCGCCGGTGCCTCCTTCGGAGGAAGGAAGGATGACGGAGATGTTGTTAGGTCCTAATGATGGAGAATCTGGAAATGAACACAGTTCAAGGTATGCATCTGTGTAACTTTTAGTCACCTCTGCCTACAAACAATCATTTAGGTCCTGCCATTGCTTCATGTATAATACTATATATGGGTGACMATTATGCAATGATCAAAAATCCAATTTATAGATATGAGATAATACATGAAAATGTTATCACTATGAAGAAKTTAAACGGRCATATTTTGGAAATCTATTGTGCAACGCCTGATCTTGTATATGTTAAGTCTAATTTCCTTTCTATTTATTTATTCTTTATTTTGAGTTATTTCTGATGCACTTTAAGTCTTTATCAGTGTAATGCTTCARTGTCTCGAAAACCAAAAATAAGGTGGCAATTGTACGTTTTCAAGGGTGGTGAAGAACAAGAAAAATGGTCTGAGCTTCTTGAGCTTCATTGGTCCGAGCCTCTAGAAGTGTTCATTTTTTTAATTTTTTTTTTTGCTTGGGATTGTGTATGTTGTGCCTTGTTTGTATTTGTAGATTTCAAATTCTGGCTCTTGTTTTTGTTCCTCCAATATGTGAAATTTCCCATTGTTTACAGGTGATACAATTGCTTATGTATTTTGATGTTTATTTATGGAGTATGGTGTGAAATACTATATAAGAACATATGTGACTGCATGGTGAAAATACTAAAATTGCAGAAACGTGTATGAGCCTGAGTATATTATTAAAGAAACCTGTGTGTATGCTCATGTTGCAAAAAATTACGCATAATTGAAATCTGAAGCTTGTCTTGTGGAATTTTATTTGTTATTAAACCTTTTGGTGTCCATCCATATGAACATGTGCATCAAATTATTGTGTACAATCGTATGTGGTTATGGTATTCACAATTGCATAGTTTAGTCTTTGATGTGGCTACCTGATTCATTGGGTTCATCTCATGTACATGGTCTTATAGTTAATATAGCTTCGGCTTTTCTCTAGTTACCGCATATTATTTACATTGTAGTCCTTTGTTGATCCATTTGAATGCAGTACTGAGAATCGAGGGAAGCTTGTTGAAGAACTGACCAGAGCTGATGCTGTTGTTCTTACTTATGCATGTGATAGACCTGAAACTCTTGATAGATTAAGTACTTATTGGCTTCCTGAACTTCGACGATTAGAGGTGTTTACTGAAAACCTATTACTCTTGATCTAACAGAAGTTCTGCCACTGTTCCCTTCAGCTTGGATAATTTATTACCTAGTTCTTGTTTAATGTTTCATATTGCCTTTCAAATGATGGATTGCATAATCTCTTTGATAGTTATCTTATAATTTATCTTTTTATAATTTTGTTATACATGTCTTGGCAGGTTCGAGTCCCTTTTATTGTGGTGGGTTGCATGCTAGATAAGAGAGGTRATCAACAGCCTGTTAGCCTGGAGCAAGTTATGTCACCAAAAATGCAACAGTTTCGGGAGATTGAGACTTGCATCGAATGTTCTGCTTTAAATCATATTCAGGTACTAATATCTGAAACTCAGTACAATAGGTTTAATTTTGGTATCTAAGAGACTGTCGAATGTATTAAATTTTCCCTGTGTAATAATCGTAAGCTTTTGTCAAGCAACTTCTCAACATGTATGGCTTTGTTGTTTACATATTTCAGTTACTTCCACTTTTTCCTTGTTGATACAAGGAAATGTTGCAATTATCGGATAATTGGTCCATGTCATGTCAATTGTCATAAGGTTTATGACTCTATCTGCTCATTATAGATCTGCATACATTTGTTGTTTTACCCCAAACTTCCATATAAAGTTTATCCAAATGTCAATTTCTAATTCTACATAATTTAATCTGGATT
>BMAC01000417.1:504043-522724 GCA_014905375.1 Phtheirospermum japonicum | reverse complement strand
TCTTGTGATTGGGAATTTCTTATAGCTGAATAATTGGTTGGCCTTAGAATTTCACGGGAAATCACGTGTCAGATTGTCCGACAGTCTTACGTGTCAGACTGTTTGACAGTCTTATCTTAAAACTTAATTATTCTCGAGTCTCTATAAGAAAAATTAGTTGATCGATAATTTAATGAAATTAAAATCAACTAGTGAACTCATCTTATGAGCACCTACTTATGTATGTCGATGTCCAGACACCGTGACCGATGAGACGCGGTCCACATACACTAAGTACTAGTCTTAATGGGAAAGGTCTGTATCCTCATTATGGTGTAACCCTTCGACTAGGAACAAGTTCGACAAGTTACTTTACGAGCTAGATTATATCACGGTTCTGCTAGACCAATATACCGTAATAAAGTAACTTCATCAGGACCATACCTATGCAACTAGCATGGGACAAAAGATATGGAATGCCAATATGTATAAAATATATTATTACGAATAAAAACCGATTGTATTATAAGAGAATGGTCAGACCACATCCACAAGTTGGCTTTTTGGTCTCCCTATTCTAACAGCTCACCTCTTCCTCCCCAAGATAATCATCAAGCTTTCCAATCCCATCATCAATAATCTCCACCCCAAGCGAGTTTTCAAACTTCTCCATAGAATAGACTCCCAACCTATCATCAATAACCCCTACCTCCCCCTCTAAAAAGTCGTCGTTGCCCTCAACGACACACTGAAAGTCATTAACACAAAAATCGAGGTCACATAGAGACACAACGGATTCATCATGTAGAACAAGGGGATCATCCTCATAACATCCCTCTATATCGACAACCGGGCCAACCACCTCCCCATTGGTCTTTTCCGCCATATAAGCTCGCTCGATTATACCTTCTATCATGTCCATATATATCCAATCGATAATAGAATCTTTTGAAAGAGAAGGCAAAGTGAGGTCCACGGGGGTGGAATCAAGAGGAGGAAGAACACTCGGATTTGAAAGCACATCATCTTCCGATGGAGAGACGACCGTAATGTCAACTACCCCACACTTATCAAGGAACAAGACCAGAAGAGTGGGTGAAGGTAGCGGGTCGACGGGATAAGCAACAAGAGGATCGTGAGGCGGCGGTGGAGTAGGACAACCGGGTCCCGCACAAGGAGGAGTCAGTCCCGGGCTAGACATTTGAGCGATTTGAGCCTTCAATGCCGCAATTTTCGTAACCAACTCAAACTCCTTGCACGATAAGGGTGGAAACACCCCATGTGGTGGTGGAGGAGATTGTGGCTCTTCAAGAGGAAACCCCCCCACAAAGGGTCTACTAAAGTCTCTCATAGTGCGGACGGGGGGTGCATCGGAGAGAAAACCTCCAAAATGATCATAGGCCTCGAGAGCTTGGGATTTAGTAGTGGCACCACTCGGGGCTTGATTGAAATTGGAAGAACGAGAATCGCCATACGAGCCGGGACTCTCAACGCCACCATTATACATATTCGGATAAGGCGTGGGGGCACTATAACAACCATAAGGAGTGGAATTCGGATTTTGGTTACCAACGATCCCATTTGGATTAACAAAGTCCCCGTTATACATGCTCGGAATTTGAGGAGTAGGGGCTCCGTAACCTCCATACGAACCATTTGAACCCAAGAAGCCGCTCGACCCAACATGGTTTGCACCATGCCCTCCCATGTTGGGTTGACCATAGCCGAATCCACCATTGGCAACGTGGTTTGCACCATGCCCTCCCACGTTGCCAAATCCATTATACATCTCATTCCCAACATGGTTTGCACCATGCCCTCCCATGTTGGGAATGTATCCACCATAGTTATAAGAGCCTTGCATACTAAACAAAAACGTTAAATAACAAAGAAGCTAAAAACACAATGAAACTACAACCAAATCAAAAGCCTTAACCAAGCCGAGTCGCAAATGCGCCATTTTGTTAGAAGAGTTTTCGTGGTGTTGAAATGAATCAACGGGTTCATGGCTTGGTATTATCGGATTTCGATTCAATTGCAAGTTTCAAGGTGTTTCAGGCTAAAAAAAATGAAGAAAAATGAAAATAAAGCAAATAAACTATCTAACTATCAAAACTAGACTAGGAATTGAAATAGAAAGTTGGTAGGATGCCTCGGTCGTATGCCTTACATGAAAATGCAAGCAAGTAATGAAAATAAGCAAGAAAATGCAAAGTTTCACCAAGTACAAGCATGCATGCACAAGGTACAACTATGCATAAAAACTCAAATAAAGCAAATTGACTAAAATTGAAAGCATGAATGGATAAAGCAATGAAAATAGATGGGAAAGTTTAAAACTTTAAAGAAAATAACAAGAAACAAAGAGTAGATCTAAGATTAAGCATGAAACAAAGCATAAAAATCAAAATCAAAATAAAGCATAGGAAAAACTCAAAATCATGAYGATCAAGGACCCGATCTATAGCCTAGGTGTGTCACTCAACTAGAATCCATAGTCAATTCACATGTTTCATCATGAAATCAAGTAGCTAATAGAAAAGGCATAAAATGAAGAACAAGCATGGAATTAAAGCATAAAACATGAAATTGAAGGGAAACTTACTTGAATTAAGAAATGAAACAAAGCTTGAATGTAATTGCATCAAAGTAACAATCCAAAGGAGTATTTGGATTCTTCTTAGGCTTACAAATCCAAGTCCAAGCATGAAAGTAGATCTAAATATAGAAAAGAAATTACATCAAAGCTTGAAATTGAATCTAAAACCTAAGAGAGAGAAAATAGATCTTGAAAACTAGAGAGGATTTTTAATCCCAAACCCAAGCTTGGGTTGGGAGAAAATGAGAGGTATCTTTCAAAAATGAAAGAAGTCTCCTATTTATATTACATTTAATTAGGTTTAAATGGGCCAAAATAGCCTTAGAGGCTTAAAATTCTTGGGTTTGACTATTTTTGACCCGAAGGCACCTTCCTAGACCCTTGGCTAGATTTTTGGCACATTTTGGCTCGATTTGGCTCGAGATGGCTCGACCATGGATCGATGTGGCTCGGACATGGCCGAGCCTGGGCGCAGGTGGCCGGCAGGCCTGGGCGGGAGCTTGTGGGCGTGGGGCTTGGCGGGCGCGCGGATGGCTGGGCATGTAGGCGCGCGGGCTTGCGAGACATGGCGGGTGGATGGCGCGCTGATGGCGAGCAGATGGCGCGCTGATGGCGAGAGATGGCGTGAGGATGGCGTGCGCTGTCGGCAGCTTGCGGGCATGCCTGCCGGGCGCTGTCGGCAGCTTGCGGGCAGTGCTTGCCGGGCGCTGTGCGGACACTGGGTAACCCAGTGTGGGCAGCGTACCCAGTGTCGTGGTGCTGTTTGGCGCGGAGATGGTGAACGGATGGCCAAGAGATGGCCATCATTCCAGAATATTTTCCCCTTTTGAGCTCCTTTTTTGGCAAGGAGATGGCTTGATTTTTGGCCTCCATACCTTAGTTTAAATCCAAATATTAAATGAGAATTTTCAACATAAAAACTCAAGAATTTCACCAACCTCAAATTAATTGAAACCATTTAACCCAATTAAACATAAAATCAAAAGAAGAACACAAAAATCCTAAAATAAGAAAAATAACCTAGAAAACAAAGCTAAACGACTCAAGAACCACTAAAAATAATATAAAACCCTAATTAAGAACAAGAGAAAAACACAACAATTACATGCAAAACAGACATCATAAATAATATATTTCAGTAGAACATAATGTGACACCATATGCATGATCAAGATTTTATTTTTTAAATAACAGTTAAAATGATATATTTCTTTCAATACATTTTATATTAGGAATCTTTAGAAGAACAATAATTTCAGAGCCGTTTCAACCCTAGTGGCAGGAGCGATATACTTGCGGTTGCAATAGGAAAGCCAGAGCATCCTGACCGTGTGAGTGGAGTTGGGAAAGGACATACACTGGGACCTACTTCAGAAAGCCCCAACACCATGTTTATGGAATGGTGTCACGAGAGGAGGTAGATTCTATCGTTGTATCCAGGGTTGCCGAAATGCAGAAACAAATTAAGAGCAGAGTTGCTGATGATCTTCAACTCCCAAGTGGCCACTACGTCTGCCCCGGAGACTCCAGTAGTCCAGAGTGCAAAAGGAAGTTGTACCCCAGGTATTATGGTAGAGGATGTCCATGAAGAACACGATGATGTATATGAGCTATATGTCGAGGATCCACGGAGACGATTGGTTGCATATGGTCATGTTGACAACTTCGGTTTGACCATACACCACAAAATAATGAAAGATGATGAAGTGGGAGTGACAGTCGTGCGAGTTTTAGTTGGAGATGTGCTTGTTCAATTCCCGACGGATGAGGTCACTACTGTGGGAGAAGCGCCGAATCAATTCATTGCTTGGCCTAGAAGTTTGGTGCAGAGTGTTACACACAAGGTACTTTTCTTAATATAAAATTGTTCAAACTAGAATTGAAGACAATAATAATATTAATAAAGGAACTGACATTATTAACATATTTATTTTTAATTTTTTTAACTAACATTAATTATTTATGTAGGGAATTTGTAAACAAAAGGAACTCGATCCAAAACCCCAGTCCAAACCCGAGACTAACAATGATGTTCTGAAATGTTTGTGGGTTGCGTCGGTTGATATTACTCAACCAAAACATATATCTCTGGAAGTTGGTATTGTAGTGAGAAGATATACCAAAGTGTGCAAATAAATCAAGAGGACATCATGGCGTTGTTGCTAGCTCGAGAGATTTCTGTTTCTGCCATGCAATTTTATAACAAGTATTTATTTAACCTCTTGGAAACACATATTTTAAAAATTAATAATATTGAAGCACTCATGCAAATATGCTAACAATGTTCTAATGTTGTGGGTATCTCTACAGCATATTAAAATTATAACGATAAATATAGGTTGATGTGTCCACTAATCATTGAAAGTCATGGAAATACTAATGAAGAAATAGGCGTGCTTCTTCGAAAAGATTTGCAGAAGGAGATTTTGAGTGCTTTCTTGCACAAATTTATGAGTAAAAAGTTGCTTTTCTTTGAATCTTTTATTTTTGAAATGTTATAAATCTTCTGATGACGAGAACAGGTGGAGTTTACTACATTTGTTCTTGTGGATCTCATGACTATTTCATTATGTTGTCTTATTTCATGTTTTGTAGGAATTATTGGCTATTCATGGTCTTTGTCCTAAATACAATATTGTGGCTTGGTTCTGTGATTATCACTAAATTTTCTTGATTTTAGTTAGTATTTTAGTTCATTTTTGTTATTGTTTTTGGTATAAGTTGGATATATTGAGCATATTTTCGTATTTTCTTATCTCCAGCTTATTTTATATTATTTTAATTATAATTAATTAACTTTATGTTTATTTTAGGTATTTTGAAGTATTTTGGCCTGAAGATAGTCGAGGGTGGGCCCACCTCACAAGCTCGTTCTCTTGCGAGCAAGCTTGCGTGTTTTAAATTAAATATCTTAAAAAGGGGTGCACAAAAATTTGAATCAAAATTTTGGCACCGTTGCCAGGGAAAGCAAAGTAGGTTTTGGATTTTGTGTTTACCCTTCGTTATCCTTATTTATATTTATCTTTATTTTATTAGGGTTTTTCTTTTCGTTGGTTTTATTATGTTTATCTGGTACGTTAATCTTGTGCGTTGAGTGTTGTGTATGCAAGGTACATCTCTTGAAGCCTCGATTCGACGTCCGAAATAAATTAAAAAAATTTAAAAAATTTAAAAAAAATGTATTACTCGTTGATTGACACATATTTTTCCTTATTTTTATTAGTATTTTAGTTAGTTTTTCTTATTGTTTTTGGTATAAGTTGGATAGTTTAAGATTAATTCCGTATTTTTATACTTCCAGCTTATTTTACCGTATCTTGATCATAATTGATAAGAATAGGTGATTATTCATTGTTTTCACCTTACAGCTAGGTAACTGGAAGAGTTCAGCGCGTAAATAGATAAAGTTTGATTTTCGAGAATCGAGAACAAGCTTTCCGGTGAAGGAGTAGCAGAAAGATCGAGACAATGTGACGAGCAGTGAAGTTGCGTCAGTCGACGTACGTCGATGCGATTCTACCCACGACGATCGACACTATGTCGATGCTAAGCCGACGTAACTCTCTGAAGCGTCGATCCATGGGTGCGTCCGTCGACGCCCAAGTCGACATAACTTTCTGTAGCGTCGATCCATGGCTGCGTCGGTCGACGCCTCTGCCTAGTCGATGCGAGCGTACCGGAAGCGCAAACGCCGAGCCCCTGTTCGCGTATGGAGACGTGAAATCAACGTGACTGCCCAAAAATGGATTTTTAGGGTTACTTATGCTCCAAGACAAGGGAAATCTATAAAAACCCTTCTCTAATTCCGTCCCACACACACGAGATACCACTACAACCCTACTTTCAGTTTGTCGGCTCAAAAATAATACACCGTCACATCCCATATCAACATAGGAGATCAAGATCGGAGATTCAAGAGTCACAAGTTCTAAGTTCCACCCGTTAGTTTGTGACTCGCTCTTCGGCCAAGATCTACGCAATCTCTCCGGATTAGCTGGAGAATTTACTGCAATTTCTTAGTTTAAATAAGTACTCTAAACTCTTTAGTTTCTTTCTTAGTTTAGTTTATGTGATTAAGTAGTAGCTTTTCAATTATTGTTCTTGAATCATTTCATGCTTCAAACCCTATATACTTTTGGTATTCGGATTCGTAATCTTTCATTTTAGTTTGATTAATATTTTTTTATTATTTATGCTTAGATAATTCATCTCGTTTACTTTACGCTTTAGATAATTGCTTTTTGATTATGCTAGTTGATCTTATTTGAAGTCATAGATTATTTTCTTAGTTGGAATTTACATGTTTTTAGCGAATTGCTTAGTTAGAATTACATAGTTTTATTTCATGTTCATGCGTTTCAAGTTCTTAGATAATCAAAACAATCAGCCCCCCCCAATTTGTATAAGTTTTTCGTGTTACTTATGATTGAACAAACTATTCGAGATTCCGATTGCATGTTCCTTGAGAGACGACTCGAGTTAACTTTGCCAACCTACACGCGATCCCGTTCTCTTCCGGGCAAGCTATTGAATTTCTGACAAATATTTATAAGTAGGCACACACAAAAGCTTGTATCAAAATTTTGGCGTCGTTGCCGGGGAACATAGCAAAGGTTTCAAAAATATGTTTGTTCGTTCATTTTCTTTTCAACCGTTTATTTGTATAATTATTTTTTTTATTCGATGCGTTTGATTTGCTATTGAGTGTATGGAATGATGAAGATCACTAGACCCGAACTTGCACCATTCATTGATAATATTCATCGTTCCAATCAAGCAAGACCTCCTTATATATCCGAAAGCGAATCGTCTGCCACCACCAATTTTTTTTGTGATCCGGTTCCTGAACCGATGTTGAGGCTAGAAAATCCTACTCACAACAACGATAACGATCAACCACTAAGGAAACCAACTATACGACAAAGAAACGAGTACGGAAGTGAACCAATTCACCTCGACGGACCGGAAAAACCTCGAGAGTATTGGGAAAATATTCAACGGAATATGATGGACCAGAATGAAGACCGAGGAGGAGGAAATAGAAATCGCCACCACCACTACCAAGATAACTATTCTGGGAGATCTTACCATGGAGACAAGAAGATTGACGACTGCTCGCTAATAACCACTACAAGGAGAGGAACGAGTATGATAGAAACTACGCGAGGCCTAATAATCAAGAGAGACACCAAAGGGGGGCACGCGAGCCAAGACAAATAGAGTTCACGACTCCTCAAGTGTTTCCCTATATTTCTGCTATTGTGTTTGGTAGAACTGCAAGAGACTTTGAGTTGAAACCTCATATAATCAATAACCTCACGACATTTCATGGCCTTGCCAACCAAAATCCATTAACTTTCCTCAAGGAATTCTATGCCGAATTTAGTAGGATCCCATCTACGGGACTTCATCACGAAAACCTTCAAATGGTGTGATTTCCAAGCTGCATGAAGGATAAAGCCAAATCTTGGCTACTTTCACTAGAACCGAGATCTCTGATCGACTGGCCCATGGTTAGCTACAAATTCATAAATCAGTATTACTCAGCTCAGACGACGGGCCACATTAGGAGACAAATAGCCAACTTTGTCCAGCAAGATGGGGAGTTGCTTCACGAAGCATGGGAATGCTTCAAATCATTGTTGCAAGCTTGCCCACATCATCACAACTCTCCAGGAATGGTAAATCAACTTTTCTACGAAGGGCTTTTGGGCTCTTACAAAAATAACATAGAAATAGCTGCTGAGGGAGATTTTGGAAATTTAACCGCCACGGAAGCCAAGAAGTTGTTTGAGAAGATGAGCGAGAAGCCCAGGCAAATGAGTTCTCGACTAAGGAAGATAAGAGTTAACGAGGTGATTGAGGTTCCAAGCAATGAGGCCATTGAGACATGCAACCGCTGTGGAGAGCAAGGCCATTTGGTGGATACATGCAAAATGGTGTGTTACGACGAATGTGAAGCCGAGGCATATGCCATTAAGGATCAAATGCGCCATCAAGAACTTCCAACTTATGAGCACAGACCTCCAACTAAATTTAACATGCAACATAATTCTCCTTACTTAAAACGGGACCCTGGAAACCCACACTACACCCCCACACAAACTGATTCACCACCACCACCAAAAAAATCTTCAACAATTAGACCGACACCCACTCCAATACAGCCAAACGATCGATTGTTAATTTGGCAGCAAAACCAAGTCACCGAAACAATCAGAAATAGAGACGGGCTCGCTAATCCGACTACACAAGTTAATAAGCAGGGAGCAGTTTTGAGTGACCTATCCAAGAGTGTGAAGAATTTAGAAATAATGATGGGAAAAATGGCAAATTTTATGGCAAAGGCGGAAAATGACAAAGGAAAACTGCCGAGACAACCAGAGCAAGCTTCAGCTGTCCACATCTTACAAAGTGGAAATAAGGTAGATAATGGAATCGAGGAAAAGGAAGAGGAGGGCACGTAAATTCCAACTGCGGATTCGCCGAAGAATGACGACTCTAAACCAGTGGACAAAATACATAGGACACCAAATCCTTATTTTTTGGGTTCCTTAAAAGGGAAGCTTCCAAATCTATCCACCATAATCGACGATTCCACCAAATCTCCAAATTAGCAAGCGAAGCAGTTAACACCTTCTATTCGAGATAAGGTTCCCTTTTCGAGTCGTCTACGCCCAGCCAAAGAAAAAATAAAGTTCATGGAACTTTACAATCTACCAAAGAACGTCAATGTTAATCTTCCTCTTTTGGATGTAATCAATACAATGCCCGCATACAACAAAATTTTCAAGGATTTAGTTGCAAGGGAACATCGATTGGAAGCAACTTAACGAGTAGAGTTAACCACGGAGGTGAGCGCCATTTGCAAGGGTCCGCTACCCAATAAGGAGAAAGACCCGGGGAGTTTTTGCATAACCATTGACTTAGGAAATGGGCAAACGGAACGTGGGATGCTCGACCTTGGTGCTGGAATCAATTTGATGCCGCATTAACTATATAAAGAGTTTGACATCGGAATAATGAAACCCACTATGATGCGACTACAATTGGAAGATTGGTCAATTAGACATCCGCTTGGCATAGTTGAAGATGTATTAGTTCAAGTTGGCGAAATTATAATTCCAGTCGATTTTGTCATACTTGATGTCGGCGAAGTTCCAAAAGAAGGCACGGAGAATACTATTTTGCTAGGCCGCCCATTCATGTCCACTTCTCATACGCTGATTGACGTGCACAAGGGGAGAATCAACCTATCCATTTTGGGTGAGATAGTCACATTTTTGCTTAAAGAAATCAACAACACTCCTTCTCCGTACATGCACGAAGATTTTTCGTTTATTGACCCTATTGCATCTTGTACTCACAAGCTCAAGGGGATCACTATGCCAGATGAGTTAAGTGTCGAGGACGACAAAGAGTTTTTAAACAGGGTGGCAGAAAATGTTGGATATAGATTTGAATAAAATCACCAAAGATTATGAAGAATTTGAAGATTTTGATGAAGAGTTGTGTGAAATAGCTAGCGCACCTGAACTTGAGCCGAAGGTAGAGTTAAAACCACTACCTAGTCATTTGAAGTATGTTTTTTTCGATCCCAACGAAACAAAACTCATCATCATATATTCAGCAATTGCGGAACATGAGGAGAAAGAATTGATTACAGTACTGAGCACCCATAAAGATGCCATATGATGGAGCATCATCGACATCAAAGGGATAACCCCTGTTACGTGCATGAACCAGATTGAGCTAGATCCCAATGCTAGTTCTGTGAGAGACAGTCAACGAAGACTAACACAAACACTTACGAGGTGGTCAAAAAGGAAATTTTGAAGCTTAAAGACGAAGGGATTATTTTTGCTATTTTTGACAGTAAGTGGTTGAGCCCAATCCATGTAGTTCCAAAGAAAGGAGGCATAACCATAATCGAAAATGAAAAAGGTGAGATAGTTCCAACCCGACTAACCACAGGATGGAGTATGTGTATCGATTATAGAAAATTAAATGCAGCAACTCGCAAGGATCACTTTCCTCTGCCGTTCATAGACCAGCTTCTCGACAAGCTTGCCGGACACGAATTCTATTAATTTTTGGATGGCCTTTTGGGCTATTAACAAGTCGCCATCGTTCCGGAAGATCAAAGCAAGACGACATTCACATGCCCTTTTGGCACTTTTGCATTTCGAAGAATGCCTTCCGGCCTATGCAACGCACCGGCGACTTTCCAAAGGTGCATGCTTTCAATTTTTATGGATTTTATTGATGATTTTCTTGAGGTAGTTATGGATGACTTCTCAATTTTTTGTTCTAATTTTGAGAATTATTTGTCTAAAGTTTTAGAACATTGCATTGACAAGAATCTAACGTTAAGTTGGGAGAAATCCCATTTTATGGTCAAAAGTGGTACTATTTTAGGTCATGTTGTTTCTAATAAGGGGTTGGAGGTTGATAAAGTTAAAATTGATGTAATCGGAACCCTTCCACCCCCTCGAGATGTTCAGGGAATTAGGAGTTCTCTTGGTCATGCAGGCTTTTATAGACGTTTTATCAAAGATTTTTCAAAAATAAGTCGTCCACTTTGCAAACTGTTGACTTTAGACACTCCTTTTGTTTTTAATGAAGAATGTATGAATGCGTTTAATGAGCTAAAAGAGATTCTTACTTCTGCCCCTGTAGTTGTTGCACCCGATTGGACTCTACCTTTTCAAATAATGTGCGATGCTTCTAATGAAGCAGTGGGATCTATTTTTGGGCAACGTGTGGATAAATTGCTTAGTGTGATTTATTATGCTAGTTATATGCTGAACGACGCCCAACGTAATTACACCACGACTGAAAAAGAATTATTAGCAGTTGTATTTTTACTTGATAAGTTTAGATCTTATATAGTTGGATCGAAAGTAATTGTATATACGGATCATGCTGCACTGCGTCATTTATTTTCTAAACCCCAAAGTAAACCACGTCTTATTAGGTGGATATTATTGCTGCAAGAATTTGATGTAGAAATAAAACATAGACGAGTTTGTGAAAACGTTGTAGCTGATCATTTATCTAGAATGATAATTGAGGAGAACGAGGGAGAGAAGTTTATAATTAACGATATATTCCCTTATGAGAATGCCTTTAATCTTGAGCAATTAATTACTCCTTGGTATGCTGATATTTTGAATTATCTTGCTTTCAAAATTATACCTAACCATTTATCCTACCAAGAACGGAAGGGATTTTTGAGTAAATGCAGGGATTACTTTTGGGATGATCCCTATGTGTTCAAGCCCTGTAAAGATGGGCTCAACAGAAGGTGCATTCCAAACGATGAAATGGGGAGCATTCTACAATTTTGCCATGAACTTAGAGGGCATTTTGGAGCTCAAAAGACGGCATTTAAGGTGTTACAAGCTAGATTCTATTGGCCAAGTCTATTTGCCGATGGATTCGAGTATTGCAAAACATGCGAAAACTGCCAACGAACCGGAAACATAGGGAAGCGAGATGAAATGCCGCAAGTACCTAACCAAGTGGTAGAAATTTTCGATGTATGGGGAATAGATTTTATGGGATCATTTCCTAAAAGTAGAGATTTCGAGTATATTCTATTCGGTGTAGACTTTGTATACAAATGGGTGGAAGAAATCCCCGCTCGAAGAGCCAATGCAGAAGTCGTTGAGTGCCGAAATCAATAATAAGTGATGGAGGAAGCCATTTTTGCAACCGTGCTTTTGCAACGCTAATGAAGAAATATGGGGTCTGGCACAAAGTAGCTACACCATACCACCCTCAAACGTCTGGACAAGTCAAAACGAGCAACCACCAGCTAAAGGCTATCCTCGAGAAAATAGTTGGACCAAGTCGGAAGGATTGGACAGTAAAACTTGTCGACACACTATGGTCTTATCGAACGGCCTATAAGACAGTGCTTGGTATGAGTTCTTTTGACTCGTATATGGGAAGGCGTGCCATTTGCCCGTTGAGTTAGAGCACTGAGCTAGTTGGGCCATTCGCAAGTTAAATATGAACAATGATGATGCGGGCGATTATAGGAAATTGGAGTTGACCGAGCTTGAAGAAATTAGAAATGAGTCTTACGATGACGCATGGAGGCAAAAGAAGATGACAAAAATACGCCACGATCGAAGACTCATTAACAAGCATTTTGTGGTAGGTAAGTGTTTTGCATGTAATTGTTGTGTTATTCCTCGTGTTTTTAGTTAGGGTTTAGCGTCGTGTCTAGTAGTTTTGAGTCGTATCTCGTTAGGTTTTAGGACTTTTCTCGTTTAGTTTCTTTTTGGCTTTAAGAGTACGAAGTGTGAGATGTTTGTGCTATTTTTGGGTTTTTAAGTTTGAATTCTTGTTTTGTAGGTGACTAAAAGGATTACATTCGCTCGGTGGATGTCTCAGTTGTCGTAATACAAGCGTAACTCCAAAGACACTTGTTCCATTTGCCTCCACCTTATACCACTGAAAAGCTGAGAAAAATATATAAAACTATTGTGTTTACAAAAATTCCAAATTCTAAGTCTAAGAGTGGTATAAAGCAGCTTTAAGTGGAGACAGTTCGTCGTCGCCTCTCTTGTGGCAGGTTTTGGTGCGGAGCCCATAACTCTCGCAGGAAAATACCAAATGACACAAATCAAGCTCCAGATAATATCCAAGAGGAAGGGCTAAACTTCATATGAAGACATCGTTGGCTGATTCCGTATATTTGTCAATCGATCGACTGCTCGACAGAGAGTTTGGTTGTTAGAGACTGGGCAGTCGATCGACTGCTTTGTCAGTCGATCGACTGTGGCGCTGAGACTTCGGGATTTTTGAGTATTTTTGATGGTTTTGCCCCTAAAAACAACTATAAAAATCCTACATCTTGCACCTATGAAGATATAACTCCCTTCCCAACCCTAACTTGGGTTTGGGATCAAATTACTCTCAAGCTCTTGGATAATTCTCTTTTTTCTTAGGTTTTAGATTCAATTTCAAGCTTTGATGTAATTTCCTTTTCTAGATTAGATTTAATTTCAAGTACCTCCTTGGTTTTATAAGCCTAAGAAGAATCCAAATACTCCTTTGGATTGTTACTTTGATTGCAATTACATTCAAGCTTTGTTTCACTTCTTAATTCAAGTAAGTTTCCTTTCAATTTCATGTTTTATGCTTTATTTCCATTCTTTGTTCTTCATTTCCATGCTTGTTCTTTATGTTATGCTTTTTGCCTTAAAACATTTTGAGGTAGGTAAGTTAGCTCTAGTCTATAATTCTAGATTGAAACATTTTCCAGGAAAATTGAAGTCAAGATGGAGTGGACCGTTTGTGATTAAAGAAATCAATGAATTTGGAGCGGTCACCCTTTACGATGAAAAGCAAGATGTAGCATTTCAAATTAACGGACACCGAGTTAAGCTATATCATGATGGAGAGGCAACGAGTCAAGATCGTGAGATGTTGAAGATAGTGGATCCGCCTCCGATTACAAATTAATCACAAAAACTCACGTCAAGAAAGCGACGTTAAAAGATGCGCTTCTTGGGAGGTAACCCAAGTTATTTTCTTTTCTATCCCTTGTATTTCTATTTTTTCTATTTTCATTTTTATTATGTTTATGAAAAAGGATTTATGTTATCACAGAAGGATCAATTCTTAGAATGAAAAACAAAAAAAATTCAATATGGTGGCCAACGCATGGATCGCGTTGACCGACGCAAGCATCGATGCGGCATCGACGCTGCCTGTGCGCCCGCGTCGACCGGTTCCACAGAATTTTGAAATTTTGGTCTGTGATTTTTGAGAATTTTATTCCCAATAGGTAAGTAATTTTATGGTAACCTTTTGCACGAAATTTGGCTGGTTTTGGAGTCTAGATCTATTACCTTAAGAGAGTTTTTCATAGAATAGGAAACTTAATATCTCTTACCTTATTTGAAATTTGGGTAAATCTAGGACTCCTATTTTTAAGAGCTATTAATTCCTATATAAACCACCCCCCTCATGCAATCTATATTTCATAATTCTCTTGTGTTCTAAAGCCTCCCTATACCAAATAAATATAATTCTCCAAATCTCCCAACACCAGGAGGCCAATTCCACGAGCAACCAACAACCATGAAAATAGGTGGATGATAAGAAATCAGCACGAAGAAGAATTGGACCAGCTGCGAGTTGAAATTGAAAAGATGAGGCCAGGAATGGTGATTTCCAAATGGACGTCGTCCATTACACCCTCAAGATCGACGCACTAAAAGATGAATTGAAGGAAGCGGGAGAGGTGAATGTGGGGTTGAGGAACACAATTTCTCAACTAAGGGGCAACAATAGAGATTTGAAGGGAGCAAAGAGTGATCTCGAGAGAAGGAGGGAAGACCCTGAGGAGCTTGACATGTCCATGGACGAGCTCCACGACGAACTTCTCATGGCTAGAGAGAAGATTGAAAAATTATCCAATCAAAATACTAGGTTTTTGTGGAGCGAGGCTGAGTTGGCAAACGAGATCGCCATTAGGGACAAGCTCCTCGAAAATAAAGAGGCCGAATTAGATGAGGCAGTGATAGATGGGATGGCCCTCCTGCGACATAATTACGACATCCGCAAGGAGAAATTCGTGCTCTTACGCCGAATTGAAGAGATGGGAGCCCAAATCAAAGATCTAAAAGAAGGTAACGCAGCGCACGAGTGGAACATAGGATATTGGAAGCAGCGTTTGGAGGATGCCAACAAGAAGATTGACGCACTAGAGAACTTGCGGTCTAAGTTAATTAATTAAGTTTTCCAACAAGAAGATTGCCACTAGCTAATTAATTAAGTTTTCCATTATCGAGTCATAGGATTGTCCTCCTACTCTATCCTATTTATTTTCTCACAATTTTAATATTATTCCATAGTCTAAGTGTTTCGAATCAGCATTAATAAAATTTTTATTTTTCGCACGGCCCTTGTCTTTAAATTTTTTTTTTCGGTTATACTTAAACGTTTTTGATTTTTTTTCTGTGAGATTGTGCAGTTTATCCAGGGTTAACGGTCACTTAGAAGTTTTTATTACTGTTAGTTTCACCGTTATCCACCAGCAGTAAAAGCTAGTGGTTTGGACAAATTGCCAATTTTAGCTTCGACGGGCCCATTGGTCGATGCTAACATCTTTCTGCGTCGACGCTAGGCAGGGATTGTGCAACGGTCGCCTGACGCTTTACGATGTTTTTTTTTAAGGATAAATCCAATCACAAGACTCTAGACAACGGCCAATTGCATGACTTCAATTGGAGAGACTCGACTTTTCAGGGGAGTTTCCTTTTCCCTCTCTCGTTTATATCTGCTTAGGGCAATCAGGAGATTGCCAGGTTTTTAGAGGGGGGGATGGTTGAGTAGGATTTGTATTTGAAAATTGAGTATGATTTATAAGCTGTGCAATTTGAAAATATTTACGTGATTGATTGTTATTTCAGCACTAAATTGTGTCTGTATGGCACGCCTGTCGAAGTTAGCTAGATATGACTTGAGGTTCTAGTCTTTTGTGCGTGCTTAAGTGCATAATTTTTTTTAAAATTATTATTTATATATTGTAAAATGGTACTTGGACGCAATTGATTTCGCAAAACCTTAAAAGTAGTGTCAATTAAAATCTTTTTCATGCAAAAAGCCTGTGAGTAGCCTGAGTGTATATCATCTTTGCATGTGCTTGAATGAGTTTCTGATTTGAGATCTCTTTGAAACTGCTGTGTGTAGTTGACTTTGAAAATGACGCTAAGGCCCACTAGTGCAGAAACTGCATTCTAGAACAGATTATCCTAGTGTATCCAGAAGGGTATTTAAAATACTATTCTGGATTAGATTTTATAGAACGGTATTTATTTTATAGAACGGTATTTGAAATTACCGTTCTGGATAGATGATTTTCCAGAACGTTATTCAAATACCGTTCTAGAAAGTATACATTCTAGAACGGGTATTGAAAAACCATTCTGGATTATGAGTCAATCCAGAACGATATTCAAATAACGTTCTAGAAAGTGTACATTCCCGAACGGTATTGTGAAATCGTTCTGGAAAGTGTACATTGCAGAACGTTATTTGAATAAAGTTCTGGAATTTACATCAATCCAGGTTTTATAATACCGTTCTCAAAAGTCTTATCCAATTTAATACCACTTAATTGAAATTTTTTTGCTGCCCATATTTCTACTTTCCATAACGGTATTTTTAAAACCGCTCTTGAAGTCCCTCGATACAGAACGATAATTAAAATACCGTTCTTGAAAGTCTTTTCCAATTAAAATATTAAATTAATAAAAATAAAAATAAAAATAAAAATAAAATAATTATAAAAAAGTATCAATGTTATTATTATATATAAAATGCCATTCATTGCAGACAAAGAAAGAAAAAAAAGAAAGTCGTCATCGCTTCAGTCCAGATCCGCCGAGTTTCACAGCCACCCGCAGCCGCCGCTCTCCAGAGTATTGATATAATAACTTCATATTCGTTGTGACATGTTCAATTTTTTTCAAGAGTAAATCGAGGCTACTAGAGTTCTCTCCAGAGTTCAATCGGTTTTGGGGCAAAACAAGGTGGGGTTTCAGTGGCCGCGTGAATGGGGATGGTGATTAGCACGGATTTATCTTGGTTTTTATTAGTATTTTAGTTTATTTTTCTTTTTGTTTTTGGTATAAGTTGGATAAAATGAACTTATTTTCGTATTTACTTATCTCCAACTATTTTATTATATTTTTATTATAATTATTTAACTTTATGTTTATTTTAAGTGTTTTGAGGTATTTAGGTTTGGACGTAGTCAAGGTTGGGCCAACGATTGGAGTTTCGGCGAAAACGGGGCACGATTTGAAGAATTTAGAACTGTCAGACTTTCTATAACGGATTTTTACCTGTAACCATTCTAGAAAGTCCTGGCCGACCACAACTCTCTGTAGCGTCGACCCAAGGTGCGTCGACTGACGCCCTGCCGACGCGTCCTGCTGAATCGAAAAGCAATATTAATTAACTTTAACTAATTATCTAAATTAATTAAACTAAACTAATTGACCAACTAGCATGAATTGAACTATTACTACGAATATCAAGCATATGAAGTCTCAAGAACGAAATTAATTCTAAAATTCCCAAGCAATTGCATAGCATGAATTAAATATCAATTAATTAACTAAAATTACCTAGCATGGATCAAACTACTACGAACTAAATTAAGCATATGATTTCTCAAGAATAAGATCAATATCAAAATCCTCAAGCAATCGCATAACGTAAACCGATTATCAACTATTTATCCAAACTAAGCAATAATTAAACTAACATGAACAAATCTCATCACCAAGCATGAACAATAAGAAAACGCAGCAACTATATTAATAATAAAACTAAAAATCTCAAGGTCCAAGCTCAGCGATTCAACGTTCAACGATTCTAATTATCAAACGAAAAGCAATAAATACTTAAAAACATGAATTAACTAACAATTAATCTAAGAAAAATAACTAGAGTTTAGAAAACTTATTAGTGACTAAAAAGTGCTGAAGGATTGCTATAGATACGGACTACGAACGGTTGATCTTGGTCGATAAAATCGGAGCTTGAACGAACGTCTTCGTCTCCGTGCTTCGGATCTTGAATCTTCGACGTAGATCTTGAAAATATATTGGAGGGTGTTGGAAATAGGTTTCTTAACCCTAGATAGGTGTTTTGGGTCGTGGATATCTGATAAAACCGAGGTATGAAGGGTATATATAGTTATTTTATGACTTGGCGCACAAGAAACCCTAAAAATTACGATTCTGGGCCGTCACGTCGATCGGGCGTCGATTGACGCGCGCATGGCTCGGCGTCGACGCGTGCAGCTCGGCCGGCGCGCGCAGCGCTCGACGGGCTCGGCCGACAGCGCCCGACAGGCTCGGCAGCTGTCGGCAGCACTCGGCAGACGTGGTCGGCAGGTCTCAGCGGGCTCGGCAGGCATGGCGCGCAGTGGTCGGCAGCGCCCGGCAGACTCGGCAGGGGGTCTCGGCAGGCGCCCGGCGTGGCTCGGCAGGTCTCGGCAGCACTCGAAACCCACAAACCAATTTCAGGCACAGCGTGATTCTCCTTTTTCAAGTGGGGTCCTGAGAACC
>BMAC01000417.1:482928-504018 GCA_014905375.1 Phtheirospermum japonicum | reverse complement strand
GTAAACCGTTCTAGAAAGTCCTGGCAGACCACAACTCTCTGTAGCGTCGACCCAGGTGGGTCGACTGACGCACCCTGCCGAGGTCCTGCCGAGCCTGCCCAGAATTGTTGTGTTGGAAATTTTGCACGGCGTTGACCTCTATGTTCGATTCATCGTCAAAAGTCACCGAACACGCATTCGCTCCATGTCCAAATGCTCCACAAATTCCACATGTCTCTTGCGAAGGTTGCGATTGTTGCTTCATCATCATGTTCGTCAACAACTCCACTTGCTTTGTAAGTTTATCGATCTTGTCATCCTCCGCTCGCGCAACTGAAACCTCATTCACTCTAAGTTTTCGAGGCCTTGAACTTGTTTGCCTCGACTTGTCACTTATTAATTCAAAAAGATCTCGTGCTTCCTCCGCGGTTAAGCCCCCAAAATCTCCTGCTCGTGTTTCCACTTGTTGCTTGAAATTCGGCAATAATCCTTCATAAAAGTAATTGTTGACCATTTCGTCATTGTTACCATGGTGTGGACATGCATTTAGGAGCTCCTTAAAATGATCCCATACCTCGTGAAACAATTCGCCATCCAATTGCTCGAAGTTGGAAATTTCCCTCCTCAACTTTGTCGTCGTTTGGGCTGAGTAAAATCTTCCCACAAATTTCTTGTAAACCATCTCCCAATTTGTTAAGGAATTAGGTTGCAATTGATTAAACCATCGTTTCGCTTTATCTTTCAGGGTACTAGGGAAGTATCTCATTCTAAGCTGTCCTTCACTGAGTCCGCGATCTTGAATTCCAGAGAGTGCTATGTAAAATTCTCGAACGAACTCGAGTGGGTCTTCATTCGGCAAACCATAGAAAGAAGGTAGTCTATTCAAATCGTCGGCCCTCAAACTGTAGTTTTTTAGCCGCTTGGCCTAAAACTATTGCTGAGCTATATGGTCCAATGGTTGGGCATGCGAGGTCACCTTGCTTTCGGACGTGTTGATATCGAGGAGCACGTCTTCCTCCAAAGTTGGCACGACCTCTCAAGTCCTCCCTATTCTCATAGTACTCATCATCTTCATTGAATTCATCATTCTCGTACCCGTTCTCGTATTCATCTTCCATCATATCATCGTTTTGCCAATTATATTGTCGTCCCCCTCGTCTATCATGGAAACGGTTCGGTGCTCGCTCCCGATTTAAATTTTCATTGTGTTGTTGGTTGTTTTGGGGCTGGGGCCCGCCATTACCAACTTGGTTGCGGAAGAACTCCTCGTTTGCACGAGCGTTGTATGCTCGAGCTTCCGCTCGATTCCTAAAGTGCTGTGGACGGTTGATTTGATTTTCTGGAATCACTGCTTGACGATTATCTTGGCCTTGGGGCTCCCCGTTGTTTGGATCGTTGAGGAACTGGTTTCCTTCTTGATTCTCTTCGTTATTGATCCTTTGGTTGATTCCGTCGTTAAGCGCTTGATTAGGTTCAAGAATCGGTGGATCTTCTTGACGATTGTCGTCTTGTGGGTCTCCAAAGTTTAGATCATCGGTGGGCGGCATCCCATATGGTTGGTCAGCGTGGGGTATTATTTTCGTTTCCTTGCCCTCGGCCACCATTCGTTCGTCCTCCTCCTCTTCCTCCTGGTCCTCGGCCTCCAATAGGGGTAGTGTTTGACATGTTGGCCGAATTTGTATTGCGATTAATTGCGTCGGGGGAATGAAAGAGTCTTCTCGGTCTCCCAACTCGTTCGATGTTGTCTATATATATAGCGAGTTCGTTTCTAAGACTTCGACGTCCTAGCATCAACAACAAACAACATCAACGCATCGAGTGGCAAACAAAGAACCTTTATACAAATAAACGGAAAAGCATAAAATAACACGAACAAACATTATCAAAACCTATTTCAGTCCCCGGCAACGGCGCCAATTTTTGATTCGAGCTTTTGCGTGTGCCTACTTTATAAATAATTGTCAGAAATTTAATAGCTCGCCCGCAAAATAACGGGATCGCGTGTAGGTTTGGCAAGCTTAACTCGAGTCGTCTCTCAAGGACTGACGTTCGGGATTTTTAATGTTTGTTTAATCACAATGTAAACACGAGAACTTGTATAAATTTGGTTTTTGAAATTATTAACTATGAATCGAAAAGCAATATTAATTAACTTTAACTAATTATCTAAATTAATTAAACTAAACTAATTGACCAACTAGCATGAATTGAACTATTACTACGAATATCAAGCATATGAAGTCTCAAGAACGAAATTAATTCTAAAATTCCCAAGCAATTGCATAGCATGAATTAAATATCAATTAATTAACTAAAATTACCTAGCATGGATCAAACTACTACGAACTAAATTAAGCATATGATTTCTCAAGAATAAGATCAATATCAAAATCCTCAAGCAATCGCATAACGTAAACCGATTATCAACTATTTATCCAAACTAAGCAATAATTAAACTAACATGAACAAATCTCATCACCAAGCATGAACAATAAGAAAACGCAGCAACTATATTAATAATAAAACTAAAAATCTCAAGGTCCAAGCTCAGCGATTCAACGTTCAACGATTCTAATTATCAAACGAAAAGCAATAAATACTTAAAAACATGAATTAACTAACAATTAATCTAAGAAAAATAACTAGAGTTTAGAAAACTTATTATTGACTAAAAAGTGCTGAAGGATTGCTGTAGATACGGACTACGAACGGTTGATCTTGGTCGATAAAATCGGAGCTTGAACGAACGTCTTCGTCTCCGTGCTTCGGATCTTGAATCTTCGACGTAGATCTTGAAAATATATTGGAGGGTGTTGGAAATAGGTTTCTTAACCCTAGATAGGTGTTTTGGGTCGTGGATATCTGATAAAACCGAGGTATGAAGGGTATATATAGTTATTTTATGACTTGGCGCACAAGAAACCCTAAAAATTACGATTCTGGGCCGTCACGTCGATCGGGCGTCGATTGACGCGCGCATGGCTCGGCGTCGACGCGTGCAGCTCGGCCGGCGCGCGCAGCGCTCGACGGGCTCGGCCGACAGCGCCCGGCAGCGCTGGCAGCGTCGAGCACTCGGCAGACGTGGTCGGCAGGTCTCAGCGGGCTCGGCAGGCATGGCGCGCAGTGGTCGGCAGCGCCCGGCAGACTCGGCAGGGGGTCTCGGCAGGCGCCCGGCGTGGCTCGGCAGGTCTCGGCAGCGCTCGGCAGGACGCGTCGGCAGGGCGTCAGTCGACGCACCTTGGGTCGACGCTACAGAGAGTTGTGGTCGGCCAGGACTTTCTAGAACGGTTACAGGTAAAAATCCGTTATAGAAAGTCTGACAGTTCTAAATTCTTCAAATCGTGCCCCGTTTTCGCCGAAACTCCAATCGTTGGCCCAACCTTGACTACGTCCAAACCTAAATACCTCAAAACACTTAAAATAAACATAAAATTAAATAATTATAATAAAAATATAATAAAATAGTTGGAGATAAGAAAATACGAAAATAAGCTCATTTTATCCAACTTATACCAAAAAAAAAATAAACTAAGAACGGGTACGAGAATGATGAATTCAATGAAGATGATGAGTACTATGAGGATAGGGAGGACTTGAGAGGTCGTGCCAACTTTGGAGGAAGACGTGCTCCTCGATATCAACACGTCCGAAAGCAAGGTGACCTCGCATGCCCAACCATTGGACCATATAGCTCAGCAATAGTTTTAGGCCAAGCGGCTAAAAACTACACTTTGAGGACCGAAGATTTGAATAGACTACCTTCTTTTTATGGTTTGCCGAATGAAGACCCACTCGAGTTCGTTCGAGAATTTTACATAGCACTCTCTGGAATTCAAGATCGCGGACTCAGTGAAGGACAGCTCAAAATGAGATACTTCCCTAGTACCCTGAAAGATAAAGCAAAACGATGGTTTAATCAATTGAAACCTAATTCCTTAACAAATTGGGAGATGGTTTATAAGAAATTTGTGGGAAGATTTTACGCAGCCCAAACGACGACAAAGTTGAGGAGGGAAATTTCCAACTTCAAGCAATTGGATGGCGAATTATTTCACGAGGTATGGGATCGTTTTAAGGAGATCCTAAATGCATGTCCACACCATGGTAACAATGATGAAATGGTCAACAATTACTTTTATGAAGAATTATTGCCGAATTTCAAGCAACAAGTGGAAACAAGAGCAGGAGATTTCGGGGGCTTAACCGTGGAAGAAGCACGAGATCTTTTTGAATTAATAAGTGACAAGTCGAGGCAAACAAGTTCAAGGCCTCAAAAACTTAGAGTGAATGAGGTTTTGGTTGCGCGAGCGGAGGATGACAAGATCGATAGACTTACAAAGCAAGTGGAGCTGTTGACAAACATGATGATGAAGCAACAAACGCAACCTTCACAAGAGACATGTGGAATCTGGGGAGCATTTGGACATGGAGCGAATGCGTGTTCGGTGACTTTTGATGATGAATCGAACATAGAGGTCAACGCCGTGCAAAATTTCCAACACAATAATTCTGGGCAGAAACCCACAAACAAATTTCAGGCACATCGTGATTCGCCCTTTTTCAAGTGGGGCCCTGAGAACCCACATTATGCACCGATGAAGCCACAGACCGACCCACGGTACCTTCCTCCACCACCGCCGCCTACAAAGGGTCAAACGTCAAATCCGGTTAAGCCAGATGATCAGTTGTTGGTGTGGCAACAAAATCAAGTGACTGAGACGCTCATTAATAGAGAGGGACTTATAAAAGTGAATGCAAAGATAGACGACCTCTCAAAAAGAATGAATAGTATCGACAGTCTCTCCAAGATAGTGCATGATCTTGCTAAGAGTGTGGAGAGGATTGATAGGATGATAGGACAAATGGCGACTGACATTGCGAGATCGAACAAGGAGAAGGACAAGTTTCCGAGTCAAACGGAGCAAGCCTCAGCGATTAAAGTCCTACGCAGTGGAAAAGTGATCGATAATGGAGTCGAGATAAATGACGAAGGGGATGAAGAGATGACGGAGAGTCAAACGCCGGCATTGCCAAAGGGAGATGAGTCCAAGCCGATAGAACAATTGCATAAGACACCAAACCCTTTCATTCCAGGACCTTTGAAGGGGAAGCTCACAAACAAAACGGAGGGGAACCACGTCTGCCGAGTGCTGCCGAGCGCTGTCGGCCGAGCCCGTCGAGCGCTCTGCGCGCCGGCCGAGCTGCACGCGTTGACGCCGAGCCATGCGCGCGTCAATCGACGCCCGATCGACGTGATGGCCCAGAATCGTAATTTTTAGGGTTTCTTGTGCGCCAAGTCATAAAATAACTATATATACCCTTCATACCTCGGTTTTATCAGATATCCACGACCCAAAACACCTATCTAGGGTTAAGAAACCTATTTCCAACACCCTCCAATATAATTTCAAGATCTACGTCGAAGATTCAAGATCCGAAGCACGGAGACGAAGACGTTCGTTCAAGCTCCGATTTTATCGACCAAGATCAATCGTTCGTAGTCCGTATCTACAGCAATCCTTCAGCACTTTTTAGTCTATAATAAGTTTTCTAAACTCTAGTTATTTTTCTTAGATTAATTGTTAGTTAATTCATGTTTTTAAGTATTTATTTCTTTTCGTTTGATAATTAGAATCGTTGAACGTTGAATCGCTGAGCTTGGACCTTGAGATTTTTAGTTTTATTATTAATATAGTTGCTGCGTTTTCTTATTGTTCATGCTTGGTGATGAGATTTGTTCATGTTAGTTTAATTATTGCTTAGTTTGGATAAATAGTTGATAATCGGTTTACGTTATGCGATTGCTTGAGGATTTTGATATTGATCTTATTCTTGAGAAAYCATATGCTTAATTTAGTTCGTAGTAGTTTGATCCATGCTAGGTAATTTTAGTTAATYAATTGATATTTAATTCATGCTATGCAATTGCTTGGGAATTTTAGAATTAATTTCGTTCTTGAGACTTMATATGCTTGATATTCGTAGTAATAGTTCAAYTCATGCTAGTTGGTCAATTAGTTTRGTTYARTTAATTTAGATAATTAGTTAAAGTTAATTAATATTGCTTTTCGATTCATAGTTAATAATTTYAAAAACCAAATTTATACAAGTTCTCGTGTTTACATTGTGATTAAACAAACATTAAAAATCCCGAACGTCAGTCCTTGAGAGACGACTCGAGTCAAGCTTGCCAAACCTACACGCGCTGCGCGCGCCGGCCGAGCTGCACGCGTCGACGCCGAGCCATGCGCGCGTCAATCGACGCCCGATCGACGTGACGGCCCAGAATCGTAATTTTTAGGGTTTCTTGTGCGCCAAGTCATAAAATAACTATATATACCCTTCATACCTCGGTTTTATCAGATATCCACGACCCAAAACACCTATCTAGGGTTAAGAAACCTATTTCCAACACCCTCCAATATATTTTCAAGATCTACGTCGAAGATTCAAGATCCGAAGCACGGAGACGAAGACGTTCGTTCAAGCTCCGATTTTATCGACCAAGATCAACCGTTCGTAGTCCGTATCTACAGCAATCCTTCAGCACTTTTTAGTCAATAATAAGTTTTCTAAACTCTAGTTATTTTTCTTAGATTAATTGTTAGTTAATTCATGTTTTTAAGTATTTATTGCTTTTCGTTTGATAATTAGAATCGTTGAACGTTGAATCGCTGAGCTTGGACCTTGAGATTTTTAGTTTTATTATTAATATAGTTGCTGCGTTTTCTTATTGTTCATGCTTGGTGATGAGATTTGTTCATGTTAGTTTAATTATTGCTTAGTTTGGATAAATAGTTGATAATCGGTTTACGTTATGCGATTGCTTGAGGATTTTGATATTGATCTTATTCTTGAGAAACCATATGCTTAATTTAGTTCGTAGTAGTTTGATCCATGCTAGGTAATTTTAGTTAATTAATTGATATTTAATTCATGCTATGCAATTGCTTGGGAATTTTAGAATTAATTTCGTTCTTGAGACTTCATATGCTTGATATTCGTAGTAATAGTTCAATTCATGCTAGTTGGTCAATTAGTTTGGTTTAGTTAATTTAGATAATTAGTTAAAGTTAATTAATATTGCTTTTCGATTCATAGTTAATAATTTTAAAAACCAAATTTATACAAGTTCTCGTGTTTACATTGTGATTAAACAAACATTAAAAATCCCGAACGTCAGTCCTTGAGAGACGACTCGAGTCAAGCTTGCCAAACCTACACTCGATCCCATTATTTTGCGGGCGAGCTTTTAAATTTCTGACAATTATTTATAAAGTAGGCACACGCAAAAGCTTGAATCAGATGGTCGCATCTAGGTTAGGGTTTTTATTTTTATTTACGTGCTTGCTTTAATTCAAGTTTATTGGTTCTGCTATTCAAGTATATATGTGCTTTCATTTATTTACCTTTTTATTGATTTACTCTGCTGACTACGAGTAATCTCTTTACCTTGGTTTTTTTCTTCTTTCAAGACGCTCTCGTCGATCCAGCCTATTTAGGTTTATTAATTTACTCGTCGCATCTAATTCTTTTAAGTATATCTTCTTCTTTCCCCAGTTAATTCATTTTTATTTTTTTATATATGCGTTCTATTTTTTCAAGCGTGGATTTTTTTTTGGATTATTAAAGATCATATCTTGTTATCCTGTTTGAGCAGACCCAGAAATTGGGTTTTTCTCGTAAGGCTGGATTTTGAGATAGGGTTTGAATTTCAGCTTCAGGGGTTTTACTTTTGGCTTTTTGAATTTATTAATTAAAACCAGTATTCAACAATCGGTTCTTTTTTGTGTTTCTTTTCTCTTCCATCCCCCCTTCACATTCTCGGCGTGAGTCATAGTCAATTCGAGTGTTTTTTATTGATGAAGCTAGGGTTTTGATTGCTATTCTTGATTCCTGCCTTTTATGCTGCTTACACTTGAAGCTGTTCAAAGGTTTGTTCTGATCTTTTGATTGTATATTTTTATTTGACTATGATGCTGGCATTTTTGACAGCATTGTTATTAATAGGAAATATGTGTGATTCAAATCTGTATATTTTTGCCCTACGGATATGAAAACATATTTTTTTTTTAAAATAAAACTTGATTCGATAAATTCTTCTATTTTCACTCCTTAAGTAAAAGAAGGTAAATTAATTTCTCCCGATCAGTTGAGTCTGGTAATGTATGTGTAGATTCTGTTTTTTGTGACTTAGGGACAAATAAACATTTTGTCAACCTCAATGTTTTTTTTCAAGTTTGCCTTTTGTCTTTATGTTTATTTTTTTTTACTGAATACGTTTGCCAATTGGTGAAAGGAAAGCTCTCTTTCTGTTCCCACCCCCACCCAATGAATCTAACCATCGTTAATTTCAGGCCTCAACAATCTTGATTAAGATAGGAAGTAATGGTGTTGATGCAGCTGGATGTTCTGAAACCACTGTCGAGATTAAGATCAAGATGCTGGGTTCTCAAACTTTCACATTTCGAGTGGATAAATGCGTAATATATTTCTCTTTCTGAACTTACACTACAAGAAATCTGATGTTTAGTGACGATTTTTTTTCCACGCATAAAATTTTGTCATAATATGTTAATCAATAGTGACGAATTTTAATTTTGTCACTGAAAAATATATTTTGACGACAATATTTATTTTTGTCATCATCGATCTAATTGTTTGTCACTAAAACGCATATTTGATGACGATTAAATGGATTTTGTCACAATAATGGAATGGCAAAAAAAAATGGGTAGGAGAGAACCTTTTAGCGAGAAACTAGTAATAAATGGTGATGGTATTTGGTGTCACAACAAGTTTTTATTTGTGACAACACTATATTTTGTAATTAATATTTCCATGAAAAATGGTGACGACATCTAGTGTCACGATAAGTTTCTTTTCATGACAACACCATATTTTTATCACCGTTTCAAGAAAATTAGTGACAACATTTTTTTGACACTAAAGTCTTATTTAGTAGTGATGACAAATATGAATTTTTCATTCACATCAAGATTTAGGATGTGAATTTCTCAATAACAACTTCATAAAAAATGGTGATGACATTTGGTATCACTATAATTTGCTTATGTAAGTATTATTCAACTTATTATTCACCATCAAATATTTATTTTTCTATGTTTATTTAACTAACTGTATACTCCCTCTGGTTCTATTTATATGACGTTTTAGCATCTAAAATTTATTTCAATTAAATGTCGTTTTAGTTAAAAATTTTATTTTATTTCCACAAGTACCCTCCATCCCTCATCTTTATAAATAAATATATCTAATCCATCACTCCCACCTCCCATGTTACATCTATCGACATTACTTTATTTGATCAATCACTTTCACTTCTCCATATTACATCTACTGCCATTTCTTTTTGTTAGCCTAAAACTTATGGTTACATGCATATTTATTTGTTTTTTTTTTAATATTCATGAAAAAGACTTATAGTTCATTTTATTTGTAGAATATTCATCAAAATATGGTTCTTTGTTTTTTTTAGAATATTCATCAAACTTATTWGTTGTTTCATTTTTTTTTAGAATATTCATCAAAACTATGGTTCCTTTTTTTAAGAAAAATATGGTTYATTTATTTTTTTAGAATATTCATCAAAAATACTTATAAATTAACTGAATTTGTAGTTGAGATGAAATCCTCTTCTCGTACTCGGTTATTATTTTTATTTACACTGTGCTTAAAATTTTTTATCTTAGTTTGTCTCAAATAATTTTTATTTTTATTTTTGGCTCCATTGAAAAATTTAAATATTGGATGAAATTTTAACATATCGTTGGCTCTCCAAATTTGAAAATATTGGATGAAAGTTTAACATATCGTTAGCTCCAAATTGGAAATTTGGTAAGAAGGTTAGCTCCAAATTTGAAATTTTGGAAGATTGTTTTTGTGCTTGGAGATGAAAAGTTAAATGAGTGAGAGGGGAAAGAGACGAAAATTTTGTGAGGTGAGAGGAGAGAGAAACGCAGTATTAATATGGACAAATTAGTCTTCTATATACATTTCTTAATATGTGTGTTTTAATCCTAAAAAACTTATATATTGAACCGGAGGGAGTAGTTTTTAACGACAAAAATATTATTATATAATATTTCTCAAGTTTTTTAGTTTTAAAATTGATTAAATAAGTTTAGAATTTTAAATAATAGATTATTATTTTTTCTCCTGATTTCAAGTTTTGAAATTTATTTATTATCGTATTATAACATTTTATATTTATGGGAAGTATTAACTTTTGTATTAAGCTTAAAAAATGAATTTTTGGTAAGTTATGTAGGGTTAAAAGAAAGATTAAATTTATTTTTGAACGTATATTTCTTTGTTTATAAAATATAACATTAGGACCATGTGGTCGAGTGGTTAGGCTATCTATCAATATAAAACATTGTGGGTTCAAACCTCTTTTCTTTCAAATATTATTTTTTTTGGCTCCCGAACCTTTGTGTAATTTAAATATAATAGAAGTAATGTCAATAAAAAAATAAAATCGTAAAACAAAACCAATGTGATTTGAACCCACAATGTATAGTACCTTATTAACAAGGTACCAATCAAACCATTTAACCAACTACTATTTGTTATTAATTTTTCAAAATAATATATAATTGTACGCTTGTCTGTTCACAATTACTCTTAACCTTATATAAATCAAAACTACCACATAATCTTTTCATAACTATATTAAAAAAAATTCTAAATAACTATTTTATAAATTATAGCAAAAGTTAAATAAATAATAAATAAGAAGCAAAACATAAAAGTTATAATATAATTCACACTATATTACTAATTAAGTGTACGCATGTGATTTTTTGCTTCCACGTGGCTCTCTGTCTGCCTTTTCTTATTTTTGTTTCTGCTATATTTGTTTTATTATTATTTGTTTTTTTTTTTGTTTTCGAATCTACTCCTACTGTTTTTCATTTTTATCTTTTTTTTGTCCTTTTTATCCTTTTTTCCTAGCGATTTTTTTCTTTTCTCTTTTTCTTTTGTTTGATACCACGTCTATCTTCTCGTGTGCGACAAGATTAACTGATAAGAAATATTAATGTATTTAAGTAATTATTTGACAGAAATTTGTGTATAAGGAATTATTTGACACCAAAATTTTTATTTAAATAATTATCTGCACCAATTTTTTTTTTATACTATGTAATTGACTGGTGTCAATGCCAGGCTTCCCTTTTAAGATAATCAAGATTTCCCTCTTGCCTACTAGCCACTTCATGCTTCTTTCAGAAGGGATGATTCTAGACATCGATTCCACCTAAAAAGYGCTTAGTTGGCCTCATGTGTGATCGGAATAGGCCCTGAAAGGAGAAGGAAGGGTGGAATGCCAACAGGCGTCTATTACTGGATTGACCCGATAGTACCCGTTTTGGGAACGTCCAGTGCCAAAGTCACTAAATGGGTAAGTCGCCAATCCCTGGACTATATTATTTTTTTATTTTATATATTTTTAATAATTATTTAAAAGTTTTAAATATTCTGTCACTAATTTTAAAAAACTTTCATATTTTTTTATTAGTTTTTTTTTTATTTTTTGATGACTTTTTGTTTTTTAAATATAAAATTGATGATATGACAACGATAATTTCTTTTAAAATTGATGTGATGGCATCAGTGTTTCCACACTATTTATTCGTTGATGATATGTACGGCTGTAAATGAGCCGAATCGAGTCGAGCTTTAAAGAGTTTGAGCTTGCTCGTTTATTATCGATCTCGAGCTTTTTTTAACGAATATATTGATGACTCGCAAGTTTTTTTGAGTTTAATCGAGCCTAAACGTGCTCAAAAGATATTAATTATTAATTAAATTATTCTTTACTTTATTAAAAAAAATAAAATAAATATTTTTAAAGTATATAATTAACCTACTAAAATACGTAAATAAATAAGTTTATATATATATTTCTATATATTTCATATGAACAAGTGTAAAAATTATAATTAAAATCAAACTATTAGTTTAATTTATACGAGTTTAATAACGAACTCACTAACAAACCTACTCACGTGCTAACGAGCTGAATATCATGAACTTTGAGTTTGCTCATTTATTAAACGAGCCTATTAAACGATTTCGAGCGAGCTTTTATTGAGTCGGGTAGCGAATAGTAGCACTGTCAAAATGGGCTTTGGCAGCTCGCGCAAACTTCGGGCTTGGGTTGCCCTTCTCGCAACCCGTTTAATCGCGGGCTTTTTTGGCCCGCTCCGTGAAGACCGYGAATAGTACCTTCAATCCTTGCTTACTTATTAATTAATTGATAATTATCAATTCATAGGTATATATTTGATCCGTATGTCTGCAATCGATGTATCTCAAAAGAAAGAAAAAAAAATCTGCCATATTCTGTTCTGTGAATTTCGGCAATTTGAAGGCAAAACTGCTATATATTTGCTATTGTGAAGTGATATTGTTGAAAAATAAATAACAATAATAAAAAGAATTGCACTTAACCAAATTTGAACCCTAGTGGTTCATTTCTTATTCCCCACCTTCTACCACCAGACTGCTTAAATTTCTTATGAAATTTTTACTCTTAATATAACATTGTTTATCTTTGGTCAGTTTCAAACCTGGGTTACAGCATACATATTTGATAACTGTGACCACTTTGCTGCAACTACTACTTGACAATATTTTAATTTGTTTTTATATTTAAATAACTATTTTGTTCTTATTTTAAGAAATGCATCACATTGCGATATTATTTATTTATTAATCACTAAAGGATTGTCGCGTGATCAATGACACAAACATTATTTACTCTCTAAATTTTAATTTTTAATTATTGTTTAATTTATACTTTGATCATAGTTATAATTAATTCATTTATAACTTAAAAAATGTCACATCAATATTTTTAATAATTAAAGAATAATAAAAAATGGTAATCGTATAAACTATATCTAAAAAATAGAAAATTGTTTAAAATAAATATAAATAATTTATAATAGTTAATTAATAAATCTTAAAAAAATTACTTAGTCATAAGTAATTTCAAAAAATCTAAAAGAATAAGTATTTAATCATTACTTAATATATTTAAGAAAAAAAAAATATAACATTAATTTAAACCGGCAAAAATATAAAAAAGTTTGATTAACTGCTAAATAATTATTTCAAAAACCAGAAAAGGAAAAAAATGAAAGTTATAAAATAAATAAAACTACTAAATAAAAAATTAAAAAATTAAAAAATGAAATGTTGGGTCTCAAAATTATTTTACGATTTTTTTTAACAAAATATAAATGTTATAATATAGTACTAATTTAATCTCAAGACTTGAAATAAGAAAATTATTTATAAATTATTGTTTAATTTATATATTAATTAATAAATATGAAAATTAAAAATAATTTAATAATTATAAAATAATAATATAAGTCGTAAAAAAATTATAAAGTTAGTTAAATGAATATGTAAAATATATATTTTACATGAGTTATATTCAAAATATCTTAGGATTTTTTTCTTGGTAATAGAGTGAAAAGAGAATATTTGAAAAATAAAAAGGAAGCAAAATTAACATATATATAAGGGGAATTGAACTTCAAACCTATAGATTAGAGGAAAACATTATAAACATTACACAAGAAGGTCCTCTTTATTTTATTTTTTAAAATGTATTGAAATTACTTTATGATTTTTAACGAATTATATTAATAATCTATAATATTTCCAAGTCTTTTAGGAGTTATGAAGAAAGAAATGAAAATATTATAAATAAAGTCCTTTTTTATTAAAACTTGTATATAAATATTAAAGATTAAAACTATATCATAAAATTTATTTAAATATAGAAATAAGAACTTTTACAAAAATAATAAAATAAATAAGAAAAACGTACGATGTCAGTTAAATAAATACTTCTTTCTAATTAATTATTAATCAGAAATTTAAATAAAATATCCTCATATCCTATGTGTCTGTTTCTCACGCTTTGTTAGTTTTGGAAAACATTTTGGTGCTTCGGTGTCCCCGAACCTACTATCTACCTAATTTAATATTTTTCTTTTATATATTTTAACTAATTTAATATTTTTATATTATTATATTTTTCTTAGTTTAATATTTTATTTTCCTTTTATATATTTTTACCAAATTTAATATTTTTCTATTATTATGTTTTTCTTAATTTAATATTTTTCTTTTATTATATATTACCTAACTTAATATTTTATTTATCATATCTTGACTAATTCAATATCTTACTTTTATTCTACTAATATTAAAAAAAAGTCATAATTAATTTTAAAAAATCTATTTAAATTGAATTAATTTCTATTTATAATCAAAGTTGAAATAATCTTATTATTAAAATTTTAAATATTCTATTTAAGATAATTTGAGTTATATAAATTATTAATAAAGGGTAATAAATATAAAAAAACATAAACTTAAATTTGGATATCTAATCCTAATATAATGCACTCAGAATAACATTAATAATATATTTATTGGAAACATGTACAATGCGACACGGGTTGAAAGTAATAGCTTTTGAGTTTTTCAAAGCATGTCGAGATATTTGCAATAAACTAAGTATGTAACTAAGTATTAGTAATGAATTCAATTAATCATAAACATATACAACTTTACAATAATGACTAATAGATATTAATTGGAAACTAGTACAATGTGACACAGGTTAAGAGTAATAACTTTGGAATTTTTCAAATTATGTAACTAATAATTATTAATAAACTTAATATAATTATTAGTAATTTAACAATAATAATAATAAATAATTAATATATTAGATACTGGTTGAAAATGTGATATCTTTTAAATTTTTATAAGTATATAAATAATTATTAACAAATTTAATCTAAATATTAAAATATAAATAATTTAATATACAATAATTAATGAATAAATTAGACATGTTCAAGGGCACGGGTTGAGAATATATCATTTTAATTTTTCATTTTGAATTTAAAAATAAAATTTCAGAAATATTTTTACATTTATTTTTTATAAATCCCATATAATACATGAGTGTTAAACTAGTATACATATAAATCTGAAAATCTCTTTAAATCAAATAAAAATATATTTATATTATAATAAAATTCTAAATACATATTTTAATATATATATATATATATATATATATATATATATGTGTGTGTGTGTGTGTGTGTGTGTGTGTGTTACAAAATTATATACTTAAATTGATTATTATTATAAAGTAAATTAAGGTAAATATTCAAAAATTAATTCTAGAAAGTTATTCATATGTTTTAAATTGAAAATAAACATTAAGAAAATCACAAGATATAAATATTACTCAATAATTAAATTAATTTTAAATCTATAAGAATATATTTAACTAAAATTGAATTCTAATTAATGGTTATGAAATAATAGTAGAATATATGCAATATTAAAAAAAAAACATTAAAAAATCGATCCTTATCCAAGTGACATATAACTTAGGCAAGATATATGACTTTGCTTGAGTTTAACCCCGAATGACTAGGTCAGATCAAAAAAATGGGATTAAGGAAGAAACGCCAAGGTCTTGTTATTAATTTCAGTTTCTTTCCTCTTTGATGCCTCATTTTTCCAATTTATTATATATATATATATATATATATATATATATATATATATTAAATTGTTAAAATAAATATAAAAACTATAAATAAATTATAAAGAGTTATTTAATACAACTTAGAAACTGACAAAAAAACTTTAAATTCATATAAAAAAACAAAAAAACACACACTATATAATCATATAAATAATGCATAAAAACATATAATTGTAGTCTATATTATTATTTAATAAGTCTAAAGAATGAAGATAAAAACTATAAAAAAATTATAAAATAAAATTTAAAATTCATAAAATAAGTTTAATAAACTATTAATACTTATAATGAAATTAATTAGAAATAATTACTAAATAATCTTAAAAATTAAAATAAAATAATTTAAATTAACTAACCAGGTAGTAGTTTTCTATTTCTAGTTCTCTAAACTTAATTTTTTTAATAAATAAATATGCACTATGATAATTAAATATATAATTAAGGAACTTAAATAATAATAATAATAATAATAATAATAATAATAATAATAATAATAATAATAATAATAATAATAATAATAATAATAATAGGACTGGACTGAACTGGAGTTTAATAAGGTTTCTTGGGGCTGGATCGGGATTTCTCATAAATTAGAGGGCTGAGTTTGAAGTTTCTGGTAATCTAGGGGTTAAATCAAAATAGGATAAAGTGATGGGGGTTAATCTGTAATATTTGAAAAAAGGGCTGTGTTATAAACATCAAACCCTTGATTGCTTCAGCACCCCCGTTTCTCCTTTTTCTTCCTTCTTCTCCAACACCAGAAATCCGCATACCCCTCCCCTTCGGTTTCGCCACGGCGGTGGCTCGGAGAATGGCACTCGGCGACAGCAACCGTGGGCAGTCATGAGGCGGCTCGGCTGGTTCACGTGTGGCTGCTGGGTCTTCCCCTATTCCAAAAATCAGCCGATAGGTCGGCAGCGAGGCGATGACAATCGTTGAGGCACGGCGGAAGCAGAATGGATTTCGGGTCTCGATCATAGGAACTATAATTCCTTATGTTATATTAGTCTCCTCGAAATTTGAAAATTGTTCTTTTTCAGTTCTATAATTTTTTTTTAATTTACTGCAGGATTCATATATTCATGGATTTCCAGTTGGCTCTATTATTTTCTCGGGGAAAGGCCTTTTGTTGTGACGCGAAGCAATTTCTTTGCAGAGAAATGCACATTAATGTAAGATTGTGAAGTTTAGTGTGTTCTTGTCAGATTTTTGTAGTGTGGGATAGGAGCTGTCCCTGCTTCTCTTTGCTCACATGTGATAAATGAAACACATTTGCAAGCGTATGAATAGACATGATCTCATATCGCTTTTATTTGAGAGATTGATATATAGTTCTTCCATTTTGCTCTAAAAAAAAAAACATAATCATGTATGCTGCCTAGCAACAACACCATGGAAAGTTAATAGATAGTATTCATTTTCAATTCAATGCTTAAATATTTATTTATAAAATTTATAGGCCCCATCTGTTTAATGTATGCTAACTTAATAAATAAGTATAGTTAGTAGTGGTGGGACGCTGCTAGTAAATTCATATAGTTTGAATGAAATGACTGAAGTAAGCTTATGCAGGATCGAAAATAAATATGAATTTGTACATTAATTATATGGATTTTCTTTTATTTTGAAAGTTATGCTATGTAGGAGAGGGCTCCGATCGAGCGGTGTTTTCGTGGTTGTTCGGGCCGCTGGTTCGAATCTATTCCTGGAGAATGTTGGGCGGCACGACCATGGTTGGTTTGGCTGGCAATTCGTGCCGGCCATCCTATTTTCTTCCGGCAACCAACTCAATGGCGAAGATGAGAGCACCGTTTATTGTGTTACCGTTTCATGAAAATCTTGATTAGTAAATTCTATGTCTTTTCCCCCCCTCGCTTTGATGTTGTGTACTTCTTGATCTGTGTATATGGATGTTTTGCTGCTTTAATTCCATTTTTGTGTGTAGCAAGTTTTTATTTGTTGGGAAGTCTTGAAGAGTGTTACGCTACCAAGACACGTAAATTTACATCATGAATTGTGTCATGTGATGCATAATGATATTCATCACGTATGTTTATTAGGTCCATTGATATGATATACCAATTCCTTAAAAATGTGTTTCATGTTTGTGCATAAACTTCAATACATATTGATATTCGGAACTTGAATACATGAAGACTTTGTTCTTATTGGTCTATGCTATAAAATAAATATCCTGGTGATATTTACACGGATTGTACTTAGGAGTTAATTTTAAATCATGTTATTATGTTTTGAGATTGAAGTTCTAAGTGCTAAGTAAATAGCCAACCAAGTCATCATTAAAGCCTAATCCCCGTGGTAGATAGAAACGTGTTAATTGTTGTTGTTATTCTGTTGTTTGCTTGAACTTGTGAAGAATCTCAATTGCGGGTTAACTTGTTTTATGAATTGTGTTTGAACTAATTTTTTGTACAAGTATTGAGATGTTATCTTATCAATTAAAGGGACGAACCAAATCCAATAAAAAAAGATTTTTTTTATTTATAAATATATCAGTAGTTATGTTTTCTACTCTAAGTTAAATGCTAGTTATGAGAATGCATACTGTTATGCTATGCTATTGATATGTAGACCAATATTTATGTGAAATTAGCTTCTTTTGATCTAGATATGAGTCGCTAAAACATGTACGGAGTCTAGTAGTAGTAGTAGTGGTGTTGGATTGCGTCCAAGTTGGAGATGGCGAGGGCTCCAGCAGCCGCGAGCGCATCCATGAACCACTCATTGCTGAAATCACTTTTTTTTATTGCCGAACTCGACTTTTCGCTGATGTAGTGTATTGCACCTGAATTCTCTTTTCGCTTGGTAATTTTTGCACCATATTATTATTTAAAATCTTGCCAATTTTAATCGTGAGATTGAGATGCCTAAGAATTAAAAACTTTAGAAATAATTAGACTATGACTTACTTGTTTGAACCCCAGTAGAGATTACAGTCATTGTGAATAATGTATACTGTAATTTTAAGTAGGATTATGAATTGTGTGGTACTTTGATTGTAATGTCGTTAGCTGAACACCATGCTAAACTTGATTGCTATGCTAAGAAAATTGTGTTAGAATTGTAGATTGTGATTCTAGCTTTTCATTTTATTTTTTGTATTTGCATTAGATTTGAGAACATTTTTAAAGAAATTACACAATCATATAAAGGGAAATAACATTTGATTTGGGTTAATTAAAAAATATTATTATTATTTGTGGTGAGGAAATGTAACAATGTGTTTATTAAGTTGTGAGAAAATGAGTTATTTTGTATTTCTCTTTGCAGTACTAATACATGCCTTTTATAATCCAACTTCGTTAATGATCATGTTATTATTATTATTATTATTATTATTATTATTATTATTATTATTATTATTATTATTATTATTATTCTTACATCGATGTGTTTTTAGGATGAGATGATAGCAAGGAAAGTAAAATATGCCGAAGAAGGGATTGAGAAGACTGAACAAGAGATAGTCACTGAAGTTCTTTGCCATGCATCTGGTTATATCAAAGGCGTTGGTTATAGGCCGAAACCTCCAGGAAAACACAGTACGTTGCTTGATTCGAACACCTAACACTTGCAAAAGGAAAAGGCAGAAACTCAAGGAAAGCTACAGGATTCGGAAGGTCAAGTGACGGAGCTCAAGAATGAAGTCGATGATTTGAAAAATCAACTAACTCAGCAAGGCGAGTGCGTCTACAAGCTTATGGCCTTCATGAGACAAATTAGTCTTCTTCGGGTGAGAATAATGCCGGGTGGGAATAATTGATTCGAACTTTTGTGTACATACTTTATAAAGATTTGTCAAAAATTTTAAAGCTCGCCCGCAAGAGAACGGGATCGCGTGTAGGTTTGTAAGTTGAACCGAATCGTCTCTCAAGGAAAACTAGGCTCGAAAGTTCCTTTTGTGTTTGTTGTTCACGAATACGAAATAAATATAAAAATTCTAATCTAAACACATAAAAAAAATAAATTAATTTAAACGAAGAACAATTAAAAATTAAGAGTTTTGAAAAGATTTTGAAAACAAGGGTTCTAGAGCTTCGAATCGTTTCCACAATCTCTTGGGGAAAACCCAATTGATGGTTCACGACAATTATAGGATTTAGACCCATTAGATCTAGCCAATCAATCTCATCAATATCATCATAATATTCTCATCACAATCATCAATCCAAAATCACCAAGATCATACAATTCATCATACATGGGGGGTTTGTTTGAAGATTGAATTATTCTAAATTAAACTATCAAGCAAGAATTTAAAAGCATAAGAACTAATTAAACTAAATTAAAACGAAAAGAATTAAATACTTACTAATTAAACTATGACGAAAGTTATAGCGTTCCGAAAGCGAATCTTGAATCTAAACTATCTAAAAGCTAATCTAATTTATTCTAAATCTAAGAATTTAAAACTAAGAATTATGAAAGAAACTAAGAAATCGAAGGGCACTCATTGGGGTTGTCAGGCCCTAAGAGGCCTTAAAAACCCTAGGAATAATGTGTATTTTCGAATGTGAGGGGTGGGGGGTACTTATAGGTGTAGGTGGTTTGGAAAAGGTGTCAAAATTAGGGTTTCCGCCCCTTCTAGGACGTTCAGAACTTTCCATACCGGTTGAGCCTAGAAACGACCCTTCTAGAAGGCCCAGAATCAGGAGGTGCTGCCAGCCCAGCTTTCTATACCGGTTGGGCCCAGCGACAGCCCTTCTAGAAGGCCCAATTTTAGCCGGAAAGCTCGTTTTCGCTGAATCTCCACTCGTACGCCCACCCTTGAAAATCTCCAAACTTAAATACTTCAAAATATCTGAAATAAACATAAAATTAATTAATTAAAATTAAATTACGATAAAATAAGTTGGAGATAAGAAAATATGAAAATGTGATCAATCTATCCAACTTATACCGAAAAAAATAATAAAAACGAACTAAAATATTACTAAAAATAACCACAAATACCTGTTAATCAACTACCCATGCTTTAATTGTTTGTTCGTCCTCAAACAGACGTTAAGTTCAAAGTGTAACTTAGAAAGAAAATAAGTTCGAGTAATGAGTCGTGCTATGCTATATACATAATTTTGAAAATATAGGCACTAGTCACGCAACATCAAACACTCCACCCTTATTACATTATCACTTCAAAAACAAATTCATGCATCCTCTCAAAGGGAATATATAGGGGTGATCACTCAAAGCACTCAAGCAGTTGCTGCATAGGACGTGTATACACTCAAATCATACGAATACATGCACAATAAATAAGCACGGAAAATCAATCTCTTTTCAATCTCAAATTAAGTGTGTTGTCAAAACTAAGAATCACGTTATGAGTGCTTAGTGAGGTTTTTAGTTTTGAACGAGGTAAAGTATTGCTTCGTGATTAGATTAGGTTGGGTGAGTTATTTAGCCACACGACTTATCTATTCCATACCCGTCCAAAGAGCCTTACATTACAACCCGTAAAGTCCTTTTCC
>BMAC01000417.1:468096-482014 GCA_014905375.1 Phtheirospermum japonicum | reverse complement strand
GACCCAAATAAGATCCCGCCAATGATAATTACTTCTTATAATTTTAGGTGTTAATCATTTCATTTTCGATCACGGGATTAAAGACGAAGGATGATTGCACAAGTACTTTTGGAGAAACTCGACTATTTTTTCAGAAGAAAAATCCGTTCGAACTCACATGTCATTCGTTTTGATTTCTTCGTTTCTAATGATTAATCCTTCCTCGATAAAACTTCTACCTGTTTCAGAAACCTAAAAAGAACAACGTAAAATAGAAAAAGATAAATAAACTAAAAATAAAAAGGATAGAAAAATTAGCTTGGGTTGCCTCCCAAGAAGCGCTTGTTTAACGTCGAAAGCTCGACGCTTTCTACAAACGATGCTATCCCGGTTCCAAAAATAAGTGACAATCGTGTCATGCCTTAGTGTTCTCTAAGAGTAAGCGTAGGCAATTTAAATCACCAAGGCGATCACAGAAAGCAAGTCGTAGAGAAATAAGAACTTCAACTCGCTTTGGAGGTCGAAAAAGCGAGTAATCGATCACCATGAACATATCAAAAATCAATCGGGGAACGGGGCGATCATCAACCTTGGGAAAAATTAAGAAGTCCGTTGCACAAACGGAAAATCCTTCGAACATCCCAAACTCCACCATTTCGTTGATATCCCCCTCAACGTTTTGAAAAACATTTAATGTCATTTCCGGGCATAGGGGAGGCGGGTCGGTATTCTCCTCGATCGCCTCTACCACCATTTCTGTCTCAAAATCGATCAAAGCATCAGGTGGCACAGTATGAGGCTCAATAATCTCATCTCCCTCCAATAATGCTTCCACCGCTTCAAAATTAAGATTCCACAATGGTTCGGGTGGAATGACATGAGGCTCTATCATCACTACCTTTTCTAAGAATTCGTCCACCGCCTTTTCTACATTTGGCAACGCAACATCTCCATTCCTATTGAGCTCGATTAAGCATGAATCCCCATCGTCGATTAGGTTCTCCAAGGGCAACACCTCCTCATTTTCGTCCATGAAATCATTAAAAAGCGCAAGAGGGGTGATTTCCACCATATCCCCAATTTCATCCTCCATATACATCTCTTCCAAAATTGGCTCCATCTCATTGCCTTCATAAAAATTAAGAAAACCTGAATTCGGAAGATCTACATTAAGTTCCAATGGCAAAGCCCCAATATCCTTGTTCAAAGTCTCATTGATCAGCACAGGGGGAGTGATTTCATCTAAATTCTCCAAAACCTCTTCTTTACACTCATCCTCTTCTAAACACGTATTCGAGCATGAATCTTCTACCACCAAAGGGGCCTTCACAACATCAAGAATTGGTAACTTATCCCCCTCATTCGATAGTTTGTTTGCAGAAGCTATCATCTGAGCCAGCATCATCTCCATATTCTCAAAACTTTGTTTCATAGCCTCACAACTTCGATGCATAGACTCAAAAGGGTCATCTTCGAGTTTGGTCAATGGGACGATGTCATCTTGAACTCTAATCATCTTAGCTCCTTGGTCTTGCTGCTCCACCACTAATTGATCATTTGGTTGGTAAACTTCATCGCTCATTTCGGGAGGGACATAAGAATCATAACTTGTAAAAGTTTGGACGGCGACAATTTCCTCCTGTGGCTCATCGTCAAATAACACTAAACATTTATTCGCCAAATGTCCCCGGTATCCACAATGATCACATATTACATTAGGCACGTAGAACTTCCTCATGAACTTGTCAATTACCTCATACCACATTTGCAAAGAATCGGGTTCTAACTTTACAAACCATTTCATTGCTTTCTCCTTTAATGCAAAAGTAAAGAGTCGCAACCGCACTTGTTCCCTTGTAAGCCCGAAAAGAGGAGAACTATCGGTGATAAACTCGAACTTTCGCATGAATTTAAGTGCATCTTCGTTCCGACGTCCATAAAAGATTGGAAGATTCAATTGGTCGTACTCGTCAGGAAAGCAATTCTTCATTGCGTCGCTCAATAGAATGGCCGGTCGAAGCTCACGACGCCAATCGAACGATGGTTCATTGTACGAGTAATACATATTTTTAATTTTAAAAACTTTAAATAAATAAAAATATTTAAAAAATAATTTTTTATTTTTTTTATTTGAAATTCGAAAAATAATAAATTCTAAATTAAAAATAATATTTTCGAGTTTTTTTTTTGGATTTTCAATTTTTTTTAAGTCTCGAAAAATAAATATTTTTAAATTAAAATAATATTTTCGAATTTGTTTTATTTTTTATTTTGAATTTTTGAATTTTTTTTATTTTTTTTATATTTTTTTTGATTTTTTGAAAAACGGTTTGATAAATCTTGGGTTTTGGTTGTAAACGAACCTTGCAAACACAAGGCTCAACACACAAGATTAAACGCACCGGTGGAAAATAATAAAAATGAATAAAAGAAAAAAATCACAAATAAATACTAACGATAAACGAAATGAAATAAGAATACAAATAAGGATACGAAGATCAAACACAAAATTCACAACCTTTAGTTTTCCACGGCAACGGCGYCAAAATTTTGATTCGAACTTTTGTGTACCTACTTTATAAAGATTTGTCAAAAATTTAAAAGCTCGCCTGCAAGAGAACGGGATCGCGTGTAGGTTACTAAGTTGAACCGAATCGTCTCTCAAGAAAAACTAGGCTCGGAAGTTCCTTTTGTGTTTGTTGTTCACGAATACGAAATAAAAATAAAAATTCTAATCTAAACACATAAAAATAATAAATTGATTTAAACAAAGAACAATTAAAAATTAAAAGTTTTGAAAAGATTTTGAAAACAAGGGTTCTAGAGCTTCGAATCGTTTCCACAATCTCTTGGGAAAAACCCAATTGATGGTTCACGACGATTCTACGCTCTAGACCCGTTAGATCTAACCAATCAATCTCATCAATATCATCATAATATTCTCATCACAATCATCAATCCAAAATCACCAAGATCATACAATTCATCATACATGGGGGGTTTGTTTGAAGATTGAATTATTCTAAATTAAACTATCAAGCAAGAATTTAAAAGCATAAGAACTAATTAAACTAAATTAAAACGAAAAGAATTAAATACTTACTAATTAAACTATGACGAAAGTTACAGCGTTCCGAAAGCGAATCTTGAATCTAAACTATCTAAAAACTAATCTAATTTATTCTAAATCTAAGAATTTAAAACTAAGAATTATGAAAGAAACTAAGAAATCGAAGGGCACTCGTTGGGGTTGTCAGGCCCTAAGAGGCCTTAAAAACCCTAGGAATAATGTGTATTTTCGAATGTGAGGGGTGGGGGGTAATTATAGGTGTAGGTGGTTTGGAAAAGGGGTCAAAATTAGGGTTTCCGCCCCTTCTAGGACGTTCAGCACTTTCCATACCGGTTGAGCCCAGAAACGACCCTTCTAGAAGGCCCAGAATAAGGAGGTGCTGCCAGCCCAGCTTTCTATATCGGTTGGGCCCAGCGACAGCCCTTCTAGAAGGCCCAATTTTGGCCAGAAAGCTCGTTTTCGCTGAATCTCCACTCGTACGCCCACCCTTGAAAACTTCCAAACTTAAATACTTCAAATTATCTGAAATAAACATAAAATTAATTAATTAAAATTAAATTACGATAAAATAAGTTGGAGATAAGAAAATATGAAAATGTGCTCAATCTATCCAACTTATACCGAAAAAAATAATAAAAACGAACTAAAATACTACTAAAAATAACCACAAATATATGTTAATCAATAATGCCTGATCCATTATATTCCAAGTAAGTTGGAATTTCCAATTTCAGTTCTGTGAACTTTGTATAGTATTTCTTTGATGATTTGATTATAAACTAATTTAAAATTATAAATTTCAAATATGCAGGTGGTCTGATCCCACTTTTGTTTTTGTTTGGCAATGTTGACATGTGGAACAAGTCAGGCTCAAGTCTTGCTATATGACATAACTCTTTTGGCTTACTTTATGCTTCCTGGTCCTTGTTTTGAATATTCAAGTACATTGATTCTAGATGTCTAATTTGGTATGTGTTCTGAATATTTCAAGTTAATATCTTGGTGAGTTGTGAGTGTTTTGGTGTATGTTTGAAATCGTCGAAGAAATATTATGGAATATTGTTATCATTATGTTGTAATGATAAATGGTCGTTTGCTTTCATTTTCATCGTTACGATATTTTTTCCTTACAAATGACTAATGATGAATTAATGTAAGACAATTTATGTTGTCATGGAATTAAATAATCAAATCGTGTTCACTCAATTATTACAACTTCAAGCGTCACATAAGTATTTCAAAATTGTCACTTTAATAAATTATGACAACTTGTTTCATCACATAATACTTTGAACTTGTCACTTAAACTACATAATTTATGATTATTGGTTTGTCACCATATAAACTCATTTAATGACAATAGATTTTATCACCATATGTACCCATTAAATCATCATTGAACACATATCTTTTATGATGATAATAAAATTCGTCATATATTGCTAATTTTTTCGTGACAAATAATTTCATCACCTTTAATAGTAAATGGTGACACAATGGTTTGTCATTGTAAGTATAGATGTTCAGTGACAGTCAATATTGCGTCATTATAAAACAGATCTATCGTGACGAATTATATTATAATTGGAAATTTTTTAATACATATTATGACAATATGAGCGTCATGGAAAGTCAAATGTTTTGATGAAAAAATAAGTGCTCGTCATTGAAAATTTTAACATATGGTGACAAAACCGATCTTGTGATGATAATTTTTCAATCACTTACGTAACGAATTCTGCGTCACCAAATAGTATCATCTATGATGACAATTTACGTCAGTGTCATCAAAACCGAACATTTAGTGACGCGCTTGAAAAAATTGTCACTTTCACCAATGGTGACAGCAATACCATGACAACCGCTGTGACGCTCAATTTTCATCACCGTTTCTCTTCAGTGACAAAAACATAGAGTTTTAATGACGAAACGTATCGTCATCGAACATCAAATTTCTTGTAGTGTTATAATACTCAAAATGGTTATAGTGTATCTAATCTGAGCTCGTTTTAGTTTTCTATGTCCATTTTTCGAGTCGCTACAATTTAAAGGTTAGTTAGTGACACCTCTGAGAAGGAAAAAACGAGTTACTTGTACACTTCACTCCCTTAAGTTGATGGGTTATAGATATTCACAAAAACCATCTTTTAGGTCATGGGTCAGAAATTTTCACTTAATAAAAGACTTTCTATTTACTATAAACTTTATAATAGTTTTCATTATTTTGGTTATATTGTTATCAGTGTAATGGTTATAAATGGCAGTGCATTTATATTATTACCATGTACTGATGGGAAGAGGTTTCTTCGAGGTCAGGGGTTGCCCCAAGTTCCTTTTTTTTTCCTTTCCTTTTTTTTTTCTGTCGATGATGGGATTTTAATATTATTATTATATGAAATGACGTGTGCTGAAATGATGGTGGCAAGTTAGTTGGATTATTTATATTGAAGACCAAGAGTATGTAAACATTGTTCCACTTTCTTTTTAGCTTAATGATAGTCAATATTAGTTGTGTTCAAGACAGTTTCCTTCTTGTGATCTTTTGTAGAGAGATTCAAGATCCCTTCCTGGTGAAATTTTTGCTAGCTTATATGTTAATTAATATTATTACTTGTAATATGGTTTATAGGTGTCATGATTTTAATGTGCTGCGTCTTTTCTCTCAGATAATTGGCAGCAATCCCGACGAGCAGCAGAAGATGTTTTGCAGGCATTTTGAGATGGAGGATGAGCTTATTAGCAAGATTAGTCGAAACTCACTTGATGAAGAGTTGGTTTGTCATTATCTCTACAAAAAAAATTGCAAATGAAGAGGTTCTAAGGGGTACTTTGGTGGAAATTGATCTTCATATTTGTGAGCCATGGAAACTTCCTGGTAAGTACCTATAGATACATATTGTACATATTGTCCGAAACTTCCTGTTTCGGACAGAGACACGAGGTTCACCTCGAACTTTTGGAAGAGCTTGCAAAATGCTCTGGGCACTAAATTGAAGTTCAGTACGGTCAAACTGAGAGGACTAACCAGGTCATGGAAGATATGCTGACAACTTGCATACTTGACTTGGGAAGTCAATGGGAAGGTTTATTACCATTAGTAGAGTTCGCTTACAACACGAGTTACCAATCCACCATTGGTATGGCTCCATACGAGGCTTTGTACGGAAGGAAGAATAGATCTCCTTTGTACTGGGACGAAGTAGGGGAGAGAAAGATTTTGGGCCCCGAACTAGTCCAAGAGACGGTTAAACACAGTGCCATGATCCGAGATCGAATTAGGACTGCGCAGGATCGACAAAACTTATGCGGACCGACGAAGAAAAGATCTGAACTTTGAGGTAGGCGATAAGGTGTTTCTAAAAGTAGCGCCGGTCCGAGGTGTAGTGAGATTTGGTCAAAGAGGGAAGTTGAATCCAAGGTACATAGGGCCGTTTGAGATTCTCAGGAGAATCGGGGAGTTGGCTTACGAGCTCGCTCTACCACCCAGTTTATCGGGCATTCACAACGTCTTCCATGTGTCGATGCTAAGAAAGTATGTCTACGATCCACACCATATTGTGAGCTACGAAGAGTTGAAGGTTAATAAGGATTTAACTTATGAAGAGGCTCCGGAAGCGATTTTGGATCGTAAGATACACCGATTAAGGAACAAGGAGATAGCACTGATCAAGGTGCAATGGAGACGTCATGGGATGAACGAGGCCACTTGGGAACAGTAGGAAGAATTCAAAGCGAAGTATCTAAATTTCGGCATTTCGGGTAAGTGCGGAATTTTGAGGACAAAATTTTTCTAAGGGGGATAGGTTGTAAAATCCATACATCCAATGCATATTTATTTAATTATTCATTTATCATCATGCATTAAAAATATAATTCTAGTCCCAAGCACGTCGCCATAATACGACTTCCTATTTTAATTTTAAATAATCTAGGAATTCTATTTAAACGAATTTATAGTTCGTTTCAAATAAAATTATATTATCAATTTCTAAAGAAATTATTATAATTATTTAGTAATTTAATTATTTATTTAAATTACTATTGAGTCGTCTATGAAATAATTTCAATTTATAAAACTTTTATAATTTATTTATATTATAATTATTTTTAATAATTTAAAATACTATTGGATCGTTCAGGAAATTATTGGATTTAAAACTTAAGCTGTCTAGTGGATCATTTGATTTCTCGGACTTGAAAACGAGCCCAATCGAAGCCCAATTGCTAGCCTAGCCCACTAAACTCCCACCCTATCTTTCCTAAATTAAGTTCATCTTTGGTTTATAAGCAAAGTCTTATTTTTTTCCTTAAGCCGTTTCAATCATCACCCTCAAACCCTCTCAAAAACTTTTCGACTCTTCTTCACTTTTCTGCAAACAGCCGCAAGCATCAGGTAAACACACCTCTTCTGTTATTTTTTTTTTTCTTTACTTGAACACAGCCGAAATCAAAGTTTTCGGCAGCCATCGTAATCGAATCGGCTGCCGATTTCCAATCACCCCGGCCACCGTTCCAAACCAAACAGCAGCACCGTCGCCACGCCTACTGCAGAAGCGCTGGCACACGGCACCGTCCAACCCAACTACGGCCAAACCACAGCCAAATCCTAACCCGACACCAGCCAAAGCATCATCGTCGCCACCCCCACGATCAACACCACCACAGCCTGACTCCAACCATCGCCCCTGCCAATATCACAAATCGCCAACACCAAACGAACTCCCGACGAGTCCAAGCCCGATTATCTCCGACCCAAAAACCCGACGGCAGCAAACTTCCGTCACCAAGCCTGCCCTCGCCGAGTCACTGCCGCCGCCTCTGCATCGCCGAAACCACGACGGCCCGATCCACGGGAACCACCCAACACCACCGTCCAAACCATCCTCACCAAAATCGCCGGCAAGCCCACAAACACAACCACCACCGGAGGCACCCTAGACCACTTCGACCCGAAACATAGCGGGCCTTCGTCGCCGTTGGCCACCGTCACCCCACCTTACGGATAGAGCGGAGCGAGGACACAACCGCCCATTTCTCCGTCGCCCGCCCTCGCCGGTTGCAGCCAAACACCACCCGACGCCGTCCGTGCTGCTGTCGCCGTTGGCCGAGGAAGGGGGGGGGGATGTGCTGGCCGAGTTCTATTTTGGGAGAGAAAGGAAGTAGAAATGAAAGGGGAAAGAGACGGGAGAGGAGAATTAGGTATTTGGGGCTGAAATCCCCTTTTATTCCAACAAACATTTTCCAAATTTGCAGTTTGACCCCCCCAGCTTCCTAACCCTTTTCAATTGAAACCCCAGATTTCCAATAACCCCTATCCAGCCCCAATACATGTTTTAAAACTGCACTCCAGTCCTTTTTAATTATTATTACTATTATATTATTATTATTAACATTATTATTATTATTATTATTATTATTATCATTACTATTATTATTATTATTACTACTTTAAATATGAAAAATACTAATTAAATATATTTTTCTAATTTATTAGGTGACGAGCAATAAGGGGACCTAGGATTTCAACTACGTGCATTCCACTCGATTTCCCACGACAGTTTTACGAGGTAGGGACCACCGACTTATCTATGTTAAATTTTACATGCTTAAATCTATGTGCTATGTGTATCATGAAATTCGATGTTTATAAAATTTAATATAGACGTAGACCTAATGTTGTCTGTGACCGAAAGTTGTCATCGGGTTTATCCCGGCGTGCTATACCCATTGATTAAAACCAGGGGCCTTATGTGCCTATGACCTAAAGTGTCATCGAGGAAACTCGACGCGTTTTAGCTTCAGTCAACTATTTTTCGACGTTAAAATTGCGAATTCTATGGTTAATTGTGCTATATTTGAGTTGTATGATTTTGCATGGAAATGTCGGTGTAACTATTGAGTACGTTGAGCTCATCCCAAATCAACGATATATTTTTTCAGGTACCAACGACGATATCGAATGAAAGGGAAACGAGGAGAGGAATGAAAACTCTTGTTATTGGATTTTTTTTATGTTTTAATCTTGTTTTACGTTTTAAATAAGAGTCAATTTAGACATAAAATACTACGGTTATCAAATTTCCACTGTTGAGAGCTTGATTATTTTCCGCTGCGTAATTTTGAACCTTAAGAAAATTTTCTATTTTCTTTTGATCTCTTATATTAAAATTATGAAAATTTGATCTTTATTGTGACGCCAAGATTTCTATATTTAATTATTTTAAAAATATAAATCATTTTTAAACTAAAGTGAAATCGGGGCGTTACAGTATATGTGTGTGTGATTGGGCCCAGAATATTTTGGTGTAAGGTGTTTTTATGATGGATAAATGGCATGTGCATGCTGGTTCAATTTGGGTGTATATGATATCAGATATGAGAAGTGAGGGGCTAAGTTATGTGCCCTTTAAGCATATTTTGTATGTATCTTGATTTTGAGCAGACCAAATCCTTTTCAATTGTCGGATATATATTTTGAATAAAACCTGAATCTTAATTGCTTGCTCTTTTTTGATTTTATTGTAGCAGACAAATCAAGAACAAATGGACAAATTTATAGAAAAGAGAGAATTTTTTTTAATCATCAATAAAAATAAAATTAAAAAGGTTGTCTAAGGAAAAATTGTTTGCAAAATTGTGTGGTCAGTTTTCTGATTGAATGACATGTGTCATCAGAATAGGTGATTTAAAAAATATTCACACGCCTCGTCCGTCCGGAGGATATGAACCCAAAGATCCATACAGCCACTTTGGTTTTTTGTCCCTGTCGATTGTATTTAGTTTATTTATTTCTCCTGTTGAAATAAACTTGTGAGAAGGGAATCTAGTGGACAAAGTCGTCATGTTTGATGGGTGTTTATGGAATTGAGAAATTTCTGTGCAGTGTTTCTTTTACTTTGTGTGTGATTGTACCAAATGTCCTATACATTCTTCAGAACCATCATTTGTATCACAAAATAGTTTCTAAATTTTGGTGATGTTGGAAGATAAGCATACTTAATAACATGAGTAAATCTTTTCTAGTAAAGCTTATGTTATAACATTTAGTAATTTTCATACTAATAAATAATCTGGGTTTTATGTAAAGGCCAAAATCAAATGTTTTTTTTAACTGCTCACTCCTCTTTCAGATAAGATTCTAGATGATGAAGTTCATGTGGTCACACATAGAATCCTAGCCTTCCTTCTCCTGGGGGTCGTGAGGATATACTTGAAGAAAGTTGAGTATTTATTTCAAGATTGTCATCAAGTACTGAATAAACTAAGTGGCTGGAAGACCACAAAGAGCAAACGAGCAGGTAGTGGAGTTGGTCTCTCTAAGACACGTTTACTACTCCATATTTCGAACTCCTGGAAGATCAAGACTTAGTGGGTTGAGCTTTAATTTTCTTTTCTTTTTTTAGATTAACCCATTCAGTCAGCTTGTCAGCTTAATAAGATGTTGGTTTTGCGGCATTTTTTAAACTGTAATTTTCACTTGATTTTCTTTGAATAATACTAATATCTAATTGTTTGTTGTCGTCTTTAAATTTTAGGGCTTGCTTTATTTGACGCTGAGAAGAAACAAATTATACAATTCAATTCCTATTCGTACTCCTACTCGACATTCCTAACTGACTGACAGTAGTCCAGTAAATGAGATTACAAGGCAAGTATTTATTGAATATTTTACTAATTATTTTTACCATAGGTATTAGTAGGTGGTGACAGACAGTGTGGCGCTATTAGTATAATCGAGAGTTTGGGATAAAGTTAATAAATATTACTTAACGAGTTAATGATTCGAGCTTTTGCGTGTGCCTACTTTATAAATAATTGTCAGAAATTTAATACCTCGCCCGCAAAATAACGGGATCGCATGTAGGTTTGGCAAACTTAACTCGAGTCGTCTCTCAAGGACCGACGTTCGTGATTTTTAATGTTTGTTTAATCACAATGTAAAGACGAGAACTTGTATAAATTTGGTTTTTGAAAATTATCAACTACTAATAAATTTAAAAGCATCAACTAATTATTTTAAACTAACTAATTTATTCTAATTAATTAACTAAAGTTTCAAACTAAATTATCTAAGAATTATTAATCTAGGATTTTTTTTAAAGCAAATAAATTCTAAATTAATTATCTAGCATGCATGAAATACTACGAATTAAACTAAACATGTGATTCTCAAGAACAATAAGATCAATCTCAAAATTCTCAAGCAATAACATAGCAATAACCAATTATCAAAACTAAAGCAATAATTAAATTAATCTTGAATAAATCATCACCAAGCATGAACAAGAGAATAAACACAGCGACTAATTAATATTAAAAACGAAATTCTAAGGTTCAAACACTCAGCGATTCAACGTTCAAATCAATCGAAATAACTAAACGGTTCAAGAACTCAAACGAAAACAATTAAAATCTAAAAACTAAGAATTAAATAAAGTTTAGAGAACTTATTAAGTAGCTAAAGGTGCTGAAGTTGCTCTGAAAATTCGGGTGATAGATGGTTGATCTTGGTCGAGAAATCGGAGCTTGAACGAACGTGTTCGTCTTGGTGCTTCGGGCCTTGAATCTTCGACTTAGATCTTTAAAATATGTTGTAGGGTATTGAAAATAGGTTTCTCAACCCTAGGTAGGTGTTTTGGGTCGTGGGTGTCTCTTTAAACCGAAGTATGAAGGGTTTATATAGTTATTGTAGGTCTTGGAGCGCAAGAAACCCTAAAATCCGAATTCTGGGCCGTCGCGTCGACGGTGCGTCGACTGACGCGTGCTGGCGCTCGGCGGGACTCGGCAGACTTGGCCGGAAGGTGTGCGCGTCGGCTGGGCAGGAGCGTCGATGGGGTGCGTCGACATCGACGCTTCAACAGCTAGCGTCGACGTTGCGTTGACCTTGGTGCGTCGACATCGACGAAGCGTCGACGTTGCGTCGACCTCAGAACGTAGCGTCGACGTTGCGTCGACGGAGCATCGACTGACGCGGTCATGACTCGCTGGCATGGCTCGTGTCGACGGTGCGTTGACGGTCGCGTCAGTCGACGCGACTGCACGTCTGTCTCCAATTATCTATCTTTTGCTACTCGTTTCACCGAAAAGCTTGTTCTTCACTTCTTGAACATCGAAACTCGTCTATTACGTGTTAAACTCTTCCGGTTACTTAGCTGTAAGGTGAAAAACAACGAAATATCACCTACTTGCATCAATTACGATCAAAATGCAGTAAAATAAGCTGGAATTATAAAAATACGAGATTAAGCTTAAATTGTCCAACTTATACCAAAAAAAATATGAAAAATAAACTAAAATACTAATAAAAATCAAGACAAATTCGTGCTAATCAACTACCCCACGCTTTATTGGTTTGTTCGTCCTCGAACAAACGATAGATTCAAAGTTTAACAAAAGTGAAAATCAGCCCAAGCAATGAGTCGTGCTATGCTACATACATAATTTTGAAAATATAGGTACAAATCACGCAACGTCAATCACTCGACCATTATTACATTATTGCTCCAAAACAAAATCATGATTCCTCACGAAAGATAATATATAAGTGTACGCTCAAAAGCACTCAAGTATTTTCTGCATGGGATGTGTATACACTCAAATCATACAATTACATGCACAATAAATAAGCACCGAAAATCAATCTCTTTTCAGTCGCAAATTAAGTGTGCTGTCAAAACTAAGAATCGGTAAAGGTCTTTTCGGGTTGTAATGTAAGGTTCTTTGGACGGGTATGGAATATATAAGTCGTGTGGCTAAATAACCCCCCAACTAATCTAATCACGAAGAAAGATGCTTCACCTCGTACAAAAAAAAACCTCACTTAACACTCATATCGTAGCCTTTAACAAGGCTATTCCTCAACTCGTAAACCGTAAAACCGACTTGAAGCTCAAAACCACTTATTACAACTCAAATCTTTGCCTTTTAAACATAAGGCTTCATAACAAAATAAGCAATAAAACATAAGCCTTCATTAGAGCGTAGGCAATGACTATCATAATTCACCATCCTTCTTGTTTCCTTTTTCTTTTTCTCTTTTTTTTTTTATAATCCCCTCTAATTCTTTTTTATGGGGTCGTTCCTTTTTCTTTTTATTGAAGGATGGTGATCCTTTATTACAAAAATTCATAAATCCCTTKTGAAAACTCCAAAACACTAATAACCAATAAAAATTACCAACTCCTACCCCACACTTTTAATGGGTTGTAGGGGTCGACTCAATAAAATCACTGAAGGCTAAAGACATGGATTATTTGGCTATGAGGGGCTCATTCGGAATTTATAGTGGCTAAAATATATGAATATGGCCGGAATAGGGTTTTATATGTGCCTTATCGTCATTTTCAAAGTCAACTACACACAGCGATTTCAAAGAGATCTCAAATCAAAACTCATTCAAGCTCATGCAAAGATGATAATCACTCAGGTTACTTACAGTCTTTTGCATGAAAAAGTATTGAATTAATGTTGCTTTTAAGGTTTCGCTCAATTGCGTTCAAGTACCATTTTACAAATATATAATAATAATTTTGAAAATTTTTATGCACTTATGCACGCTCAAAAGACAAAAACCTCAAATTATACTTAGCTAACTTTGACAGGCAAGCCATACAATAATTGTCAGAAATTTAATAGCTCGCCCGCAAAATAACGGGATCGCGTGTAGGTTTGGCAAGCTTAACTCGAGTCGTCTCTCAAGGACTGACGTTCGGGATTTTTAATGTTTGTTTAATCACAATGTAAACACGAGAACTTGTATAAATTTGGTTTTTAAAAATTATCAACTACTAATAAATTTAAAAGCATCAACTAATTATTTTAAACTAACTAATTTATTCTAATTAATTAACTAAAGCTTCAAACTAAATT
>BMAC01000417.1:386212-447165 GCA_014905375.1 Phtheirospermum japonicum | reverse complement strand
CATCAGAACACACAGGACATCCATGACTTATCATGCGTCCGAATCCCCTACTACCATACACAAACTTCAAATTAGATTCTCGACTATGTGAACGTTGCCCCTTTTGATTGGCCTCTAAAAAGACACAGAGACAGGTCACAACATAGCCTGTCCTCTAGTGAAGTCACGGTGAGGTCTGGGTCTTAAGGATTAATGTTGTACGCTATACCATAGAAATCATCTACTCGATGAGTGGTAACCACTTAGAGATTTCTAGGYGAGGGAGTTCAGTGAACTCATCTTATGAGCACCTACTTATGTATGTCGATGTCCAGAMACCGTGACCGATGAGATGCGGTACACATACACTAAATACTAGTCTTAATGGGAAAGGCCCGTATAGGAACAAGTTCGACGAGTTCCATTACGTGCTGGATTATCTCACGGTTCTGCTAGACCAATCCACCGTAATAAAGTAACATCATCAGGACCATACCTATGCAACTAGCATAGGATAAAAGATATGGAATGCCAATATGTATAAAAGATATTATTACGAATAAAAACCGATTGTGTTACAAGAGAATGGTCAGACCACAGCCACAAGTTGGCTTGTTGGTCACCTTATTCTAACAGGTAGCCCCTTACCAACATTGAGTCGTTCAAAGTCTTTCTCGTCTTCCCGCACTGCATCTGTTCCTATTCCATCTCATATTTCCACGCAGTCCTCCTCGGCTACCTGTGATCACTCCCTGTCCTCATCTGGCACTGCTACTCTTACACCCGAGATTGAGGACATGGAGCCCTTTTCAGAGAAATTTTTAACCGCTGAGGCTGCTGAGGTTTTTGATGTTCATCAAACTCGCCATATGATTGTTGAGAGAAAGGTGCTGATAGATTTGTTTCAGCGCCACAACCTGATAGCCTACCTCCGATTTCATGGTATGTATTCCACAGTCTCTACCGTCGTTCCATTTGTTAGAGACATAGCTCTTGAGTTCTATGAAAATATGCTGCCCTCGATTGTTGATTTAAGCTCCGTGAACTATGGGAAAGTTTTTCTGCGTGGTAAAGTGTTTGCCTTCACCCCTGACTTAATTGATGATTTATTTGGCACCACTTCACATCGGGGTAATTTTGTTGTGGATGATATGGATGAGATTGTGTCTTTTATATCTGGTGGTATGGTGCATTCTTGGTTTGAGCAACTCTCGAGCACTAGGCTCTCGTCTTTATATTCTATTATGCACAAAGTGTCTCTTTGCAACTAGGTCCCTTTCAAGAACACTACGGTTGTTACTCGGCCTCAGGCCCAATTTTTATTTAAACTTGGGAAGGGTGTAAAATTCAGTTTCGGGCATCATGTTTTTGATATTGTTACTAAGTTTGCCACATCAAGGTCTGCTGCCTCGTTGTGTTTTCCCTCTCTTATTTTCAGCTTGTTGAAGAACCAAGGTCTGACGCTTCTCCCAGATGATGTGCTCACTGGTTATGCGGATTGGTTTGCTTTTCGAGGCCAACACACTACTGGTGCTAGGGTGATCGATTTGCCTTGGCAAGCTCCAGTTCCTGCTGATGTTGATAGTGATGTTGGGAAGGACGATCCCAACATGGTCCGCATTTCTGCGCAGCTCCTGCGTGCGCATGTTGGTTCCATTGACTTGCAGATTTCTAAGCTGCAGGCACTTCGTTGCTCGCTGTTGGAGGCCCTTTCCCTTTCTGGTCAAAAAGGGGGAGAGGATGTTGACGCGAACGTAGGGGGAGAAAGTGTTGATGGAGAAGATGTTGCTGATGTTGCCGAGAATGAGAATGCTGCTGCTGCTGATGCTGAAGATGTTGTTGCCGCCGAAGCCTTGACGAGCCTTGCTCAAGAGAAGAGGCGTAAGCGAATTCGAGTGCCCAACAAGGCTTTGAAGAAGATGATGAAACTGAGGGAGAAGAAGAAGAGGAAGAAGAGTGGTGAAGGAACTTCGACATCTCCTTGACGGTCAAAGAGGATTCGAAGTCATTAAGTTCCTTTACTCAGTTTGTTTTGATAAGTATTTTGAACAATGTTGGTTTAAGTGTTAACAACATCGGGTGTTTTGTTTAGGGGGGGTTTTCTATCTTAAGGGGAGTTAGTATTGTTATTTTCATTTGTGTTTGCGTCTTAGTGTTTTGTCCAGAAAGGCAAAAGGGGGAGATTGTTGAGGAATTTATTCTTGGCAATAATTCCTATTTTGGTATTTGCCTTTTTTGGGTACATAAATAAGTTAGGAAACTAGATATAGGTTAATATTATGTTTCCTAGTTTATGCATAAGACTTTAATTATTCCTAAATTGTGTTTAGGATTTGCTTTTAGGATTTTACCAAATTTAGGATTCTAGAATTGTCTATTTAAGACAATAGAAATCCTAAAGCTTGCATACACGGTTTTTAGAGGATTGACGCACGGATCTCTTGAAGGCGCAAGGCACGACGCACAAGAGAAGAAGAACACAAAGAAGAAAACTACTTGGAGCCAACGTTCGTGAGAAACAAGATCTTTGAAGTTGCGTGACCGACGGAAGAGATCTTACCATTCCGGCAATAAGTATTTAGTATCAAGTTTCTTGATATTTAGTTTTCATATATTACTTTATATTTTGTATTGAACGTAAAGTGAAAGTAATATAGTTTTCGGGTTTGTACACCCAAGTTCACAAGTATTTACTTGTGAATTGAATATGTTAAATCGTGCTATAGTTTTTTAAATTCCGCTGCATAAATTTACGTTACTCTGGTCGATGTTGTTAACTGGTGTTATTAACATTGATTAACAACATCGTGAATTTGAGACTTATTTTTAAAACTATAGACCTACTAATTTTATATACAGAGAAAATGATTCTTGCACATCATCAGCATGTGGCGGGATCAATTATTAAAGGATGTAGTTTACAGATTTTATTTATTTATTTGTAAACATGTTCGAGGGACCATCAGAGACCAGAAATAGGTGTTAAATAAAGTATTTTAGCTTTTTTTTATATATATACCCAAAATATTCTCTATGTACCCGAAACTAATTAAAAAAAATCACTGACCATCGACCACACATGCTCAACATTTATAATGGTAGCTTTGTGATGAATGACACTTGGAGAGTTGAATAAAAAAAATAGAAATATGATATATAGTATTTTTCATCTCAAGAAGAACATACAAGTTTAGTCAGATATATGTATCATCATATACTTGTCTTATTTCAAGATGTTACAAAATCCACGTTAATGAGTTCTTGGGATGGCAACCTATTTATTCTAAATTAAATATTTTTTATAATGATAATAGGGTGGTTTTTTCATGTGTCTTTCGCGTTGAACAAAAAAATGATTTGTTCTCTCACCTTGGGTACTTTATTATAATAATAGAAGTTCAGCAAATATCTTTTATTGAAAGAGGATTACCTATCGTTGTTTGCTTGAAAGTGTTGTTTGCATGATCAAGGCAGTAAGCCTACTCCACACACACACATACAAAAAACCCGAAATTAATTAAATATTATTTCACCACACCCTCCAATCTTTCATAAAAACCCAATAAATAAATTTCACCCGTCCTTTGCGATATATATACATATATACATATATATATATATATATATATATATATATATTAAAATTTTTAATTTATTTTTTTCAGAGCTGGTAATTGCCAGAGAAACGAGTTTAAGGGAAGGGGCAAGCTAAAAAGGGTACTCACATGCTTGGGGTTTCAGAGCTCATGGGCAGCTCCGGTGTCTTATGCAATGGAAATGTGAGATCACGTGAACATAATTCTTACAGGTATTATTATTTTTATTATTATTGTGCTTTTTGCTACCGTTATTTTATAATAATTGCACATTGCATAACATGGACATTATATTATATGTTAGATGAACGTGAAAAAGCTAGTAGTACATCTCGGTTGCTCCGCAAGGTACACACGCATTATTTTTTTCTATTTGCTTGTGTCAAAGTTGATGTGGTGTCAATAATTATAAATGAAAATAAAAATAATTTGAATTCTTTTTCCTAATATGAAACTATTTAACTGTTGGCAACTACAAAAACATTGGAGTTAAGCTGTTGTTTACGATCATTCTTGATCAAACTGGTTTCTTTTATGCATTTACTTTCCATCTGATCAGTCATATTTATGGCTACGTAATGCATGCTTAATCAAATCTAATAGCTGATTGGCATTTGATTATAAGTAATAAAATGAAAATTGATTATTGTGTCACCTACAGGAGAAAATGCAATTTTCAGAAGCTTACCCATTAGCTTACACACCGCCCAGAGAGTATGCACAAGACTCCAAGCGTGGGCAATCACTATATTTGGCCAAAACCTGATTTTCGTAATTTAGCTACGTTGTCGTTTTAGTACTTATATGCTAATCAAATTTATTGATTTTTTTTATAGCCTAGATTAAATCTTGTGAATGTTACTTATGTATTTCTATTGAATCAAGCCTTGATATGGTTTAAACATAATCTTGAATTGATATCTACAATTTTCAGTTCATCCTGTAAATTATGCCTTCATTTAAGGGTTTAATAATAAATATTGCAATATTTATTATTATTGATTTTGGTGTATTCCTGCTTTCATTTTATTTTTATTTTTTTTTTATTTTCTAGAAGGCAACTTTTGTAAAACCGTTCTATTAAATGGACTTTTCAGAACGGTATTTTCAAAAATCCGATTTAAAAGTATAACTTACTAGAACGGTATTTTCAGATACCGTTCTGGTAAGTTATACTTTCTAGAACGGATTTTTCAAATATCGTTTTGGAAAGTCGCACTTTTTAGAACGGTATTTTCAAATACCGTTCTGGTAAGTTATACTTTCCATAACGGTGTTTGAAAAATCCATTTTGGAAAGTGGCGAATCAATATGGGATGGTACCATTCTAGAACAGAAAAATTATTTTCTAGAACACCTTTCTTTTACCCTTCTAGAAAGTCTGCCAATCCAGAAGAGTAAAAAAAGGCGTTCTGGAAAGTACAGACTTTCTAGAACTATGACACAACAGAAGGCACCGAAAGGCATTCTTGATAGGCAGAATAATCTTTCTGGATTGGCAGTTTTTGCACTAGTGAGGCACAAATAAAACCCTTATTCCGCTCATATCCATATATTTAGCCACTATAAATTTCGAGTGAGCCAATCATAGCCAAATTATCCATGCCTATAGCCTTGAGTGATTTGATTGAGTCGACCCCTACTAGCCCATTAAAAGCGTGGGGTAAGAGTTCGTTAATTTTTTATTGGTTATTAGTGTTTTGGAAATTTAATTAGGAATTTATGATTTTATGAATTTTTATAATTAAGGACCACCATCAAAAAAAAAAAAAAACAAGAGAAGAAAAGAAGGAAAAAAGAAAGAAAATAAAAGATCCCATAGAAATAGAATAGGGACAAATTTAAATTAAAAAAAAAAAAGGATGGTGAGTCTAGTTGGATCGTGTTGAGTCAATGCCTACGCCAATAAAGGCTTGTGTTTATTATTTATTTTATTTTATGAAGCCTAATGTGCAAAAGCCATGAGTTGTGTAGAAGCATATTATAAGCTTCAATTGTATTTAAGTGGTATGCACTACAAGTCTGTTGTAGAGTTACGGGTTGGGAAATAGCCTAAAGTTAAAGGCTACGTTATGAGAGTTTAGTGAGTTTTTTTTTTTTTTTTTTTGAACGAGGTGAAGCGCATTGCTTCGTGATTAGATTAGGTTTGGTGAGTTATTGATCACGTTAAATCGTGATTTAGCCACACGACTTATATATTCCATACCCATCCAAAGAGTCTTACATTACAACCCAAAAAGACCTTTTTTCGATTCTTAGTTCGACAACACACTTACTTTGCGATTGGAAAGAGATTGATTTTCCGTGCTTACTTATTGTGCATGTATTTGTATGATTTGATTGTATACACGTCCTATGCAGCAATGCTTGAGTGCTTTTGAGTAAACACCCCTATATATTACCCTTTTGAGCAGATGCATGATTTTGTTTTTGGAGCGACAATGTAATAGGGGTAGAGTGTTTGAGGTTGCGCTGCAGGTATCTGTATTTTCAAAATTATCTATGTAACATCGCACGACTCATTACTTGGACTGATTTTTATTCTTGTATACATTGAATCTATAGTTCGTTCGAGGACGAACAAACTAATTAAGCGTGGAGTAGTTCATTAGCACATATTTGTCCTTATTTTTATTAGTATTTTAGTTAGTTTTTCTTATTGTTTTTGGTATAAGTTGGATAGTTTAATCTTAATTCCGTATTTTTATACTTCCAGCTTATTTTACCGTATTTTGATCGTAATTGATAAGAATAGGTGATTATTCGTTGTTTTCACCTTACAGCTAGGTAACCGAAAGAGTTCAGCGCGTAAATAGATAAAGTTTGATGTTCGAGAATCGAGAACAAGCTTTCCGGTGAAGGAGTAGCAGAAAGATCGAGAAAATGAGACGAGAAACGAAGTTGCGTCGATCGACGCAAGCGTCAATGCTACGTCGACGCGATTCTTCCCACGACGGTCGACACTATGTCGTCGCTAAGCCGACGTAACTCTTTGAAGCGTAGATCCATGGGTGCATCCGTCGACGCCCAAGTCGATGTAACTTTTTGTAGCTTTAATCCATGACTGCATCGGTTGACGCCTCTGCCCAGTCAACGCGAGCGTACCGGAAGAGTCGACGCCAAGCCCCTGTTCGCGTCGGTCGATGCGAAATCGGCGTGACTACCCAGAAACGAATTTTTAGGGTTACTCATGCTCCAAGACAAGGGAAAACTATAAAAACCCTTCTCTAAGTCCGTCCCACACACACGATATACCACTACAACCCTACTTACAGTTCGTTGGCTCAAAAACAATACACCATCACATCCATATCAACACAGAAGGTCAAGATTGTTGATTCAAGAGTCACAAGTTCTAAGTTCCACCCGTTAGTTTGTGACTCGCTCTTCGGCCAAGATCTAAGCAATCTCTCCGGATTAGCTGGAGAATTTACTGTAATTTCTTTGTTTAAATAAGTACTCTAAACTCTTTAATTACTTTCTTAGTTTAATTTATGCGATTAAGTAGTAGCTTTTCAATTATTGTTCTTGAATCATTTCATGCTTCAAACCCTAGATACTTTTGGTATTCAGATTCGTAATCTTTCATTTTAGTTTGATTAATGTTTGGTTATTATTCATGCTTAGATAATTCATCCCGTTTACTTTACGCTTTAGATAATTTCTTTTTGATTACGCTAGTTGATCTTATTTGAAGTCATAGATTATTTCCTTAGTTGGAATTGACATGTGTTTTTAGCGAATTGCTTAGTTAGAATTACATAGTTTTAATTCATGTTCATGCGTTTCAAGTTCTTAGATAATCAAAACAATCAACCATCCCCCACCCCAATTTGTATAAGTTTTTCGTGTTACTTGTGATTGTACAAATTATTCGAAATTCCGATTGCATGTTCCTTGAGAGACGACTCGAGTTAACTTTGCCAACCTACACGCGATCCCGTTCTCTTGCGGGAAAGCTATTGAATTTCTGACAAATATTTATAGGTAGCCACACACAAAAGCTTGAATCACCCGTACGATAATCCACCGCTAGATTGGCGTCATGCACCTCGACTAGCTATTCCATTGAGCGACGCAATGAAGAGTTACTTTCCTGATAAATACGACCAATTGAATCTCCCGATTTTTCATGGGCGTCGGAATGAAGATGCGCTAAAATTCATTCGAAAGTACGAGTTTGTCACTGATTGTTCTCCTCTTCAAAGGGCTTACAAGGGATCAAGTGAAGAGGCGACTCTTCACTTTTGTGCTGAAGGAAAAAGCAATGAAATGGTTTGTAAGGCTAGAACCTGATTCTTTGCGTACGTGGTATGAAGTAGGCGATAAATCCATGAGGAAGTTCTACGTACCCAATGTAATATGTGATCATTTTGGATGCCGAGGACATATGACGCATGAATGTTTGGTAACATTTGATGATGAGCCACAGGAGGAAGTTGTCACCGTCCGAGATTGTACGAGCCATGAAGAATATAAACCCGGCGATCAATTTTTAGCGGGGCAGCAAGATATGAAGCTGAGAGCACGAGTTTTCAAGACGAACAAGTTGACGACCCTTTTGAGAACATTTGTCAACAAGGCGACACTGATCAATCCATTGTGCAGAAAGAAGATCTTGCACAATTCATGGAACGTATGGAGTAAATAATATGTATAACCTTTCTGAACTTGAAAGGTATGTAAATGAAGTAAGTCGTCAAGTCGATGCTACTATATCAAGAATGGAAGAAGAAAGGAATAAACTTCAAAGTCAACTAGCGCTACCAATTACTGATGTTGTGGAACCTCTATTGGAGGAAGAAATTTTGAGCTCGCCTATTTGTTTAGAGGATGTGCATAAAGAGGAAGTTTTGGAGAATTTAGATGTGATCGTTCCTCTTGTACTAGATGGTGTCATGTTGGATAATGATGTAGTAGAGTTGCCGTTGGAGATCCCGGTGGATGCTGTGAATTCGAGTTTGCTCGATTTATTTGTGGATGATGTAGAGGATGAGCCGATTTTATGAATTTACTCCTCTTGTGCTGGATGATTTGACGTCGAGGACAATGACAGACTTTTAAACCGGGCAGCGGCAATTTTAGGGATAAATCTGAAGGACATTGCTATGGACAATGTCAATTTTTATGGGGTGTTAGAGAAGGGATTTATTAAGCCTCTTTTTATGCCACCCGAGCTGTTAATGAATTTAATTTTGAGGTGGTGGATGAATTAATCGAGAAGGATGCGAAGGCCGAGTCTAATATTGAGCCACCCGAAGATTCGATGGATAATGCTATGGTGGATGAAATGATTAAGAAAAATTCAAATCCCTTCTGTCCGAATTTAATTCCGAATATTTTTCAAAATGTTGAGGGGATTTTTTTACAAATTCAAGGAGCTTGGATTGGAGGATGGTAGTTTCTTATGTTCGATGGATTTCCTCGTATATCCAAAGGTTGTGGATCACCACATTCCCAAATTTATTTTTGATATGTTCATGGTGATCAATTATTCGCTCTTTGGACCTCCGAAGCGAATTGGAGTTCTCTTTCTACGACTTGCTGTGCATGCTCGCCTTGGTGGTTTAAAACACCCATGCTTACTCTTTGAGAACACTAAGGCGTGGATGATCATCACTTGTTTCTGGATCCGAGATAGCATCGTTCGTAGAAAGCGTCGAGCTTTCGACGTTAAACAAGCGCTTCTTGGGAGGCAACCCAAGTATTCATTTTCTTTTCTTCTTCTTTAAGTTTTACTAGTTAGTTTGTTTTTGTTCATTTGTTTTGTGTTTTTAGGTTTTTATTCAATGCATTTTCGTTCACGAGAGTCAAGACGAGGGATAATTGCACAAGCACTTTTTGGAGTCTCTCGACTATTTTTCAGGGACGCTTTCTTACTCCTTTCCTCATTTGATTTTCTTTTCTTTATACTTATGGAAATAAGGAGATAACCGGATTTTTAGAGGGGAGGATGGTTGAGTTTAATTTATATTTGAAAATTGTGCAATTTTAAAAAAAAATTAACGTGATTGATTGTTATTTCCACGCCGAATTTTGTTTGTATGGCTTGCTTGTCGAAGTTAACTAAGATTAGATTTGAGGTTTTTGTATTTGAGCGTGTATAAGTGCATAAAATTTTTCAAAACTATTATTTATATATTGTAAAATGGTACTTGGACGCAATTGATTTCGCAAAACCATAAAAGCAGCGTCAATTCAAAACTTTTTCATGCAAAAGCCAGTGAGTAGCCTGAGTGTTTATCATCATTGCATGTACTTGAGTGAGTTCTGTTTTGATATCTCTTTGAAACCGCTGTGTGTAGTTGACTTTGAAAATGACGTTAAGGCACAGATAAAACCCATATTCCGGCCATATCCATAAATTGTAGCCACTATAAATTCCGAATGAGCCAATCATAACCAAATAATCCATTTCCATTAGCCATGATTGATTTTTGAGTCGACTCCTACAACCATTAAAAGCGTGGGGTAGGAGGAGTTTGTTATTCTTATTGGTTAGTTGAGTTTTAGAAATTTACCAAGGGATTTATGATTTTGTAATAGTATTGAGGACCACCATCCTTAAAAAAAGAAAAAGAAGACCCCGTAAAATATAATAAACGGGGGAAAATAATAAAAAAAGAAGGATGATGAGTCTGGTAAAGAGTTGTGTTGAAAAAGAAGCACATTACAAGCTTCTATTTTATTTTAGTGGTTTGAGTTACAAGTCGGTTTAGAGTTACGAGTTGAGAAATAGCCTAAGTTTAAAGGCTACGCTATGAGAGTTTAGTGAGGTTTTTTTTATTTTTGAACGAGGTGAAGCATTTTGCTTCGTGATTAGATTAGGTTGAGTGAGTGATTGATCACGTTAGATCTTGAGTTAGCCACACGACTTATATATTCCACACCCGTCTAAGAGCCTTACATTACAACCCGAAAAGACCTTTTCCGATTCTTTGTTGATAACACACTTAATTTGCGAGTGAGAAGAGATTGATTTTCGGCTCTTATTTATTGTGCATGTATTTGTATGACTTGAGTGTAAACACGTCCTAATAAAAAAATACTTGAGTGCTTTGAGCGTACAACCATATATATTACCCTTAGTGAGGAAGCATGAATTTTATTTTGAAGTGACAATGTGATAAGGGTGGAGTATTTGAAGTTGCGTTGCATGTATCTATTTTCGAAATTATTTATATAGCATCACACGACTCATTGCTTGAGCTTATTTTCACTCTTGTTATACTTTGAAACTATCATTTGTTCGAGGACGAACAAACCAATAAGGCGTGGGGTAGTTGATTAGCACTAATTTGTCTTGATTTTAGTTAGTATATTAGTTCGTTTTTGTTATTATTTTTGGTATAAGTTGGATAGATTGAGCATATTTTTGTGTTTTATTATCTCCAACTTATTTTATATTATTTTAATTTTAATTAATTAATTTTATGTTTATTTTAGGTATTTTGAAGTGTTTTGGCCTGAAGATAGTCGAGGGTGGGCCTACGAGTGAAGTTTCAGCAAAAACAGGCCTCGATTTGAAGTATTTAAGCTGACACTGGGTAACAGGCCAACACTGGGTTACCCAGTGTTGGTCAACACTGGGTTACCCAGTGTCCGAGTCATTGCTGCCACTTGCTGCACTGGATGCCCGTGTCGACCGACGTGGCCGTCGATGTGCCCGCCGACACATATCCTGCACGCGTCGACGCTCGCGTTGACGCTCGTGTTGACGCCGAGAGATGCTCGCATCCATCGACGCACCTGCCCACGAAACTCTCTGTCGCGTCGGTCGACGCCCGATCGACGTGACTGCCTAGAAATGCATTTTTAGGGTTTCTTGTGTTGTGACCCGTAGTATGAATAAAATTGGGGAGGAACCGTTCAACAATGTCCAGCAAGTCAACGCATGTGGATTGGGTCAAATTCAAGCCATTGGGCTGGTTTGTGAGGGAGAAGGATCTAGAGTTACTAATGGGCTGAATAATTAATTAATATGGCTCATAAGCCCATTAAGTGAGACTAGATGTTTATTTTAGCTTCTTGTCTTTTAGTATGCTTAATTAGAGAGTTGTAACAAATTGGTGGTCCCAACTTTCCCTATTAAACGGGATACCACTAATTTTAATGTTCAGAATGAAAAACTACATTTCTCTTCCTAACTGTTTCTCCAATCTCTCTATCTCTCTATCTCTCTCCTTCTCTTATCGTTTGCTTCTTCTTCAAGCATTTTCTGCTAATCAAATACATCATAACTCTCAAATAATATTAAAATTCCATACAAATTAATCAAATTACAACATCTTGTTGCCCGAGACATGTAAAAACTATAAATACCCTATTCAGATTTTTGCATAGATTATCATATTCCTAGGGTTCCAAGGCCTCTTGGGGGCTGACAACCCCAAAGAGTGTCCTACTGTTTTCTTAGTCTCTCTTCATAATTTTTAGTTTTAAATCTATAGTTTTAGGATTATATTAGATTAGCTTCTAGATAGTTTAGATTAATATTAGTTCGTGAATTTCTACACTCAAACATTGCAGATTTTCTTAGTTCAATTAGTAAGTAATTATTTCTTTTGCTTTCAATTTAGTTACATGCTTTTAATTAGTTTAAATAATAATTTCTTTCCATGAAAAATCTTTCTTGTGATTGTGTTGAGTTTGGAATGTTTATCTTGATTATGATTTTTAGCTAGATCTAATGGGTCTAGAGCCTGATTCGTTATGAACCATCAATTGAGTCTTCCCAAGTGATCGTGGAGACGAATCGAAGCTCTAGAACCCTGGTTTTCTTAATTCGTTTAAAAATATTTTAATTAATGAATTCCTAGATTAAATAAATTTTAGATTTAATTGCTCTTGGATAAAATAATTTAGGATTTAGATAATTAGTTCTTAGTTTAAATAATATTAGATTTAATTAATTAGATCATAGTTTAATCAAACCTTAATTTTAATTAGTTTAATTAATTTCTAGTTCTTAAAATAAATCAAACAAAACCCCATTCATGTGTTATTTTCTTTAATTTCTTATTCGTGAAACGCAAACATAAAACAAACTTCTGAATCAACTTTCCTCGAGAGATCGACACGAGTCAACTTCCCACCCTACAAGCGCCCTCTTTCTCTTGCGAGCAAGCTTGCGTGTTTTAAATTAAATACCTTAAAAAGAGGTGCACAAAAGTTTGAATCATTCTGCTCCAAGGGGGAAAAGCCGAAGAAAAATATTTTCGATAAGATTGAAATGTATGTTTTTTATAATTTTATTTTGTAGCATTTTTATTTGTTTTTTACCTAATAATTTTTATTTACCAGAGCATATAATGCACACCTACCTGTTAAAGATGCTTCAATGGGTTCATTCGAAGGTAAATTTATTGTGATTTATTTGCCCTTGATTGGTAAAGACAATAAAATTATTGTGAATGAAGGATATTTTTATAAATTCAAGTTGACTGTATAGTAATTTATTGTAATTCATCATTTATTTTTTACAATGTCAACAAAAGACATAAGAGACATGCGAGGTTTTTTGTATGAGGCATTTGCTGGAGATCATCAAATCAGACATTATTAACTCATTCGAAAAAGTAATTGTCATACATAAATTGTATTCATACGTAAATATTTATTCATTAATCCCTTTTTAAAAAATTAAAAAGAAATAACAAAAACTGAATCAGTAAAAAACCAATTACAAACTGCATAGAAGCAGTAAAATATTTGAAAGGGGGGATCTAATATCCATGATTTGGTATTCGGCTCGACTGACAATGTAAAAATACAAGATTGTTAAAGAAAGATGATCAGGGTAGCAAGCACTTACATGAACCTATTATTGGGGAAAAAAACTTTTTCTTGGTACCAGTAATTTTAATAAATTTGCGAAATTTATGATATTTGATGAAAATTCACATGATATCATACATTCCACTTTCTGTTTTATCTTATATTCCAATATTTTAGGCGGATGCAACGTTTTATGTCGTTACGTGCACAGGTGGCATTCATCTAACATATCAAAATACTAATAGTTTAATAGAGAATGGAATAAACGAAACTACAAATTTTATGTCGTAATTTTAAGGCTAGTAAAATGTTGCAATAATATGTACAATTGGTAAAAGAGTAACGTGATTGTATAAATATATAATTTTTATTCATCAAAATACAAAGTTTGCAAATAGTTCTGTAATCATATAAAAGTTTCATCTTTAGTCTTAATTTCACCTTAAACCAAGAATTGCATGCGTCGCGATAGAAATGTGGTGAAAGTAATAGTGTTTCTGAGAAGATATTCTGTAAAATTAATGTGGTAATTGTCATTCAAATTATACATGCGGATTTTCTGTCATACGTAATTTTCATAGGTAATTATTACCATCTTTTACCTGAATATAATATTTGTTTAGTCTTACCTAATATCAGATAGAATGATGATAAGAGTTTACATGATTTTTAGATGACTTGGTAAATTAGATTAGAGTGCATGTGTTCACATGGGTTCTTTGGCATCTCCAAATAAAGCAACCATCAGTGAGAGATTCTCATGTTTCAGGCTCTGTTTATAGGAGTTTTGGTGCTCAGTGGTTAAAGTCAAGCTCATTGACATGCTGTTGCGCATCTTAGTATAGAAGGGGGCATGCAAATTGAATCTGAATAATTCAAAAGAAAAACAAGCAAGGTGGCCATTTTATAGACTAATGTAAGTGTTAATTAGATTAACCATGATGGGAATTGAACATAGCCTAGTTGATCATTTATTCATATATTTTATATCACTCATTATTTTTCGTCATTTTTCATTATCTTACTGTGCATTTTGCCATTGACCTACAAGAACTCAATATAAAAAAACCTTATTCGGATGATAAAATTGATGATGTATGTAGACGTTGGGCCGAGTGTTTACTAAACGTCATTGCTTGATCACCATATGGGGTGTGCAATATATTTTGGAATGTAAGAAAGAAACTATTTATGGATAACTTGTATGGTAGCGAAATAGGTACTCGTCGACTTTTGGTGATTTCTGTATTTTAACATTCGGTGATCGTGTATTTGGCGACTTTTGTTGTTTGTGTTGACATCTTTTGGTGATTATGTATTATTGGGATTGATGGATGATCTTGGGATTATATAAATAACAGGTGCTTTGTGAGAAAATTGAGATTTAAACAGGTGTTCTGTGAAAAAATTGTGATTTATGAATCATTAATAGGTGTGGAAAAAAGATCCTGGAATTCCAAAACTTTAAAATCTAGAACGGATCATAAAAAATCCATTCTAGAAAAAATAGACTTCTAGAACGTACATTTTTACACGGTTCTCGAAAGATATACTTTCTAGAACGTCTATTTTGAGAACCCGTTCTAGAAAGTTTATTTTCTCGAACGTCAATTTTATAAAGGCGTTCTAGTCTAAAACGTCTATTTCGTAAAGGCGTTCTAGATAGTTTATTTTCTATAACATCAATTTCATAAAGACGTTCTAGAAAGTTTATTTTCTAGAACATTAATTTTGTAAATGCGTTCTAGAAAGTTTATTTTCTATAACATCTCTTTTACAAAAGGTGTTCTAGAAAGCTTATCTTCTAGAACGTCTTTTGTCTAAACCGTTCAAGAAAATCTCTTTCTAGAACGATTATTTTGTAAAACTGTTGGAAAGTATATTTTCTAGAACATCTTCTATAACCGTTCTTAAAAACCACTTTCTAGAACGGTTCAACTGGTAAAAACTACTTTCTAGAATAGTTAGATTTATTTCTAGAATGGCTATGTAGCCGTTCTAGAAAGTCGGACATACTAGAACGGGTGATATAACCATTCTAAAAAGTCGGACTTTCTAGAATAGCTCCATCTAAAACGCCTCAAATAACCATTCTATATTAGTGTAAAAGGGTGTTCTAGATTGTTGTTTCTGCACTAGTGTAAATCTGGATCTAAGAAAATAATAAAGAAGAGTGAAGCTTCTCCAAAACATGGATAAAATGCTAAATAAACCTAAAAGAATGCTAAGGTAAAGAGTTTGTAAAGTGTCTGTGAAATGAGGAGTGAGGTCTTATTTATAGAATCTAGGAGGGTGAAACAAGGGCAAAATGGTAAGAACGGGCCAAAATGGGCACCTTGACCAAGAAACAGTGTCGAGTGCATGCGGTTTTGGGCATGTCGGCATTGGGGGCAAGGATATTAGCAATAGAAGGCATGCATGTTAGCATCGTGGCCAAGTAAGGGTGCCAACGGGATGTTGTGAATTAGGCGCGTCAACAAGGTCAGAGGCATGTCCAATGCGTCAACATTGTGCAATAGGGTTCCTACCAGCATGGGTGTCGACATAATCGAGAAACGCGCATGTGCAAAAGAGTTGTGCTGGCATTGCGTACCTGGGTGCATATGAACTGGATTCCGCATGGTGATGGCAGAGGGTGATGACACTGCTGGGTGCAAGTGCTACCTTCATGCGAGGAAAAAGGTTTGTTACACGGACAACGATGCTTATCGCTATTTCTTGTCATTTTTTCGCAATATGTCAAAGTTTCTCGTCTTTTGTTGACATTTTTTTAAACTGGATCATTATCTTTTTTACCAAACAAGGCGTATGTGGGTGTGTCATTTCACGTGCGGTCATGACTCGTCAGTTATTCTTTTTAGGCCCGACGTCATCTTCATTCGATTTTCTCACTGTAAACTTGCCTACATATAACATGAAGACTATTGCACTCGGTCCATCTACCAACCATAGCATGAGTCTTTGACCTAAGAAAATTAAAATAAAATAAAATTCTTAAACAAGAGACAAAAGACAGAATATTAAAAAAAAGGTGACAAACGGGGTATGAAGACACGACATTAGATTGGTCACTTGTTTTGAAATAAAACTTGGACACTAAAACGTTTTACATTATGAAACCGATGGACTATACATTAGATTAAAATATACTTATAATAATAAAGTGCATATAATAGTTAATTTTATACATTCATATATTTTTACACATATATTATGTAATATATTAATAAAACATATCTATATCTAATCCAAATATCATATTATGAAAATATATCATATTTTATGAAATATTATATTTTACACATTCATACTATAATATCAATGATGCATTATCAATCTATGCATGTATAGAGAAAGGAAATTGTATGCATCATTCATTCAATATTAGCCTAGTAACTTATTGAACTTCTACTATAATATCAATGATGCATTATCTATCATTGCATGTATAGAGAAAAGAAATTTTATGCTTCATTCATTCAATATTAGCCTAGTAACTTATTGAACTTTTGATCAAAAAAATATATAAGTATTTGTTATAACTTATTTAAAAAAATATTAGTATAATATATTAATTAATGTTTGTTGTTTGGGACACTAATAATAACTGGGAAGACTTACGTTTATAATAATTTAAAATTTCATAAACGTTGCTTAAATAAATAGATCAACAAAATTATATTATAGTATACTATGATATCTATATCTATCTATCTATCTATCTGTCTCTCTCTCTCTCTCTCTCTCTCTCTCTATATATATATATATATATATATATATATATATATATATATATATATATATATATATATATATATATATATACAGGATTGAGTTCAAATGAGAACCCCGTCATTATACGTGAACCTAGGGACTATTTTCCACCGTTAGATTAGATCCAATTGACGGCCAAGATTTATTATAATATCTTATTGGATTAAAAGAGGGAGGGTATTGTAGTCTTTTGTCTATTATGCTGTTACAAGAATCCCATAAATCGCGAATTTTCCATTGTTATAAGGCTTCTTTAATTGACTTGTTGTTTTGTATTTATTTCCATATGTAACTTAATTGGTTCATTCGTAATTTTTCTTTGATCAGTTATTGTAGTTCATGAGCATAATTAATAACCAAATATTTATTTTTATTTTATTATTTAAGATTTACTTTGCGGACCAAATATTGAAAACGGCATGTGCATCCATCATTCCATCTATATTATTTTTTCTTATTTAACATTCAATAAACAAAAGAGAGTAATAGTGGTAGTACTAATTAATTATACTTTATTTTTATTTAAACAAACATCAATTAGTTAAGTTACACTTGGATGAGAAATTAGTATACTTGGATTATGCTTAACACCAATAAAATCGTCGCTAATTTGTCAAGTAATTTGAAAACAAAGTTGATAAAAATAAATTCAACGCTTATATTCATATTTATGCTTACATCATTTTTCAAAATTACATAAGTATAGTCTAAAATTACTGTAAATAATGGGGAGAAAATTCAGTAATCAAAAACATGATACTTATAAAAATATTGTTCAATTTATAAATCCAAAAAACAATTGAAAACTAAAATGTTTTAAAATGTAATGTTTTTAGGGAAATTTGAGATTCGAAGTTATATTCTTCTTGTTCCTCTAAGTGATCTCCATGTTGATTTAATAGAAGCTCCATGTTTCTTGAGCTTTCTTTGTTGTCCACTTATCTTTTTGCAGTGGCCACAACATGCTGCAACCTGTGGTAAAGATGCCAAGGAAAGATGTCCATAGTCTGCTACAACCTGAGATTTCTAAATATTGCAGCAACTAATAAGCCAAGTAAAGATGCCAACGACTTTTATTATCTATATAAAAAGGAATACTAAATATGATATAGTAGCACCTGTAAATACGCATAAAACAACTCGCTACACTTGAAAACAACTAAAATCAACATTTGGAAGCACTTATAAAGTACTTTCGTAAGAAGATATTAAATACTTATCATCAAAATTCAGTCAAAAAACATCAAGTATTAATTAAAAGTACTACATATAGCTCTAAAGTACTATATTGTTTCATATGCATGTAAAAAACCTTTTAAAATTGAACATTCGGTCACTGTATGGCTATAGAATGCTGTCAATCAAGTGTTTGCATCATTTGTACTATACAAATGCTTATTGTCCAAAGCACTGCAATCAAGTTCAGAAAGCATTGTACAACCATAATATTATCATAAGCACAAATAAATTTTATTCAGTAATGGGGAAACAATCTCAATGGAATTACATTAAAAGAAATCACCATTATACTTATTGAGTAGCTCCTTCATTTTTACTGTTAAATCTAATATATAATCACCTCCACATATTATACTAACTCCACAACATTATCAAATATTCACCAAAGCACTACAATTAAGACTTAGAAGCACTCCAAGAATAAATTCTAAAATTTTAGACTTGGTTGCTGTAAAACTGAAAGCAATTGAATATAGTAAGGTAGCGGTTTACAACATACAAAAAAGCACTTAAATATATCAATCACAAACACTTCTAGACACATGAAAAAACAATTTAACTGGATTAATTGCATTTTTTTCGATAAAGCACTTTTTATACCAGAAAAAAGCACCAAAATATACAACATCTCTAATAACCTCAAAAAGCACTTTAAACACAATTTGAAAGCACTTAAAACATTTCATGTAAGTTTTAATAAATCTTACCATGCCAGTTCATGCAATTTCTATTCACAAGATAATAGAAAAATATTATTACTATCATAAGAAAGCACCAAATTACTAGCATAAAGTACTTACATTCTTTTACAATCTAAATACATATCAGCTTGAATAAAACAAATAAATTATCCACACTATCATTTAATTATATATAATTCATGAATAGATTAAAAAAAAATATAACTTCATCATATCACAAACACCTCCTCAAAACTCATATAGCACCTCTACTAGATTTCAGAAGCACTGTAAACAGAGTTTGAAAGCACTAAAACATACAACATCCCTAATAACCTAAAAGTGCACTTTACACATAATTTGAAAGCACTTAAAACATATTATGAAAGCACTCGATATATTTTATGTAAGTCTTAATATACCTTACCATTCCAGTTCAGACAGTTTTTGTTCAAAAGATAATAGAAAAACCATGAAAATCTATCACAGCACTCCACACATGTAAAAACCACTTCAGAATACTTTCAGTTTCCACCAAGACCATGAACTTAAACCTGAACACCACCAACAAAGTACAAGAAAAATCATTACGCGTGGGGTATTGCTAGGGTTAGAATATGCACAAGTTTATAATTGTAATCGGCATGATTTGAAGATGCATCCAACCAAGAAATTATGTTCTTGGTTTTCTCCATGCTCTATTTCTATAAGAAATTAATGGATTTCGTTAAATTACATGTTTCAAAGAATTAGATTTATAGGGTTCAAAATCTTGAAAAACCAGCCTTAGTTGAGTTTCGAATTGCACCTTGCGGTTGATTAACCGCTTTGCGTCGGTGACCCATCGGACTCCTCCTCGTTTTCCATCACAAATTTCCAACAATGATTTTGATTATCGCCGCCTCCCAATGCGTTCTTCGGGTTTTATTTCTTATTCTGGAATTTGGGAGAAAATATAAGAGATTAGTGTGGGCGAAGGGGTTGTATTTCTTATTCTAGAACTTGGGAGAAAATATGAGAGATTGAGTGTGGTCGGAGGTTTTTGGGAATTTTCACTCTATATTCCAAGAATCACGAATGGTAATGGGATGATGGGATTTCATGAATAAGTAATTAGTGTAATTTACCCCTCATGTCCTTTCTCATACATCTACCTTTATATTTTTTCCTTTTTTAAAAGCACAACTTCATTTAATCTGAGCCATTCATCCAATTTAATCAATGGTGTGGATTTGTCCCTAGGTTCACAAATAAGGACGAGTTTTCATTTGAACCCAACCCTATATATACATATACATATATATATATATATATATATAATGATTATAAATTTTATTAATTATAATAATTATGATTTATATTATATATTAGCTTTAGTATTCAAAACTAAAATGAATACTTTAATAAACCATATTTTATTTACCATATTCCGGTACCCTCGTTTACCCTCTAGTTACCCGATACCTGATAGATAAATACCAGTACCCTATTCGATGATCAGAAACAAAGAATAGAGTATGGTACGGGTAGGTTCATCGAGTCCCAAGTAGGGTAAGGGTATGAATGTACTCTTATCCTACCTTATTCATTTTTACCTGTATCTGCGATGAATATTGAAGTTATATGTGATGAATATTATTGCATTGAAAATTGTATTTTATCATAAGTCATATATATTCATCACACAGAACATTTGTATTTATCATATAGAATATATGTATTCATCACATATAACATACATATAAAGCATAATTTTCACTTGTCTCCTTAAAAATAATCAATACAAAAATACACATATAACATCAATATTCATCACACAAAGCATCCATATTCATCGTACATTAAAAGAAATTGAATACAATCATGTTCATCACAGAGATTATCCATATTAAAAGAAAATCTTGATGATGACATTAAACAAAAAACTACTGAATTCATACACGATATTTAATGTAAATCGAAAAGCCATGAATTTATTTTTTATCTTATCAAAACATACATAAAAACTAATTTGGTTATAGAAAAGTAAGTCTTACATATTTTATGTATAGTACAAAGTTAGGGTTATATAGGTTGCATGGCGGCTATTAAATAATGTGGAGTTGCACTAGGATGATGATAACTAGCGTTCTAATCATATGCATACATCTCCTTCACCATACACCCTTTGATAATCTCTTCAGAGCTGTGTTGTCCTTTCCATGAGTTGTCACTATTTGTTGCTCTTAGACTATTGTGCATCTTCAGATTGATGTAATTATCTGTGTCATCCTCGTATTTAGTAGTATTTTTTACACGCCTCCTCAATTGGATCGTGGTCTTACTGATTAAGTTCAACTTCTTCCTAAGTCGCGAGAAAAAACTACAAGGACAAAGGTTTACTAAATACATCTACTACATGTTCAACAATAGGAATGTGTTGAATCTTTAATACAACAGTTGCTACTTTCTCTCTAGCAAAATGATAATCTAACTAGCATGTAAGATTTTGGATAATAAGGAAGTTCTATATCACTTAATTATCAACTCGAATAAGAGGCACTTTGGAAAGAGGTAATCTGATTTCTCTGAGCAAAGAGTGAATCCAAGTCATTTCACAAGCAACATTTGCAAAACTCTTGTATTGTACTTCTATACTTGATCTGTATACAGAGCTTGCTTCTTTAATCACCATGACACTAGACTATTTCCTAGACAAACACAATATCCTAAATAGGACCATCTATCATCCACATTAGCTCCCTAGTAAGAATCAGAGAAAGCATTTAGGTTGAAAAGTGACAACTTCCGGATATGTAGACCATAATTAACTTTTCAATCCACATACCTTAAAATTATTTTCACACCTTTTTAGTGTGTATATAGAGGTGTTGTTATGTATTAACATGCCTTATTTACATTATAACTCAATTCTGGTCTTGTGAGAGTCACATTGTAAAAGCTCCCACAATGCTTTTGTAGTTTGTTCTATCTATTCTAAACATTCCTTCAAGTTTATATAGTTGCAATGATGACACCATTAGGGTGGGAGTGGGTCTGGATGACTCCATATAAGATCTTTCAAAAAGGTATTTGATGTATTATTCTTGACACAAAATGCATTCCTTCTTCTATTCTTGTGATTTCAATACCAAGAAAATAACTTACTTATCCAAGATCTTTAATGGATAAAAATTGACCAAAGTTCTTGACAAACTGAACAATATGAGAATGATTGGACCCTGTGACTGTGATATCATCTAGATAGATCAACACAAATAGATAAATCTCTTTTTACATTATGAAAAAAAATGAGTTATCATCCTTAGAGTCATTAAAGCCCATGTTTGTCAAAACTGACTTCATTTTGCTGAACCATGCTCTTGAAGCTTGATCTGATCCATATAAATTATTATATAAGTTACACGCCACTTGATTGATGCCACATTAAAAAACTAGAGGTTGTTTCATGTATATATCCTCACTCAATTCTCCATTCAACAAAGCATTACTAACATCTAGCTGACTGACATGCCAAGAAAGATTTATAACCAAAGTGAGCATGATTCTTATAGGTATTGTGTTTCATAACATGAATAAAGGTTTCTTAGAAATAAATATTAGGCACTTAGGAGTAACCTTGAGCCATTATCCTAGCCTTGTACTTATAAATGCTTCCATCTGCATGCCTCTTTATCTTGAGTTTCCATTTACTATGAAAAATATTTCTTCCTTTTAGAAAATCAACCAGCTCCTAAGTTTTATTCCTCATTAGTGCATAAATCTTTCTTCTTGCATAACACTCTTCCATTGACTAACTAAAGAGCATCAGTTATAGGCAAGGGATTAGTTTTTTTTCTAGATGTAACATTTAACACCGTAGGTTTTTAGATTCCTGCTCTTGATCTTGTCACTATGAGATGTTTGTGAGAGATCCCTTGAGCTAGACTGTAGGATCTAGGAGAACCATTGATTATTGAAGGCAACTTCACAAATAGTGGTAGATTTGTTATGATAATTTGAGAACTAGAAGAACATGTGACTGGTTGTGGAGTATCACTTGAACTAGGAAGGTGAATAGGCTGATATCTGGATGAGGAATGATTAAGGAGCTAGTTTCTGGACTATTCTCATTACAATAGATGCACATTTGGTGGATTATAGGGGCAAAATACAACTCCCATCACATTTTTCTTATTCTTATAAGAAAAAACTTCATCATCAAACAACACATGTATGATGATTATAACTCTTCTGTCAGGCAGCAACACTTTATATCATTTTTATTGATTGTTATACTCAACAAACACTTGAATATTATCTATATTCCATCCAATGCTTTTTCAAGGCTTGAGATAGGGATAACACTAACATCCAAAAAGTCTCAATCTCTTGTAATCAGACTTGTGACCATAGAGAACCTCAACTGGAGTTTCGAACTACAGTGGCTTGCTTGGAACTCTATTTAATAAATAGTTAGTTGTAACAAAATCATCACCTAATAAATTCAATTAAAGTGTGATCGAGCTACCAGAGACAATCCCATATCAACAATATCCATATTCATCCTCTCATTAAGACCTTTTGTTGAGGTGTGTAAGCACAAGACATTCTGTGTGCTATACCATTATTCTCTTCCACCATCACTTTGATCCATCTTGAACTTCCTACTAAACTAGTTTTCAACTAATACCTTGAAATTAATAAATGCACTATAAAAATTAGACTTAGCTTTTAACAAATTGATCCACATGAGTCTAGAAAAATTATCAATAAAGATGACATATAGCTACAACCATTAATAGTTTTAACATGACAAGGTCCTCACAAATCAGTGTGAATCATTTCAAAAGGAGTAGTATGGACATAATTTAAATAATTGAAATGTAACTTGTGGCTTTTAGAAAAAGCACAAGATTGAATAAAATTAGAATTCTTATTGATTTGAAAAGGAATATTACAATGTTCAAGTCTCTCTTAATAATACCTAAGCTAGTGTGTCCAAGTCTTTGATGCCAAAGGTCAAGATTGCAAAACTGACTTATTTTAGCAAAAAAGGAAAAAGGTTGAGAGACTAGTTCATATGGAACTTGAATCTCAATCTTGTGATTTTGAAGGTTGAATTTGTACAATCCTTCCTTAAGAGTGCCCTTTAACAAGATTTCATGTGATGCGAGGTCCTTATCAAGATAGAAACAAGGATTAAATCAAAAAATACTTTATTATCTTTGGCAAACTGAGAAACTAATAAGAGATTTCTAGTGATGTTGGGGATATGTAAAATATTTTTAAGAATGAGTATTTTAGAATTGAAAGACTTATTATAGTTCTTAAGGCGAAAATTACCAAAATGAGCAATATTTGCTCCTTCACCACTTTCCATCTGCAGCTTTTTGTTGCCATGATATTATGAGTCAATGTTGAAATTCTCAAGCTCATTAGTCATATGGTTTTATGCTTCTGAATTAGGATACCAGCTCATCTAAGAGCCCACATCAGAGTATACACCTTTCCTGGGCATCTGAACAAGATTAAGAGTGGGGATTTCTTCTTGCAGCATATTGTCCTCCTTGTTGAGATTGATTAGAGGAAGATCTATTATTATTATAACTATTCAAATTGCCATACCTATAACAAAAGTTTTCTGCAGTAAGACTGGCAGCTTGACATATCTGGCAGAGAGGCTCATTTCCTGGTTCCTTCCCCAACCTCCTCCTCTAGAGCTATTTCTTCCTCCTCTTGCAGATTAATTGTTGTTTCTTCCACCTCTTCCTTGATTAAAATTAGGTTTATATTTCTTATTATTCTGAGTGACAGTATTAGCAAAATGCTAAGATCCTTCAAAATGAACTACAGAACCTTGACTCATCTTCAGTCTAAATATACAAGTAAGCAATAGAGAATGGACCTCAGAAAGAGTATGGGGAAGGAATCTAGAAGTAACATTCTCAGAACGGAGTCATACTAAGATCATAGACCAGTAAGAACATGATGAATTTGATTCTGTTTAGACATTTTCTCACAACCACATATGACAAATCACAATACCTCATAGATAAAATTCCTTTCTTTAAAGATTGCAATTTCAGTTTATATTACACAACCTTGGCGGATGATTGACTAGAAAAGTCAGCCACTAAGCTTTTCCAGATCTCCTTTGAAGTATTCAATATAACCATCAAAATCATGATTCCTTCAAATAAAGAAGACAATAACCAAGAAATTAAGAGCTCATCTTGCCTTACCCATTGCAAATATTATGGATTTTTCACTTGCTGCTTGGACTGCTTATCAAGAACAAATTTTTCTGAAGTCGTGGATTCTCTATTATAAATCCTTCAAAACCATATCCATGTTTGGCTGCTATGACTTACTGCTTTGAAATAAGGAAATTTGTTTCATCAAGCTTAGTAGAAATAAACTGACTATATGGTTGGATAAGAGTTGTTTGATTACTGGTGGTGGTGTTTTGAGTTTTTGATGTGGTTGTGTATGTAGACATCGAGGAATACGGAAGGAAAACAAAATTATATGAAAAAGATCAAAGATATCCAAAGATATGATCAACTTGCTCTTATACCATGAAAGAAAAGCTTGATAGTGACATTGAACAAAAAGCTACCAATCATGATGTTTAATGCAAAGCTTAAAGCAATAAATTTATTGTGCATCTTATTGCTGCATATGCAAAAGCTTTGGTTACAGAAAAGTCGGTCCTGCACATTCTATTTATAGCACAAAATTAGGACTACACGGAGCTTGCTGCATGGCGGCTACTAAATAATGTCGAGCTGCTTTGGGATGATAACAAATGGCATGCTGATCATCTGAAGCAGGGGCAGATCCAGGTTACTATGTTTAGGGAGGTCGTTAATAATTTTTTTAATAATATAAAAGGAAAGAAAAAAGAAATAATGGGTTATAGGGATCAATTTTTATATAAAAAATAAAGGTAAAGAAAAAATAAATAAGGAACTATAGGGATCGGAAGATTTTATTCAAAAAAGGGAAGAATAAAAGAATTAAGAAATAAAAGGCTATTTACAGAGATCAAATTCTTTCTCAAAAAATAAAAGGAAAGAGAAAAATAAATAAAGGGTTATGAGATTTGAAAGCTTTGCAAAACAAAATAAAATAAAAGAGAAATAAGTTTTTGAAATAATGAAAGGAAAGAGAAAAAAGCTTAAGAAGTAGGGGACAAATTTTGGCAAAACAAAATAAAATGAAAGAGAAAAAGGCTTAAAGAATTAAGGGGGGTTTGAACCCAGACATTTTGGCAATACAAAAGGGGTACTAACCACTACACCAACTTAAACACATGTTTATATGGGAAATCTGTTTATAATTATATAAATTAAATCAAATAATCACATATGATAGTATAATTTTTGAATTTTTTTTGGGAGGCTAGGCCCCCACATCAAGCTATAGATCCGCCCCTATCCGAAAGACTTCTCCTTCTCCATACACTTCGATCATCTCTTTGCAAAAGTGTTGTCCTTCCTCCGAAATGTCACTATATATTACTCTTGGACCAGTGTGTAGCTTTGAACTGATGTAATTATTTGTCATCCACACGTTTAGTATTATTTTTCACACATATTCATACAGAGAATATTAAAATAGGAAACGAATGCATCTTTGCATAGTATAATTTATCTTGATCAATGGGTAATTTTTCTTTCTTTTTATTATAATTTTTTCTTTGGTACTATATATGGTCATCGAATTACTGTGGGCCGGCTTATAAGTCAAAATATAACTTGAAGTAAACTCTATCGTCCACGCTTTATTTTGTTTTCAACACTCGAAAAGTCTCAACTCAATGTGTTAACTGAAAAACTAGTCAAATTAGTATGTAAATCCATCATTGCTTGGGAAAATCAATAAGTCGGCTTTGCAAAGTAGTGCGTTTTAAACAGAAAACGGAAGGGGCGCAAATTAGGCAGTTTTGCATTTTACACTGATCAATACAATGTTTATTCTCTTACGACGTAATAAAATCATATTTGTATAAAAAGGTAATATGTAAGGATGGATTTGATCACAATGGAATATTCTAGTGGTTCTATACAAATGTATATTCGGCCAATACAAATAAGAACTTTTTGTTGGACCAAGATATAACACGAGGTTCCTTTTAATAATATTTCATATTGATGCTAGAAAATTAAAAACATGTATAATCAATATTTCGATTAATAATACAATTAATGACAGTCTTAAGTCCGATTTTTCCAATAGAATGTGGTCTCTAAATTTACACAAGCTTCAACTTGAAGTTTCAAGGTTTTACTCAGAGAAAAACAAAATTATTTGGCAATTGCTTTCTGTAGTTTTGAAAGAACTATGATTTTGAAATAAGTCTTATTAAATGATGTTAAGTTAAGTGTTACAACACCATAACTAATATTAAACAGTTTTAAATTTGTAAATAACGAAATAAGAACAAATATTAAGACTGGTGTTAAAACACCAATAGTAACATCAAATAACTTGTTTAATTAAAAGCAGCGGAATATAAAAAATAATTTGAACACACCAATTTAAATTTCGTTCGTAAGTAAAAATACTTACGAACTTGGGTATACAAACCTGAAAACTATATTACTTTTCTTTTTTCAAGATCTATACAAAAATATAAAGTAATATATGAAAAACACTAGTATCAACACTTAATACTAAAATACTCGTCGCCAAGCTTGTAATGATCTTCTCCATTGGTTACGCAACTTGAAAGATCTCCGTAATTAAGATCGTGGCTTCAAGTCTTTTACTTGCTCGTGTTCTTCTCGTCTCGCGCCTTTACTTGTTGCGTTCTCTCTTGTAAAAGTCGTGTTAAAATCTGTGTCTAAAAGCTCTACGTTTACAAGATTAATTCTTGTCTTAAATAGACAAGTATTCTAAACTTGGTAAACAAGTAAACTAGTTCTAAAAATAATTTAGGAAACTAAATAAAATTCTAGACACAATTTAGGAAAAAAATCTGGAGTTCTAGTTTATTTTGAGCCCAAGAAAGACAAACAACTATAAAAGGAAAATAAGGAATAATTACCAAGAATAAAATTCTCAAAAATCTCCCCCTTTTACTTTTTTGGACAAAATAACCGACACGCGCAATAAAAGTTCGAAGGACTAAAAACTCCCCCGAGATTAAAACTCCCCCTAAACAATTACTCATTGTTTAAAACAAACAAAACACAAATCAATAAATGGCTCGAACTGGAAGTACGAGTCCTCATCGAACGGCGAGGAGATGACCCATCTTCTTTAGCCTTTCTCTTGCCCATTGGCATTTTCATCCTCAGTCGTGTCTTCTACATCTTCTCCCCCTTTTTGTTCTGAAAGAAAAAGAGCGTCAACAAATGAGTCCGAAAGAGCTTGGAGCTGTGCAACATGAGCTTGCATTACTGGAGCAGAAAACTGAACGACATTAGAACTGATGTTAACATCATCAGAACCAACATCGTCTGTCTGGGCAGTTGCAGAACTTTTCTTCTTGGACTTCAAAGCAGACTAAATGTCAGAAAGTGAGTAGACATCATCAAAATCTGGGAAGTAGTTATACTTATTCTCCGGCTGAGTTATGTTGTACGGAGTCAAAGGACGGTCGGCCACCAATGGACGGGAAGAACCTTCATCTTCACAAGAGAAAAATTGAGGGCAGTGAATGGGGGATTAGAGGCACTTGAATCACCTTTGGGTGGAATTTTCTTATCAGCTAGACGCCCAGTCTGTTTCCGGAGCTTTGCTGAGTGACGGTGAATTCGAAATTCTGTAAGAGATTGAAAGAAACTACAAATAAGAAATCGAGTGTCGTAGGCTGTAAAATTTATAGAAAGAGATGTAAATAAAACTGATTTGGATAAAACATATGCGGTAGAAGGAGGAAGAGAGTTAAAAGTAAAGGAAAAAATTAACCCCCCGAAATCCCACCATTTATATTTAAGACCCATGATTTTTCTTTCCTTAAAAACAAGCCCACTCCTTATCAAAAAAAAGCACACGGTTTTTCTTACCAAAAACCAATTCATACGATCTCAAAGCTCAACTAAACCACTATATCATATTTGGAAATTAAAATCAAAAATCTCAACTACATATAAAACCGAGATAGAGCTAGATTTTTATAAACCATCACCATAGTTGAATAAGTCTTCTGCAAAGTAAATTTTCACTCACTAAATCAACCTCTAATTACCTGTTCAATCCTCAGATTTTAATGCCACTACAACACATGGTTACCAAGATTCACAACAGGATTAAGAGAATGCAAAGATAGACAAAAGCACAAGTAACAGAACGTAAAGCAATATGGAATATTCTCAAAGTATGAATGTCTTAACTGATGCCTAAAAACATGACCTAAAATAAACAAAAAATACAACTTATGATTTTAGTGACATGATCAGTTTTGCTTTTCATGTGATGACATTATAACCAATATTACTTTTTAGTGACGTCAATGGAAATAGACCCCTTCACTCGAGTTAATGACTACGTCAGAATCACTTAAGGAGGTGAAAATTAAAGATGGGATCTTTTTTAATCCAGATATTTTATCATCTTTTCAACATCTGTAACAAAGACTTACTTATCTTTAGAAATTACTAGAAAACTAACACCCCCTTCTTTTTTTATTGTTGGACCTGGGAGAAAACCTGTTTCTACGGGAATACTCCACAATCACCTATAGAAAGAGGTTATTCTTTTTGCAACCATTTTTATTACAACACATGACCTTTTTGCACTTCAACCAGACCCAATTCATTCAGATTATGTATGAAAAAGAAAATAAAAAATGCATGCAAAATTTATAGATGTCACGACTGATGACAGTTTAGGTGTCATGACATAAAAACTAATGCGTACTTAGATAATGCACATTTCGAGATCTCTTCTCAAATGAGAGAAGGTCTCTAAATCTAATGACTTTGTAAAGATGTCAGCAAGCTGATTGACTATCCCTGTATGCTCAAGACTAATTATCTTTCTCTCAAACAAGTCACGAATAAAGTGGTACCTTATATCAATGTGTTTGATTCGTGAGTGGTGGACTGGATTTTTCGAGATATCAATGGCACTAGAATTATCACAGAGCACAATCAATATTCTAATATATAGATCGTAGTCCTCTATCATTTGGTTCATCCATAACAACTTTATACAAGAACTTCCAACTGCAATATTCTCGGTTTCAGCTGTAGAAAGAGAAACGTAATTTTTATTTTTTGCTATACCATGAGATAAGATTATTACCCAAGAAAAAACAACCCCATGTAGTACTCTTTCTATCCTCAACACCCCCAACCCAATCCGAGTCCGTATATCCTACAAGTTCGGTACTTGTTTCTTTAGAATACCAAACACTCAAATCACTAATACCAGCTACATATCTGATTTGTTTAATCGCTTTCAAGTGGGAATCTTTAGGATTTAATTGTTACCTAGCACATAGACACACATTACATATGATATCATTCCTGCTAGCAGTTAAGTACAAAAAGACTTCCTATCGTGCTCGTATATATGGTGTTAACAAAACTAATACCAACATCATCTCTAGTGACTTGGTCTATCCCTTCTTGCATGGACTTTATCAAAAACTCGTCTTTAAGGCATCCTCTACACGCTTGGGCTCTGTTTTGGTAAGAAACAAAGACTCTGAAATCTTAGAACAGTTAGTAGACAAGCAAACAAACCTTACCATCTCTTTGAAGTTTAATTGTCGCTTTCTTGTACTTCTTTCATTGAGATCTCCAATGATCTGGATCATATGATGATTCCTCCTAATTCTCGAGGGAATATCCCTCTGATGTAAGTCAATCTGATCAGCTGGATCTTCCTCATATGAATCTGATACGGTTTCTGGAACAGTCTGAGTTGGTGTTACTTATGGTGACATGTTATCAGTACCGTCACCACCTGCATCTTTACTTTTTAACATTTTACTGGGGATTCTGATCATAAACTAGATCATCATCCTCAGCAGGTCTAAAACCACTAACCATATCATCAAACTTGACATTTACTGACTCAATTATGCAACACGTTCTAAGATTAAACAATCCATATGCATGACTATTTCGAAAGTATCCCATGAAAACACATTTATCACTCTTTGAGTCAAGTTTTTCAAGATGATTTCTATCATTTAGCACTTAACAAATGCACCAAAAATATGAAATTAACTCAAATTTGGCTTTTTGACCAACAACAATTCATAGGGAGTAACACAAGACCCCGGCCTAAAATACACCCTATTAATTATATGGAATGCAATGTTCATTGCTTCTGCCCAAAAATGTTTAGCAATCCCATTTGAAATAAGCATAGCCCTAGTTATTTCTACAAGAGATCTATTTTTGTGTTCGACTTCCCATTTTGTTGGAGGGCGATGGGTGAAGAAAACTCATGATTTATACCAACTTTGGAATAATAATTTGGAAAAGATGCATTCTGGAATTCTTTCCCATGATCAGACCTTGTTCTACCTATACTCACACTAAAACGAACACCAAATTATTTTGTAATTTTTTTTAAAAGCTTCAAAAGTCTCGAATTTTTCTTTTAAAAATTCTACCAATGTAAAACGAGAAAAATCATCAATAATTACAAGTACATACCTCTTACCACCAAGGCTCTCAATTTCAAGTGGTCCCAAAAGATCCATATAAAGGAGTTCAAAACAATTTGAGGTAGTGAGACTTTGCACATTCGAATGTGACAACCTGACTTGCTTCCCTTTATGACATGCCTCACGAACTGGAATGTTTTCAGTGTTGAGCTTAGGTAGTCCATTCACAACATCCTTCTTGACCAATCTCTCCATCATCTTGTAATTGAAATGTCCGAACTTTTTATGACACACTTGGCATCACTCGGTTGAGATAGCTTGGAGAAAACATCACTGTTGATTTGGTAGCAATTGTCAGAAGTCCTTTGACCAGTAAGAATGCATGCATTTCTCTCGTCCTAAACTTCACACTTTTCATGAGTAAACTTGACACTGAACCCACCATCACATAGTTGGCTAATCCTTATCAAGTTCGCAGTTAAACCTTCAACCAGCAACACATTCTCAAGCTTCGCAATACCAGGAACATGAAGGGTTCCTTGGCCAATGATTTAACCATTATCACCTTCACCATACTTCACCTTTCCTCCATGAGATTTGATAATATTCGAGATAAAATCTTCCAAGCCGGTCATGTTCTTAGAGACTTCAGATATGAATAGATCATGTTGCACTTGATCTCGTTCTTTTTGACCCAGAACTGCTTAACTCTGGTGTTGGTTTTGGTGTTAGCAACACGGAAACTGTCACGGAATTCAGTAGACAGCTTCGACCTCCCAAACTGAATTTGTTTGCCATTAAGCTTACAGTAGTATGGTCAAATGTGACCTCTTTCACCATAGTAATGGCACACGTATTGTCTTCTTCTTCTCTCGTGGTGCTTGAACCTCTCCAATTTCTGGCTAGACTTCGGCATTTGTTTAATAAGCTTGTATCCAATCCCGTGTTTTGAAGAATCTGGGATACTCTGTTCTAAAATTTCATCAATCTTTGACTTGTCCTTGTTGAGGTTTGTGAGGGTTTCTTGAAACTTCTTCAACCCAGTCTTCACACGTTCTAGCTCAGCATCCTTTTTGGTGAGTGACGACTCCAAACGGACAATTATATTCAGTTGATCATCCTTTTCCTGAGTCAGTTTGTCCACCTTGATCATAAGAGCATTGACTTTGAGTATTTGATTTCCCCAACTAGCAAATAATTGTTCATACTCAATGTTCAGCTTCTCGTACTCGTCAAGAGATTCATCAACCTCTGCATCCATAGCGCACTACAAAATAAGGATCAGTAAACTTAGTACGTCAATTAACCCACTCTAGATGCCAATTGTAGTTTTGAAGGACCTATGGTTTTGAAATAAATCTTAGTAAAAGATGTTAAGTTTAGTGTCACAACACCAGAACTAATATCAAACAATTTCAAAGTTGTAAATAATGAAATAAGAATAGATGTTAAGACTGGTGTTAAAACACCAATAGTAACATCAAATAACTTGGGTAATTAAAAGTTAAGGAATATAAAAAATAATTTGAACACAGCAATTTAAATCTCATTCGTAAGTAAAAATACTTACGAACTTGGGTATACAAAACCGAAAACTATATTACTTTTCTTTGTTCAAGATCTACATTTAGGGTAAAAGTAGCTTAAGCAGCTCCCAATAAAAAAATAAAGAGAACAACAGTAAATCAACAAAAACAAGTAGGAAAAGTGCTTAACTTTTATTCCCAAAAATCAGATCGGTACCGGCCTTTTCCGGACCCTTTTACAAGTGCTTGATTTCAAGATACAAGCTTTCTCTCTCTAAAACTCTCTATGTGTTTCTCTCTCTAAAAAATTGGTGATGCTTTCTCTCTCTTTTGCAGAGGCTATTTATAGTTTTCCATTGAAAACCTAATTGAATACATGTCTCCTTCATATTGGTTCTCCAAATCTTCTTCTCACGTTTCCACCCCTCAATGCCAACCTCAGCTATTTTCCGCTAACTCAGTGCCGACCTCATCTATTTTACCCACCAAACGAATCCGGAGACGTTAGTATAGTACTTCAGCTCAGCATTTTCCGCTCGACAAATGACCGAAAATAAAATTAATATGCCGCGCATGCGTCCGTAGAGCGCATCCTTCTTGGAACTTCCTACTCGGCATCGACGCCCGGCGTCGACTGACGGAGTCAGGTCGACAGTGCTGTCCAGCTCGGCGGGTCTCTGCTCGGCAGTTTTCTGTTCGGCACTTCTTGCTCGGCGTCGATCGACGAAGCCTGTCCAACGACGCTGCTCTGCTCGGCAGGTTCTGCTTGGTGCTTCCTGTTTGGTGCTTCCTACTCGGCATAGACACCTGGCGTCGATTAATGAAGCCTGGCCGACTACGCTACCTAGCTCGTAACGTTTCTGCTCAGCACCTTTTGCTCGGCGTCGGCGTCCGACGTCGATCGATAGGGCCTGGCCAACAACGCTGCCCAGCTCGGCAGGGTCCTGCTTGGCGCTACCTACTCGGCGTCGATGCCTGGCTTCGATCGACAGAGCCTGGCCGATGATGCTGCCTGCTCGACTTTTCCTGCTAGACATCGGCACCCAGCATCAATCGACTGGGCCTGACCGATGATGCTGCCCTTCTCGGCAGGTCTTGCTCGGCGCTTCCTATTCGGTGCTTGCTGCTCGGCGTCAGCGCCCGGCATTGATCGACGAAGCCTGGATGACAGTGTTTCCCAGCTTGGCATGGTTCTGCTCGGCGCTTCCTGCTCGGCGTCGGCACCCAGCGTCAATCCACAGGGCCTGACCAACAACGCCACCTAGCCCAGCAGTGTTCTGCTCGGTGCTTTCTGCTCGGCGTCGGCGCCCAGTGTCGATCGACGGGGCCTGGACGACAGCACTGCCCTGCTCGGCAGGTGGCCTATTTTCTCGGCGCCCTCAGCATTTTCTGCTCAGTACCTCCTGCTCGGTGAACTCGGCAGGGGCGCTTGGCAGGTGGCTTGGTCCGCTCGGCGCCCTCGGCAGTTTCTGCTCGGCATCACCGCTTAGTGTCGATCGATGGTAATTCTGCTTAGCCAGGCGGTTTTTCTTGGGTTTCCCTAAGTAATTCGGCTCGGTTCCTTCCCGAGGTCTTCGGAATGATGTCGCCCATCAACAATCCCCTGAGTGTGGAGTCGTCTACGAGTAGGCGGGTTAAGACTCATTCATTTCTTGTCGTCCAAATAAACTAAGCTGGTCAAAGCATGGGGTTTCTAGTCCCATCCATCTCGTTTTGCGGGAAGATTGACCATCACGCTTTCTGAAATGGAAGCTTTTGCAGCCCCCTTTTGTCTCCAAGTATTTTGGACTCTTGTGACATGTGACTCCTTCTTTTGACTCTTATGAATCATGATTGAACTCTCTCCTCTTTAAAACAAGCCTTTTGGCTTTCATTATCTTATCATTCATTCTTCACATCCAAATTCCTCCTTCTCTTGCTCCTATAATCCTAGGCATCTTCAGTCCTTCTGTTCGAGCATCTTTGTTTTTAACCCTCACTCGTCTTACCCCTGCACTTTTGATCTTCTCTGTTTTCAAAGGTAACTCTTTTTCCTCTCTCTCCAATCTTGTTAATTCCTGAAAGTCCGGGCTACTCCCCGGATGACTCTCGGGTATTTGGGGGATCTAACCATGGCAACGGCCAATCAGAACCCTAACCAAGCCAGGGCGGCGAACTTGGGTTTAATCAATATGGGAGTTTCTGCAAGGGAAGTCTTCGGTCAAGGGCGGCCTTTTGCCTTTGAGCAATTTTCAAGTGATGATATTCAATTTGGCGGTAACCCTCAGTTCGGTCAAGCCCAGCCTTTTGGGCCTAGTGGTTAGTTCAGACGGGGCTGCGAGTTTGGGCCTCTGAGCGAGTTTTGGCCGAGATCTTAATATGTCCTAGTCGACCATCCCGAAGATGAAGTGATTGGCGGGTAGGCTTGGGTGCTGATCTTGAGCCCGGACAAGACAGGTGCAGCCATCGAAGATTTAGGGGGCGGCTCGGCTCAAATCTATCCCTTGGACGACCTCCCCGAAAAGGACTTTGCGGATGATGATGCTCATCGGGCATCCCAGGTTAAAAAGTCCCAAGAATCCAGAACCAAAAAGTCGACCTCTTTTGAGACCATTTCCTCCTGGTCGGATTGGCTATGTGATCGTACCCCAGTTGGTCATTGGAAGAGGCCCCCTCCTCGTGATTGGAATGACACTATGTTAGGCATAGCAATCGAGCAGAGTGAGCTGGTTGATGATAACCTCTTGGACCACTTTATTTAAGGATAGCCTTCAGTTCGGGGTCTCGTTCCTGCTCCCCTCAGCTCCTTACGAATATCCTCCATGATGTGGGATTGCCCATTTTCCAGCTTCACCCTCTATCCGTAGCCCGAACTTTGGGTTTGTTCGTACTTTTTAACCTGAATGGTTGGCCGGCCCCCACCCTTGAGGAGCTTCGGTGGCTTAATCTTTTCAAGGCGTTCGATGCAGCCAGATCCAGGTTCTATTATGCCTCGGTTCGGTCCAGCGAGTTCAACAACCTCATGACGGGGCTCCCCAATATCCTTCACACCTAGAAACCATACTAGTTTTATGTCGGGGGGGATTTACAGACAAAGAACTCCGATTGGCTCGCTTTATCTCCCCCCCCCCCCCCCCGAATTCTTTTAGGAATTTTGGTCAGTATGACACCAACACTTCTTTCCTTATTTCGATCTAATCATTATTGTTTGTTCTTGTTTTCAGCTTATAGCCGTCCGACAACTCCAGGTAAGGAATATTTCACTCATCTGTACGATATTTCGGATTCTGACCCGGAACAGAGACATTATAAGATCATGCCAACAAAGGCCAAACTTCGGAGGGATGGTCTCAGGGATTTCTCCTCTTCGTTCTCAACTTGGACCCACTATTCCTGGTAAGATGAACTTTTTATTTTTTCCTGCCCTCGATCATGTCTTTTCTTTCCTTTGTGAGCTTGGCATTCGTGTTTTTCTGGATTGGTATTTTATGTTCAAAATGTTGGGTTTTCTGTTCATCTATCTCCGCCTGGCAAGGCTGCTCGTCGCTTTCTCAGCATCGATCAATGCAGTGCCGATGGTGGTGCCAAGCTGTGCAGCTCGGCAGCACTCATCGCTTCTTGGCGTCAAATCGATGCAGCACCGATGGTGCTGCCGAGCTGGGCAGCCTCGGGGCATTCATCGCATTTCTCGGCGTCGATCGGTGCAGCGCTAACGGTGCTGCCGAGGCTGGGCAACTCGACAACATTCGTCACATTCTCGGCTTCGATCGGAGCAGCTCCGACGGTGCTTCCGAGCTGGTAAGCTCGGCAGTTTCTACCCGGCGCTTCGTAATTGCTTGGTTTAGTTTTGATTTTGATTTTAGTTCGTCTCCTTTATCTTTCTACTAATCTTCACTACAAAAAAACCCGGCTATGCTGGCGGGTTTCCTGACGGCCAAAAAGCCGTCAGAAATCCTGGCGGAAATCATTGCTGGCGGATTTTCTGACGGCCATGGGCCATCAGCAAGTATCCCCGCCAGCATCCCCTCAGGAATCGAGCGGGAATCTATCCCGCGTAATTATCCTGACGGGCTAACCCGCCAGGAAATAATTTTTAATTAAAAAAAACAAAAATAATATATGCTGACGGCCTTGCCCGTCAGCATATAATTTTTAATTAAAATATATATATAATATATATATATATATATATATAATATATATATATAATTAAAAATATATATATATATATCCCGTCAGAATTATTAAATAAAAAAAATAATGCTGACGGGCAAGCCTCCAGCAATTTATTTAAAATATAATTTATAATATTATAATTATAATACATATAAAATAATATTATATATTTATAATTTAATTAATTATTTATAAATATAATATAATAATTATATATTTATAAATAATATTATATATTTATAATAATAATATATTATTATTTATATACAATATATAATAAATATATTTCAAATAATATATATTTATAATTATTTATAAATAATTATAATTATATATAGTGATTTATAAATATATTTATAATAATATTATGCATTTATATATTATTATTCATAAATATAATCAACATTTATAAATATAATATAATAATTATATATTTATAATAATATTATATATTATTATTTATATATAATATATAATAAATATATTTCAAATAATATATATTTATAATTATTTATAAATAATTATAAAATATATATATATATATGTATAGTTATTTATAAATATATTTATAATAATATTATGCATTTATATATTATTATTCATAAATATAATCAACATTTATAAATATAATATAATTAATTATAATTATAATTTATAACTTAATTTATATATCTAATATATATTAAAAGTATATAATTTTTAACAAGTAATCGACTTGGCGAGAAGGTAACACCACTCTTCTATTTGCAAGAGGTCTGGGGTTCGAATCCCACCCATGCCACATGTGGGGTATTAAATAAACACAATTTAGGGGGTTGTGGGTTGGGCTCAGGCGGGCTGGGCTAGGCCTGCTCAGTTTTTTTTTATAATATTTTAAAAATGGTGACGGGCTTGGCCCGTCAGCATTTATAAAAATAAAAAAAAAAACAAAAGAAAAATACTGACGGGAAGAATTGCTGGCGGACATTGCCCGTCAGCAAGCCGTCGGTATTTCTAACGGTTACGTTAAGGCCGTCAGTATTTCATATACTTACGGATTTGGCCGTCAGCATTGCCTGATTTTTTTGTAGTGCTTTATGTTTTTTATTTGCAGTGTATTATCTTTACTTTGACAGGACTATGTCTCTATCTGCATCTGACCGTGCTGCAAAGTTCTAGGATAAGAACAAGAAACCTGTGAGGAAGCCGGCAGCGAGTTGTGGAGGGAGGAAGAAAAAGGCTAGCTCATCCGGACCTTCTGCTCCTCGAGAGTCCTACTCGGCTCCCCAGGTTGGTGAGGGTAGCTCCCACCAAGAGCCAATCACCATGGAAAATGAGGAGGAGATTGTCTTCGGTGGTCCTCATCCCCAACTTGTTTATCAGGAGTACGACTACTTGGGCTGCTATGCTCCGAACACTGTTGGTGGGTCGGTTGGGGGGTACCCCTATTACGAGTTCTCAAACAGTGTTGCTCACAGTTGGGGTCCGGGTCTTGATGACTGTGTCTCGGGTTTGGGTGGGGACAGCCAGTTGGGATTCTCGGAGGTGAACCTTTATCGGGCCCTTACTTCGATGGAGTTGGCGTGCCAGATCTTCTTTGACCTCCAAAGGGATCATGCCCGGCTCCAGCGGGATCATGCTGCTCTTCGGGAGACTCATGACCAGTGCACCAATCTGATCCTTGACCGCGACACCTGGATGATCTGAAAACTCAGTCCGTGGAAGCAGCCTTGAGTGCGACTCACCGGACCTTGTCCGACTTAGATGATCTGAAAACTCAGCATGCGGAGCTGGTCCCAAGCCATGCTAAGCTGGTCCCAACTCGTTCTTGGGAGGGGGAGGAGGCATTTTTCAGGGGGAAATCCATCGGCACCAAGGAGTGCAAAACCGAGACCCTCGGGCCTATGATGAGTGCTTCCTATTTGTCCACCATGGAGGAATCCCTCCAAATGCTGAAGAATGGGGCCTCCATTGCTGATTTTGAGAGGCATATTGCTGAGAAGATGGTGGAGTTCGGCATGGGGGGTGGCGAGGATGACATGGATGCTGACGGTGATAAGCAGGGAAATGATGATGAGGATGGTGGTGATTAATTTGTATTATTTTGACTTTGTTGCTTTTGTTCCTTTGTAAGCATGTTACTTTTGGGAGGGTGACCTTGATGTATTTGAATCTCTTAAATTTGAATAAATGCTGATCGGATCTTCCTGGTCGGTGGACCTTTTCCTAAGCAAATTTTTCCTTTAGCTTGTCTTCGAGTAGCTTCTCTTATTTGTGTTTTCAGCTCGACAACTTAAATATGTACACATATTGCCTTTTTTTTAATTCCGAGCTCGGCACTTTGAGCTCGGGTTTTTTTATTAAACTTTCTCTTTTTGATGTGTCGGCTCAATTTGAACTTGATGTTTTGAGCTCGGCACGTTGAGCTTGGAATTTTTTTGAAACTTGCTCTTTTTGGTGTGCCAGCTCAATTTGAACTTGATGTCTTGAGCTCGGAATTTTTTCTAAAACTTGCTCTTTTTGATGTGCCGACTCAATTTAAACTTAATGTTTTGAGCTTGACACTTTGTGCTCTGATTTTTTTTCTAACTTGCTCTTTTTGGTGTGCCGACTCATTTCGAACCTGATGTTTTGAGCTCGGTGAAATGTAGTTTTTTGTGGTTTTGAAAGTATAAGGTTCATTTGGATCGTTATTATCGGATTTTGATTCAATTAAAAAATTCAATGTGCTTGTAGCTTTGAAATTAAAAGAAAATGGCAACGGTGCCATTTTGAAATGATTAATTTTAGTGGTGATGAATATATCAAAGGTTCTTTTGGCTCGGTATTATCGGAAATCGATTCAAATGTAAGACTCAATGTGTTTGTAGCTTTTGAAATTAAAAGAAAAACGAAAATAAAGCAATTAAAGCAAGCAAAGCTAATGAAACATGTAAATGACTAGCTAAAAATGTAAAGTGCAAGTTGGTCGGATGCCATGACATATGCCTCGAATATGAAGATGCAAGCAAAAATGAAAATTAAGCAAAAACAAGCAATGTTTCACCAAGTACAAGGATGAAAGCACAAGGTACATCTATGCTTGCATGAACATAAAAACTTGAATAATGCAAATTAGAAAAAATCGAAAACATGAATGGAAAGAGCAATGATAATTGAAGTCAAAGTTTAAAACCTTATGAGAAATAACGAGCAACAAAGCATGAATCTAAGCTTTAGCATGAAACCATGCATGAAAATAAAATTCTAAATAAAGCATATGAAATACTCAAAATAAAAACGATCCATTAATCGATCTATGATCTAGACGTGTCACTCGTCTAGATTCCATGGAGGATTCATAAGATCTAGCAAGAAAACAAAGAGCTAAGGCAAAAAGCATAAAATTGAAGAACATGCATGAAATTGAAGAACAAAGCATGAAAATGAAAGGAAGCTTACTTGAATTAAAGAGAAAATCCAAAACTTGAATTAAATTGTAACAAAGGAAAATCCAAGAGAGTACTTGAATTCTTCTTATGCTTACAAACCCAAGGACTTGCTTGAAATTAAATATAGAGAGAGAAATTTAATCCCAAACCCAAGCTTGGGTTGGGAGGAATGAGAGATGTATTTACAAAATGAGAGAAGGATCCTATTTATACTAGATTAATTTAGGGGTAAATGGGTCAATTATGCCTTATAAGCTTGGATTTCCCATATTTGATCAAATTTGACCCAAAATGGTCATACTAGACCATTTGGGTCGCTATGGCTCGACAATTGGGCGAGATGGTGCGTACGCTGTCGATAGGGATCGGATACTAGGTAAACCAGTGTCGGCAACGTATCCAGTGTCTGCAGCTCTCGGCAGGGCGTCGACCGATGCAGCTTGGATCGACGCTACAGAGAGTTGCGTCAACGCTTGGTCGATCGACGCGGGCGTGCTCGACAGGTGTGGGCGGGATGGCTCGGACACTGGGTAACCCAGTGTCAGCAAAATACCTAGTGTCATCCGTAATACTTCAAATCGAGGCCCGATTTCGCTAAAAATCCACTCGTAAGCCCACACTCGACCATCTCCAGACCAAAATACTTCAAAATATCTAAATTAAACATAAAATTAATTAATTATAATTAAAATAACCATATTAAGTATAAAACCAAGAAGAAACACGAAAAATAATAAAATGAGAGAAACAACTTAATAACTTAACTAATAGACTCAGATACCGCTAAAACCAATATAAAACCCGACTTAAACACATGAGAAATCACCACAATTACCTGCAAAACAACCACCCCACACTTATCGGTTTGTTCGTCCTCGAACAACGAAAAGAGTCGAGAATGTACATGCATTGGGCATTATGTAAAAAGAAAAACCCTTGTGCTTATCCTTATGAATATGATGGAAGTATAAACATAAACTCGTTATCGTCAAGCAGTGCTCGTATAACTCTTTCTCAAATGAAAACCAAATTGATGAATTCCTCTCAAAGTGAATTTTTGAGGGTGTTCGCTCAATTCACTCAAGTGTGTTTTATAAGGGACACGTATAAGCTCGAATCAGACGATGCATGCACCTCGACAAGATTTCACAAATCGGAAACTCAAAATTGCCCATTGTACATGACCAAACAGGAATCGAGAGAGGTCTTTATTTTGGGTTGTAATGTTGGCTCTTTGGTAAGGTATGGAATATATGGATATAGTGGCCAATACACGATCAAACGTGATCAATAACACATGAAACCCTAATTTCTGAAACCCGAAGCTTATGATCGCTTCACCCGTCCCAATTTTCCAAACTTTTCATTCAAAGCCCTTTCGTCGTACACACTCTTTCCTGAAGTTTATTTCACAACACTTAGAAGCTTTTTGGATTTGCTTCTTTTTACTAAACTTAGCCTTTAAATTAGGCTTTTCACTTGAACGCACGCTTTATCACTTTTCGTGATTTGTGTTGAAGTATTCTTCTTCTTCCCTTTTTTTTGTATAAGCAACTCAAACCCAGAAACCCACAATTGATTCCCTCACATTTCTAGTCAACTCATAATATACACTCTCACCTCACAATTTACGAAGATATAAGAGCTAAAATCGAGCTCGGCTAACAAGAAACAGAGCATAGGCTCAAGGGGGCTCATTTGGGATATTTTAAGTAGCTTATATATTTGCATATGGCCGGAATAAGGGTGATATATGTGCCTCAAGGTCATTTTCAAATTCAATCATGTACGAGCGAAATCAAGCCACCTTAATACAATTTCCATAAAAAGTCAAGCAAAACCGATAATTCACACAAGGCTACTCGCTAATTTGCACCAATTTTGGAAACAAAATTGAAAGAGTTTTTAAATCTTTGCAATCTTTTCACGAAGTACAAAAATTCAACTCCTTACACAAGAGGGCATAAACATGTAAAACCCCGACAAGTAAACTATTCAAACTTATAAGTATATGGTGATTTCTCAACAATGTAATAAAGACACAAAAGACACAAAAAGACTCAACCATATAAATGCGCAATTAGTTAGTGTCAGTTCGCCAAGAATGCGTAACTTCGCCAAGGCTCGAGTTAAGAAAGACAAATCATGCTTTGTGACACCCGGACCTTAACCACCTACCCACCCCACACTTAGACCATGCAATGCCCTCATTGCATTTTTAATGAAAAACAAGTAAAATGAGGGTGAGATAGAAGCTTCCTAAACCGAGCGAGTTTGGGTCGAGCTCGGTGGGGTTCACTTAAGCATCTAAGCAATCCAAGCGAGCACCGAGCATGGCTTGTGTCTCTCCTGGATCCATGGATGTTATTAGCTTATCAATTCAGCCACGGTTGAAGTCGGAAAATTAAACTCTATACAAGAAAGTCACACGAAATAAAAACTCAAGAAAATATGTACATAAATCAAGATAAAACAAAACCAAAGACTAGATAGAACCCAAAAGACAACAAAATTATTTTTTAGTTTTTAAATTTGTCAAATGTTTTTGGATTTTTATAAGGTAAGAAAGAAAGAAAATAAAAGAAATAGATGGAAAGAAAGAAAGAAAGTAAGAAATGTAATAATAAGGAAATAAACGAAAAGAACATGGGTTGCCTCCAAAGAAGCGCTTGTTTTACATAACTAGCTTGACGAACTCACTTTTTGGTCAAGGTGGAAAGATAAATGGAGGGCCCACCAAAAAAATCTCCTCCTTGTCGGGAGGATCCACTCTATGGAACGTTCTCGGCGCATTGCATAGCTCAAATAGTATTCTCCAAAAAGCAAATGTTCCAAATGGGCAATTGAGACTCGTCTCGGCTAGGTCTTCGGGTGGAATGGTAGTTTTGAAGTGCCCTTATGAATCATCGAGAAAACAAAAAGAATATTGGCCGGATAGCTATTTCAACCTTTGATCGATAAACGAGGAAGGGAAATGATCTCTCTTGGTAGACACCTTTAACTTCTTAAAATCGATCAACATCCTCCAACCCATTGTAGCCCTCGTGGCCAACAACTCTCCTTTTCCATCCTCAAAAACGAACATGCTGCTCGGCTTTGGTACCAAGTCAATGGGATTCACCCACTCGCTTTTGAAAATCACAAACATCAATCCTTCCCATAACAGCCTCCAATTCCCAACTTTTATTATTTTCATACGGGGGCTAACTCCCTTAAAAACTCCAGGTATCCACCCAATAAAACTCTTAAGAACTTTAAGAACTTCAAATGTCCTCTCCTCTTCTTCTTGATTTGAATTTGCGAAGATGGTAATCGAATTTGCCAAATAGTCATGCTTGAGGTGATATGGGGGAAGCTTAAGCTCGGGCTTGTGCCTCCCTTCGACCTTGTTGGGGGTTAATTCGAACAAATCACCGATCCCTCCAAGGTACTCTTCAAGCTTTTCAATCGTATCATCAATGATCTCCTCCTTCCCCGCAAAAAACTTGTCGGTGCCCTCAACGACAAATAGACTATTCTTATTGCTCAAATCTTGGGCACATTCAAGCACAAATGAATCGTCGAGGTGAACAAGGGATCCATCATCCTCTCCACGTCTTTTAGCACAAGCTCCCGAGGCTAACTCATCCTCAATGCTTATTTCATCCATATAAACTTATTCGACCGATTCTCGGATTACATCCACATGTAACCACTCTTCAAAAGGGATTGTAGAAGGATAAGGCATAGGGGCTTTAGAGGTTGGAGATTTGAGTAGGCCATCGGAAAATGCCTTTGACAACGTGGGGTCCACGGGGGTGGTTCGGGAGGATTAAAAACATTTAAAGTAGAAACCACCTCCCCTTCGGATGGTGGGGCAAGCTCATAATCAACCACCAAACACTTATCAAGGATTGTGACCGCATGGGGATGCGAAGGTTGGCTCGGCAATATTTCGTCCTCATTAGATTCAATTAGCATGGTCACATCACTCTCTAATTGACCAAATGTCGTGTGTATCTCGTCGGCCGTAGCTTCAAGAGCATTTAATCGAGCATTTAAAGAAGCCGCCTTATCGGGCAAAGATTTCAATTATTGCATAATATCTAAGAGGGTCGGATCGGAAGGTGGAGTAGGAGCATCGACCGAAATATTGAGGATGGGGAGGGCATTTTGGGCATTGGAGCTCATATCACCAAATAACTCATATGGGTCGGGACTTTGAGCACTATTGGTGGTACAAATTGGTGCATGATCAAGTTTGTAAGCATGAGGACTTCCATACGAGCTGGGATTCAGAAATCGGCAACCAACATTCCCATTCAGACTAGAAAAGCCTCCATTAGACATATTGGGGAATTGATTGGGGGCATCATAACCACTATATGAAACGTAATTCGGAGTGTGCATATTCAGAAAGTGATTAGAAGCACCATATCCCCCATACGGACCATTCGTACCCGAGAAGTCCTTATACCCAACATGGTTTGCACCATGCCCTCCCATGTTGGGTTGCCCATAGCCGAATCCACCATTGGCAACGTGGTTTTCACCATACTTTCCCACATTGCCAAAACAATTATACATCATTCCATTCCCAACATGGTTTGCACCATGCCCTCCCATGTCGGGAATGTATCCACCATAGCTATACGTACCTTGCATACTTAACAAAAAATGTCAAATAACAAAGAAAGCTAAAAATACAAAGAAACAACAATCAAATCGAAAGCCTTAACAAAGCCGAGTCGCAACGGCGCCATTTTGAAATGTAGTTTTTTGTGGTTTTTCAAAGTATATGATCATTTGGCTCGGTATTAGCGGATTTTGATTCAATTGAAGGATTCAATGTATTTGTAGCTTTTAAAATTAAAAGAAAATGGAAACGATGCCATTTTGAAATGTAATTTTTTATTGTTCGATCCCCGACAACGGCGCCATTTTGAAATGAGAAATTTTAATGGTGATGAATATATCAAAGGTTCATTTGGCTTGGTATTATCGGAAATAGATTCGAATGTAGGATTTAATGTGTTTGTTGCTCTGGAAATTAAAGAAAAATTAAAATAAAGCAATTAAAGCAATCAAAGCTAATGAAACATGTAAATGACTAGCTAAAAATGTAAAGTGCAAGTTGGTCGATGCCTCGTCGTATGCCTTGAATATGAAAATGAAAGCAACAATGAAAGTTAAGCAAAAACAAGCAATGTTTCACCATGTACAAGGATGAAAGCACAAGGTACAACCATGTTTGCATGAGCATAAAAACTTGAATAATGTAAATTAGCAAAAATCGAAAGCATGAATAGAAAGAGAAATGATAATTGACGTCAAAGTTTAAAACTTTACGAGGAATAACAAACAACAAATCATGGATATAAGATTTAGCATGAAACAATGCATGGAAATAAAATCCTAAATAAAGCATATTAAATACTCAAAGTAAAAATGATCCATGACTTGATATATGAGACGTGTCACTCATCTAGATTCCATGGACGATTCACAAGATCTAGCAAGAAATCAAAGAGCTAAGGAAAAAGGCATAAAATTGAAGAACGTGCATGAAATTGAAGAACAAAGCATGAAAATGAAAGAAGGCTTACTTGAATTGAAGAGAGAATCCAAAACTTGAATTAAATTGCAACAAAGTAGTACTTGAATTCTTTGTAGGCTTACAAACCCAAGGAATTGCTTGAAATTAAATCTAGAGACATAAATTTAATCCGAAACCCAAGCTTGGGTTGGGAGGAATGAGAGATGTCTTTACAAAATGAGAGAAGGGTCCTATTTATACTAGATTAAATTAGGGTTAAATGGTTCAATTATGCCTTATAAGCTTGGATTACCCATATTTGACCAAATTTGACCCAAAATGGTCATACTAGACCATTTGGGTCGATATGGCTCTGAATGGTTCGGTAATTGGGTGAGATGGTGCGTGCGCTGTCGGTAGGGCTCGAACACTGGGTAACCCAGTGTCGGCAGCTCTCGGCAGGGCGTCGACCGACGCAACTTGGATTGACACTTCAGGGAGTTGCATTGACCTTGCGTCGATGTTTGGTCGATCGACGCGGGCGTGCTCGCCAGGTGTGGGCAAGAGATGGTTCGGACACTGGGTAACCTAGTGTCGGCAACGTAGCCAGTGTCAGCCGTAATACTTCAGACAGAGGCCCGATTTCGCTAAAACTCCACTCATAAGCCCACACTCGACCATCTCAAGACAAAAATAATTCAAAATACCTAAATTAAACATAAAATTAATTAATTATGATTAAAATAACCATATTAAGTATAAAACCAAAAAGAAACATGAAAAACAATCAAACGAGAGAAACAACCTAATAACTTAACTAATCGACTCAAAAACTGCTAAAACCAATATAAAACCTGACTTAAAAACATGAGAAAAATACCACAATTACATTCAAAACACTCGGCACTTTGAGCTCTGAATTTTTTGTAAAACTTTCTCTTTTTGGTGTGCCGACTCAATTTGAACTTGATGTTTTGAGATCGGCACTTTGATCTTGGAATTTTTGGCTTTGTGTTGCCTTAGCCGACTCCATTCACTACTAGAAATTTGATGTTCGATGACGATACGTTTCGTCACTAAAAGTCTATTTTTTCGTCACTGAAGAGAAACGGTGACGAAAATTGAGCGTCACAGCGGTTGTCATAATATTGCTGTCACCATTGGTGAAAGTGACAATTTTTTCAAGCGCRTCACTAAATGTTCGGTTTTGAYGACGCTGATGTAAATTGTCATCATAGATGATACTATTYRGTGACGCWRAATTCGTCACGTAAGTGATTGAAAAATTGTCATMAAAAGATCGATTTTGTCACCGTATGTTAACATTTTCAATGATGAACACTTAATTTGTCATCAAAATATTTGACTTTCCGTGACAAACATAACTACGGTGACAATTTTTATTGAGTTATTATGACGCTCATATTGTCATAATATGTATTAAATAATTTCCAAATATAATGTAATTCGTCACGATAGATCTGTTTTATAGTGACGCAATATTGACCGTCACTGAACATCTATACTTACAATGACAAACCATTGTGTCACCATTTACTATTAAAAGGGATGAAATATTCTGTCACAAAAACATTACCATTATATGACGAATATTATAATCATTACAAAAGATATATGTTCGATGACGATCTAAGAGGCACATATGGTGATGAAATCCATTGTCATTAGATGATTTTATATGGTGACAAGCCAATCATCACAAATGAGTTATTTTAAGTGACAATATTATAATCATTATATGACGGTACAAGTTGTAATATTAACCCCCACAAAAAGCGTCATTTTAAATAAATAAATAAATAATAATTTGTTCTTTTTATATTTATAATTTATTATAACATTCATAACTAGCCTTCAAATTTACAAATATTCTAAGATGCAAATTTACAAATCATAAGATGTTCTAMGCAATAGAAAGCAAAAATATTTTCTAATATATATCTATTCTACAGGGAAATGTACAATGTCATAAATAAACTTATTCCCTAAACTAAAAGGCAAAAAAAACTAGATTTTTCGTTCAAATGTGATTGAGAACATAGTCGAGAACGCAAATGACGCTCAAATTCACATTCCTTTCCATCATTCTGCATGCATGAACCTGAAATAATTTAAACAAATCACTTTAAGAATTTAAAACTTTTATAGCCAAATATAATCACTATATAAAACTAATAATTTCTACACAACAGTCACACCTTTATATTCCGGAGAAAGAAAAGAACTTCGAAACCCTTTAAAGAGCTGAACCAATTACTTTTATGTAAATTAGTTTGTGCGCTCGCTACACTTTGCATAACTTATGAAATAATCTCAACAAATAATAAATCACAATCACATCCTAAACATATCTACATTAATATAAATAAAAAACCAAAAATCTAATTTGTACGAATCGGAGAGCAAAAACAAAGCACATACGGTAAAGGCCTTTATACTTATATCAATTTTGAGGAACAAAAATAAAGAGAAAAAAAACACACAACTATATACATGTATTTCACCATTTGACATAAGTGTTTGTTTTTTTGTCAAGTCGAGAAACTTATCAAGAAAATGCATACCCATTAGAGCACACACACGAACTTGTGCGTGAGGAGATAACAACAAACAATCATCACCGAGTTGTTCCTCAATGTTGGTGTACGTGTCTATCTTTCGATCCTTCTAATACTTCTCTTGATTTATCTTCTTTGCCTCCTCATTTGTAGCTACAACCTCAATATGGGCTACATTATCCTCCATTAACTTCTGCTGCTCCGTGTTGTGCTTTTCGGCTAAAACAACTTGTTGTGCTTTTATTAAGCAATAGCTTACCACCAGTAGCAAGCAAGGAGCCTCATCTTAGCCATCTGTTGAATATATATATATATATATATATATATATATATATATATATATATATATATATATATATATTATATATATATATATATATATATATATATATATATATATATATATATATATATGCATGCAAATCCAAAAGGAATGATCAAACATTATATATCATCATAGCCGTACGTGTTATCTATATATGGATATAGATATTCTCGAGGCTCACACTTATTACGTACTATATTAAACAATTTAAACTAGTATTAGCTAGTGTAATGAATCTAGTTTACAGAATAATTAAAAAAAAACTCGGCGTTTAATCTAATTAAAAAAGATACCCATAAATCTTTCAATCATAAAAGATAGCTGGGTCTTTTTGTGATTATGCTAAGCATTAGGGGGAGTCTCTGTAATTAACAAAATCTTTAAATAGAAACTTTTGCTTATTCAAGATTGCTTGACGAACAGAGTTTGTGCTGTGAATAAGAACGACTAAAATATGACTCAACAAAATGAGTTTATAAAGGCTAACTTTCGATATATTATTCAAAAATAATTCAGACAGTTGTAAACTGAAAAGATAAATTACAAAGTAACTCATTTTCCCATAACTTAATAAACACATGTTTATCTTTCCTCAATACAAATAATAATAATTTTTTTTTAAATAACTCAAATCAAATGTGCTTTCTCTTTATATGACTGGTGTCATTCCTTTAAAAGGTTCCCAGATGTAATGCAAATAAAAAAAATAAAACGAAAAGATATATAGAATCATAATCTATAACTCTAACACAATTTCCTTAATATAAAAATCCAGTTTAGCATGGTGTTCATGGTGTCCAGCTAAACAAACATAAGCATACTTAAAACTCAAAGAAGAAAAAATATGAACCAAATGGCAATATATGTAGAAATTATCAAGATCTCAATAATAAAATGTCTGAATACATGTATATGTAAATGAATATTTTACAGAAAAAATCACCCAACTCATATATAAATTATGCTAATAAAACATAAGTGTCGGAATGAATGGTAATAAGTAACCACAATGAAGGGTATTAAATGCTCATTCTGTTTCTTCAGAATCTAGCATACCAATCATATCATACATCTTTTTTTCTAATTTTCTTTTTTTTTACTTTAAAATGAGAAACTATTTTTTTTAAATCTTAATATACCTTTAGCCGAGTAGAGGTATTCAGTCGATTCAAACCGTTGGTTAATATAACCGGCACGGGATAATTGTAACCTAACCGGCCTATAAAAGGCCGCGGTTCGGTTACAAACATGGTTTAGCCGGGTTTTCTTGCTTTGTTTTTTCGGGATAAAATCAATTTAATCATAAACAAGCCCATACACAGAATTCTTTAATGCCTTGAATCTAAAGAACCAATATCCAAAAACTATGAAATAAACACAACAATCAAGAATTGAGAGAATACCCAAAAAAATAAATTGTTCAAACAATTTATTCCTTTCACACCATTCTCGTTTCTAGAAATTTAGGCATATAATTTCACATACAATCAGCAAACAACAAACAACAGACACAATGGATGACTTCAATATCCTATTAAAATACTCAAACCCCACAACACATCAAACAACAACTAGTATATAAACAGTAAATAAATTACCAAGGCGGCTTCGAGCCTTCTCTCACGGATGGCGATCTGGACCCACGCTTCACGTCTGAACGCCGCCGCTCATTTGTCCTCGCCGCTGGCCATCGAGTCCAGTCGGCCTGAAGCCCGTCGCCGTTTTTGCCGTTTTACCGATTTCTGACTTGGGAAGAAAAACAATCGGGCCTAGAGATAGAGCGTCGCCTGCCAACCGCAGCTCGGAGCCGCTACGGGCCGCCCTCGCTGCTTATCCGCCGGTGCTGCGCCAATTGTTTTATGCCGCTGCCAATTTCCAATTTGGGGATTTTGAAGAAGTATTGTGAAATCGTCTAATTTGGGACGCAGAGTGTGTGGATGATGATTTGGGGAATTAGCTCTTATTGAATTGGTTTTGCAGAATTTGTTGTTTTGTGCCTGATGTTTTTGGGGTTGTTGTTTCAGAGAGGAACTTGGAGCTGGGACGTAGAGAGAGAGAGAGAGAGAGAGAGAGAGAGAGAGAGGGGGTACGGGGAAGAAGAAGGGAGAAATAGGGCTTGGCCGATTAAAGGGCTGGGTTTTACGTTTTATACTCCAGCCTTTTCAGAAATTACCAATTGAGCCCACAAGTTTTTAATCTTCTTCGATTGAGCCCCAAGTTTATCCAAACCCAAGATTCAGCCCCCCAGAGTTATAAGAAACTTCATTTCAGCCTACAGACATTTCAAGTTATCTTCTTTCCACCTTCCAGCTCCGTGAAYTTTTCAAAATGTTATATATTATATTATTTTAATAATATCTATGATTTTCATTATTTTTTTAATTTATTGAATAATCATTTTTAATTAAAATATGACATTTTTTGACATGACTTAATAATATTTTTTTATAATATAATATGATATATTTTTAATCCTACTATAATTCTTTTTTTAGATTTAATTTATATTATTATACAAAGTTTCTAATTTTATTGATTTTTTAATCCTTATTATATTTGATTTTTAATTATTCATAACTAAGATATAACTTTTGATGTTCTTTTAAGTAACTTTATAGTTTTATTTATTTATTATTTTTTCATATTATAATTTTTCATTTATTAAAAATTTTTTTTAATTTATTTATACAATTTTATATTTATTTTAACTAATTTTATATTTTAATTATTTTATTTTTTAGGTAAAGGTTAGTTTTGTGATTATAGATTTAATGTAATATAAATAAATCTCAACAAAGTAATATAAATAAATTTKAACAAATGGGGTACAAATAGTAAAATTGTAGTTTCTTTTATTTTTATTTTTACTATTAATGGATGGATGAGACTTGATTAAAAAMAAATCCAATTACATGAATAGAGATGCATGTGTATAGATTGGTACAAGGGTTGTGTTCCCGTAATATTCCCCTAATATTATTTTTATTTTATRATTACTTTGTAAAGTATTTAAACTCTTATATTTCATTATTTTTCATAGTGTTCGTATGTATAAAAAATAAATTTGGATTTTATATTAAGTTCCTAAATTATACATTTAATTATTATAGTGCATACTTATTTATTAAAAATATATATATAAGTTTAGAGAACTAGAAATAGAAAACTTCTACCTCGTTAGTTAATTTATATTATTTTATTTTAATTTTTAATATTTATTTAGTAATTATTTTTAATTAATCTCATTATAAGTTTTAATATTTATTTATTTACTAAGCTAAGGATTCTTTATTTTTTTAATATTTATATATTCTACCATATTCAGATCTAGGAAATAATTAATTTGGATTTAATTTTAATTAAATATAATCTTATTGATTTCAGTTTCTTTGATTTTTTATTTTTTCATTTTTCGTTTTAAATATATAAATAAACTTTATGAAAAATCATATTAATGAGATATATTCTTTTTATTCTTTGATTTCAGTTTTATTAATGAGATATAATAATAATAATAATAATAATAATAATAATAATAATAATAATTATTATTATTATTAAAGATAAACTTTATTTATAAAATCATATGAATGAAGTTAACCTTATAACAAATTTGAGAGAAAAAAATTAGAATATAATAAGATTAAATTAAAAATTCATAATATAATATAAATAAACGTTATTAACTTATAATTAAATTATAAATAAGTATTAAATAAATCTAAGAAAATAAATCAAAATAAAAGTAAAAAATAGTACAAATTAAAACTATACCCCCATCGTACTAATTGTTTTATAGACAACTAATAATCAGTTTTTTTTTTAACATTTTATATATTCTGCCATTTTTCAGATTTAGGAAACAATTACTTCAAATTGAAATCTAATTAAACATAATCTTATTGATTTCAATTCTTTTGATTTTTTTTTAATTTAATTTTAAAATATATAATAACTTTATAGAATTAGTTTTTATATATTTAAATAATTTAATTTATAATAATTAGTAATTTATATAATAATTTTCAATATTTATTTTTTTTATTTTTTTTAAAACAAGTATTTAGAATTTAGCTATAATTAAATTTAAGTTTTATTTAATTTTAAGATATTTGCAGATACTATTGAAAATGTGTAAATTCAAAAATAAAATATATGAATTTATAATTAATATAGAATATTTAATTAATAAATTTGAGATTAAATATATATTTTTAATAAATCAGAAGATTAAATATCTATTTTTAATAAGTTTGAAGATTAAATAAGTAGTTTTACCAAAGTTCTCAATCTTTTTTTTTTTTGGGGAATAAAATAGAACCAAACATGGAAAAAATAATTGCATCGATTTCTTTTTTGTTTTTATTAAATTATTTATCTAATATTAAATTATAATATTTTATAAACAAAATAAAAGGCAGTATTATTATAAATTAAATAGAAAAATCATTGAAGAAGTTAAATTAGCTAATAAATTCTACAATTGAATTTTAGGAAATTATTAAATAAATCTAATAATATATATATATATATATATATATATATATATCATAAAATATATTAAAACTTTAAAAAGTAATATCTCGATTAGGTTATATACATCACTCAGCTAAGGACCATTTTTTTTTTGATTTTATTTTTATGATGGGAATCGACTATAGGTAGGGGAGTGTTAAAGAGAATTTTATGTTTATTTATTATTTATTTCTAATCAGACGATGTGATGGGATTTATTTAGAATGAACATTTTTAATGTATTACGGTTGGAAATAACTTAACCATCGTTAGAATACATACAATAAATAATTTTTGTATAGAATAGAATCTTTGGAAAAAATTTGTAGAAATTTAGAAATTATTTAGAAATTTTTGATTAATCATAATTTATTTTTTAATCTTATTATAAATTACTTTGATTAAATATTTTATGAGTTTCTGTTATTGGGTAATTTATGGTTAGATATTCATTGAATCTGCATGTGATTAGGTATTCCCTCAATAAAAGTTTCATCGTATGTTTTTTTTATTTGACTATCATTCGTAATTTCATAATTTTTACTTAGAAATCCATATTAACATTTTTAATAACAAAAGAAAGTCATATTTCGTTCTAGAAAATATACAATTATTTTAAATAAATATAAAATTTATTTATAAACTCTAAATATAAATTATAGCATTTTATATTTTGATTTTATAACATTTTTTTGTGACCCAATATTTTATTTTTTAATAAATTTTTTTATTCATTTTGTTTATTTAGTAGTTTTCTTTATTTAATAACATTCATTTTTTTTTCCTTTATGATTTTTGAGATAATTATTTAGCAATTAATCAAATTTTTTTATATTTTTTTACCATTTTAAAAGTATTTTGAGATTTATTTTAGTATACTTAATTAATTTATGTTTTTTTTTTTATTTTTTATATATATTAAGTTATGATGAAATATTTATTTAAATTAATCTATGATTTTTAATGACTTATATTAATAGTCTATAATATTTTTAAGTTTTTTTTTTCAAATTCATAAAATAATTATATGTATTTAAATTATAAAGTATTATATATCTTGTGGTTTCAAGCCTCGAGATTTATTTAGTATTATATTTTAATATTTAATATTTCGATATTTTTTTTATTCATTTTATAATTTATTGAATAGTTATTTAGAAAAAAAAAACTTTTTGTTAAAATGGCTACATAATTTAAGTTTTCTAATTCATATATCATTTTCAATATTCTTTGTTTATTCAGAATTTCTTAAATAGTTTTTTCCGAGTTTCTTAAACATCTTTTTCAAATTTATCATAATTAAAATAATTTCTAAAAAAATAAATATAATACTCAAAGAAAATTATGAAATTACATAAGTAAAGTATATAACTTATAATTATTTCTAATTTAATCACAATTCTTTTTATCTAATTTAAAATTTTTTTGGATTTAGTTTATAATATTTAATAAATATAAGTTATGTTTTTTATTTATAAATATGTTAAATATTCATGATTGAATATTTATTTAACCTAAATTATAAAATTTAAATGACTTATATTGTTATTTTTTGTTTGTTTTCATAACTTCTTTATAATATTTTATGTTATATTTTTATGATTTTAAAATTTGATATTTGTAAAATATTATATTATAATATTATATAAAAATAAATAAAAACCAGTAGTATTATAAATTAAATAAAAAATTCTTACAAGAGTTTAAATTAGCTAATAAATTCTAAACATGAATTATGGTAAATTATTAAATAAGTTTAAGAAACAAATATATATTTCATAAAATATATTAAATCCACACAAAGCTATATCTCTATTAGGTCATCACTCAGTTAAGGATCAGTTTTTTTTTATTTATTATTATTTTAAGTATTTTATATATCCTACCATTTTTCAGATTATGAAACAATTAATTCGAATTAAGTTTTAATTAAATATAATATTATTAATTTCAATTTTTTATTGTTTATTTTTTCATTTTCAGTTTAAAATATATCAATAACTTTCTTGAATTAGTTTTTATATATTTAAATAATATAATCTATAAAAATTAATTATTTAAATAATAATTTCTTTAATATTTATATTTTTCAAAATTTCAAAATAAGTGTTTAGAGTTTATCTATAGTTCAATAATATTTTTAATTAGTTTCAAGATATTTGTTGATACTATTGGAAATGTAAGAATTTAGAAATAAAATATATATAATATTATTAAATTTATAATAGTTATTTAATAAACTTGAAGATTAAATAAGTATTTTTAATTCATAAAACATACAAAACAATTAGTTCATATACATTACTCAGCTAAGGATTTTTTTTTTTTTTAATATTTATATACCATATTTCAGATTTAGGAAATAATTAATTTGAATTTAATTTTAATTAAATATATTATTATTGATTTAAGTTTCTTTGATTGTTTATTTTATCATCTTTAGTTTTAAATATATAAATAACTTTATAGAATATATTTAAATATTTTATTTTATAATAATTAGCGATTTATAAAATCACATAAGTATAATATATCATAATTATTTCAAATTAATCATAATTTATTTTTTTATCTAGTTTAAAATTATTTTGAGATTTAGTTTATAATATTTAATAAAATATACGTCATGTTTTTTATTTTTAAATATATTAATTGTTCATGAATAAATATTTATTTAACCTAACTTATAAAATTCAAATGAATTATATTGTTCATTTATTTTATTTTTTTTCAACTTTATTAAAAAATTATATAAAATTTAAAAATATTATTTTATATATTCTTTATGAATTCAAGTTTTGAATTTTGTTTAGTATTATATTATAAMTTTTATAATTTTCTTTTCATTTATTATTATTTTTTGCGTATTAAAATTTATTAAATAGTTATTTACAGTTTTTTTTATATATTTATGTAAAGATTATGTAGTAGTTTTGATTTATATAAGGGTAAGAGTTATGATGCACAAACACTCCATTTTTGACCCTGAGGGCGAGTCAGACACTCCGCGGACGCGGACGCGTGTCATATTTCTTTTCTTTCTTTTTTTTTCTTTTGAATTTTTAACAGGGAACACTGCTCATACATTCCTTGGACACATCGCGACATACGGGAACATGACCCGAACACGTTCCCGACACGTTTTTTCAAATTTCTTTTTATTTTTTTTCTTTTTTTTTGTTTTTTAATTATTTTCATTTTTCATTTTACTTGGGATTTTATCAATTATTATGAATGAGTTTGTAATTATTTTAGATGATTAATTGAAGATAAAATTCATTACAATTTAATATTTGTAGGAAATAAAATATATTAATAATTATTTATATTATAAACGTGTGTGAGCCGTGTCATGTCCTATATTTTTAAAATTATGCGTGTCCTCGTGTCCGTGTCGTATCGGTGCAACTTAGGCTAAGAGTAATTGTGATCAGACAAACGTATAATTATATATTTTTTGGACAAAATTAACATCAAATAGTAGTTGGTTAATCTCAACAAATAAATTATAAGTTCCAACAAATATCAAACAAAAATTACAATTCATAAAATATAATAAAAAAACAAATAATATAAAACTCTCTAATAGTATATAATAAATATGTAGGAACAAGTAGTCAAATTGATTAGGACCATTGATCAAATAATATAAATTAAAAAATGGTATGTAAAAACCACTGATACGACACTATTTATATAGAAACACCAGTTAATTACATTGTATAAAAAAATTGGTGCAAATAATTATTTAAATAAAAAATTTGGTATCAAATAATTACTTAAACACGTGTCAAATAATTATATTCTATTTATTAATTAATACAAATGGCAAATAATTTTTATATTAATATTTAGATTAAACTCATTAATAATTTTATTTACATAMTACAAAACATTCACAAGATGTCACATTCTAAACCTTTGTCTAATTTCTATTTATTAATTAATATTATTAAATTATTTTATATTTCAAAATTTAGATTAAGTTCGTTAAAAATTATTAGTTACGTATTTTGAAAAATTCAAAATATGACATACTCTCAACCTTTTGTTGCATTGTATAGTTTCTTATCAATATCAATTAGTTAATATAATAATAATTAAAGTAGTTTCCAGCGTAAGCTTGGGTCAATATGACGCCGTAAAAATATTAGGGCATTGGATTTAATTTTATCAGATGGTTCTTTGTCTGTTGAATCGGTGGATGGTATGATCGTGGATATGAAATCCTTTTCCATTAAAGTAGTTTCCATATCAGAAACCCAACGATGGTACTCAATTCCTTCTGAGTCCAATATTTCAAATTCGGGACGAGTGGGTTCAACCATATGTAATTAAACAAGATTGGAGATACTTGAATTACGTAATTGTAATGATTTACAATTTTTTGTCAAGAACATGAATTAGATTATAAGATCGTAGACCACATATCACGTTTTTCAATACATTGTGAAATTACTTTTATCACATGACAAGTTTATATTATTTTGTATTACTCATGAATTTTCATTATCACGAGCATACGCATATAAATATGATTAAATTATGCACCAGGAAAAAAAATATTTATATATAATCACATATGATGCATTTAAAAGATTTTAATTAGTAATTAAAAGTATCAGATAACAAACTAATATTAAAAGAAGTAAGATACAAACAAAGAATACAAGCAGTGTAGTGGTAGTAGACTAGGTGTATGAAAATAAAGTTTTTAGAGGACTCGGGTTCGACTCTACCAAATGCAGTTTTCCCTTTTATTTTTCATTAAATAAAAGAGAATAAACAAAATGATGTTAAGAGTACAAGTTGCACAAGTGATATATGCAGTCTAATGGTGGAAGGTGGGGAATATGAAACAAACCTCCAAGGTTCAAAACTCTCCAAGTGCAAAATTTTATATTTTTTTTAACAAAGGAAATATCTCTCACAGAACCAATACGCAGAATACTGGCCAAGTGCTACGCAAAATTTTATATTTTTTTTTAACAAAGGCAATATCTACGCAGAATACTGGCCAAGTGCACTGACATATCTCACATAACCAAGAACCAGCCAAGTGCACTGACATATCTCACAGAACCAAGAACCAATACACAGAATACTGGCCAAGTGCTACGCAGAATTTTATATTTTTTTTCACAAAGGCAATATCTACGTAGAATACTGGCCAAGTGCATTGACATATCTCACATAACCAAGAACCAATAAAAATCAACGTTAAAGAAATATATTAATTAAAATAAATAACTAAATTATGTGTTTTACACAATTAAAATAATAATATTAATAATAATATATTTGATTGAGACATTTATTTATGCTTGAACCTAATCTATGTTCCATGAAAAATGGTGACAACATCCATTGTCACAATAAGTTTCTTTTCATGACAACACCATATTTTGTCAGTGCTTTAAGAGAAATAGTGACAACATTATTTTGACACTAAAGTCCTATTTAGTGATAACAAATATAAGTTTTTCATTCACATCAAGACTTAGGATGAGACTTTTTCAATAACAACTTGATAATAATTGGTGATGACATTTGGTATCACAATATTTTTTAATATAATTATTATTCAACTTATTATTCATCATTAAATATTTATTTTTCTATGTTTTACTTTATAGTTTTTAACGACTATATTATTATTAGATAATATTTCTTAAGTTTCTTATTTTTAAATTGATTAAATAAGTTTATAAATTTAATTAATAGATTATTATTTTTCTTCTAATATCAAGTTTTGAAATTTATTTATTATTGTGTTATAACATTTTATATTTGTCTACAAAAGTTCTCAATTAATCTCTTTACACAAAATCTCTTTTTGTGAACATCACTTTTTGTGAACACCTTTATTTGTGTGTGAACTATTTATTTAGAAGTTAATCACACTTTATTATATTCTTATCTAATTTAAATATATTTTGATATTTATTTTATAATACTTCAATTATATTTTTCATTTTTAAAATATAAATTATTCATGATTAAATATTTATTTACCTTGCTTTATAATTTTGAACGGCTTATATTATTATTCTATATTTTTTTTACAAAGTGTTTAGTGTGTGTGTATATTAAAATTATTTCTGAATGTATATTACTTTGTTTATAGATTATAATATCAGGATCATGTGGTGGAGTGGTTGGGGCTAGGTACAAAATTAAAACATTGCGGGTTCAAACCCCATGTCTCTTGAATATTATTTTTTTGCTCCCTAAAAAATGTTTAAATGTTGAACAATGTCAGTAAAAAAATGTTGAACAATGTCAATAAAAAGGTAAATCGCAAAACAAAACCACTGGGATTTGAACCCACAGTGTATTGCACCGCCTACTAATAAGGTATGATTCTAGGGCGATTCTAGCTGCAGGCCGTTGTACGTGTCATATCTAATTATAATATTATTAATTAAAAAATAAATATTAATTTATTATTGTCTACAATGCCCTTTTGTATGTTTAATTATTTAAATTAAAAAATAAATATTTTCGATTTATTACAAATCACCCAAAAAGTTTATTAATCACAAAACACCCACCAAATTATAAATATATTTTTAAAAAAAACCTAACTAATCATAAAACTCAACTAATATCTTAAAATTATTAAATTATTATAATAGACTTAATTAATTTATAATATAATCCTTCAACTTTATTTAATCTCACACCCGTCGATTTATTCTGATTTCTGTTAGAGATATAATTTCAGCACTTAAGCAGTATAATTTCTATTGGAGATATAATTTTTGCACTTGGGCAGTATTCTGGCGTATTGTGCACTTGGCCAGTATTCTGCGTAGCACTTGGGCCAGTACTCAGTATTTTGCGTATTGGCCAGTATTCCTACGTATTGGTTTCTTGGTTCTTTGAGATATGTCAGTGCCACTTGGACAGTATTCTGGCGTAGCACTTTGCTCAGTTATTCAAGTATTCTGCGTATTGGTACTTGGTTCTGTGAGATATGTCAGTGCACTTGGCCAGTATTTCTGAATAGCACTTGGCCAGTATTATGCGTATTGGTTCTTGGTTCTGTGAGATAATGTCAGTGCCACTTGGCCAGTATTCTGCGTATTGGTTCTGTATTGGTTCTTGGTTCTGTGAGATATGTCAGTGCACTTGGCCAGTATTCTACGTAGCACTTAGTATTTTGCGTAGCACTTGGCCAGTATTCCGTATTCTGCGTATTGGCCATGTCAGTGCACTGGCCAGTATTCAGTATTCTGCGTATTGGCCAGTATTCTGCGTATTGGTTCTTGGTTCTGTGAGATATGTCAGTGCACTTGGCCAGTATTCAGTATTCTGCATATTG
>BMAC01000417.1:374277-386187 GCA_014905375.1 Phtheirospermum japonicum | reverse complement strand
TGGTTCCTGTGAGATATTTCCTTTGTTAAAAAAAATATAAAATTTTGCACTGTGAAATATTGCCTTTGTTAAGAAAAATATAAATTTTTGCAACTTGGGCAGTATTCTGGCGTATTGGTTCTGTGAGATATTGCATTTTGTTAAAGAAAATATAAAATTTTGCATTGGGTTATTTCGCCTTGGAGATATAATTTCTGCACTTGGACAGTATTCTGCGTATTCCATGTTAGTGCACTGGCCAGTATTCAGTATTCTGCGTATTGGCCAGTATTCTGCGTATTGGTTCTTGGTTCTGTGAGATATGTCGGTGCACTTGGCCAGTATTCTGCGTAAACACTTGGCCAGTATTCTGCGTATTGGTTCTTGGTTCTGTGAGATATGTCAGTGCACTTGGCCAGTATTCTGCATTCTGCGTATTGGCCAGTATTCTGCGTAGCACTTGGCCAGTATTCTGCGTATTGGTTCTTGGTTCTGTGAGATATGTCAGTGCACTTGGCCAGTATTCTGCGTATTGTTCTGTGAGAGATATTGCCTTTGTTAAAAAAAATATAAAATTCTGCGTATTGGTTCTTGGTTCTGTGAGATATGTCAGTGCACTTGGCCAGTATTCTGCATTCTGCGTATTGGCCAGTATTCTGCGTATTGGTTCTTGGTTCTGTGAGATATGTCAGTGCACTTGGCCAGTATTCTGCGTAGCACTTGGCTGGTTCTTGGTTCTGTGAGATATGTCAGTGCACTTGGCCAGTATCCTGCGTATTGGTTCTGTGAGAGCGTATTGGTTCTTGGTTCTGTGAGATATGTCAGTGCACTTGGCCAGTATTCTGCGTAGCACTTGGTTATTTTTATATTATTGATTACTTCAAATATTATACAATATATAGTAATTAAAATTAATTAACATTACATTTAGAGAAATTAATGAGAAATATGATGCTTTTAATAACATAAATATGCAGTGATACCAAAAAATCATCTCTAATTATTATCAATTTGTTATCGGAAGAGTCTCCTAAATCTTGTGTGAATTTGTAGCAAAAATAAAATTATTATGACAAATTCATATTTGACATCACCAAAGAACTATTTCGTGTCAAAATAATATTTTCGTCATTTTTCTAGAACTGATGACAAATTGTAGCGTTGTCATGAAAAGAAACTTGTTGTGACAACAAATATCGTCACCATTCTTCAAGGGAACATTAGTGACAAAAATGATTCCGTCACAATTAGAAACTTATAGTGACACCCAAATCTCGTCACACTTTATTATATGTTTGTCATAAAATGGGTTTTCCGAACCTTTTTTTTTTGTCATCCCAAAATTATGACAAAATACATTTAAACGTCATCAAATATAAGTATTCGTGACGAAATCGGTAAACAATTGTGACAACAATAAATGTTGTCATAGAAGGATGTTATTCTATGACGAAATTAAAAAACGTCACTATTAATTAACATACCATGACGAATTTTTATGCGTGGAAAAAAAATCGTCACTAAACGTCAGATTTTTTGTAGTGATTGGTCGAGTTGGTTCCGGTGAGTTCGGCTTACCATTTTTGAGCTTGACATTTGGAGCTCAGCGGCTCGAGAGACTGTCAAGTTTTGTTTTGGTTTGCTTTATTCTGCGTGGTACTTTAATGTAATTTATTGTCAGCTCGACATGTTTTCATGTGGGCTCAGGTTTTATCTTTGGGTGGCTCTTTGCCTTGAGAATTCTCTTGAGTATTTTACTGGTGCCTTGAGTTGGCTTGCATTTTTGTGAGGTCACTGTTGTTAATGATCCAAACTTTTGTGCACCCCTTTTTAATAAATTAATTTAAAAGCACGTTAGTTTGCTCGCAAGAGTACGAGGTAACTGTAGGGTGATAAGTTTGACTCGATTCGTATCTCTCGAGGAAACAACTGTTCGGTCTTTTGGACGTTTTTCTCAATTTATGAACTAAAATAAAATACATGTACAATTGGGGTTTTAAAAGAAATTGAGTTGATCATTATAAACTAAAGAAATAATAAAACTAAAACTAATTAAACTAAATACTTTAAATAAGATAATCAACTACGAGCTATAATTAAACTACCAATTATACGCAACCATAAATTAAACCTAATTAACGAATCTAAGAGCATGAGCATAAGAAATTACCACTAAGCAATGAATCATAAGAATATAAGATTAACGAATAACTAAGCATAAATCAACTCGCATAAATAAAATAAATTAAACCAATATCCAAGCATAAAACAATCAAGCTAATTAAACTAGTTCTAGCATTAACTAAGCAATTAACTAAGAATTAAACTAAGAAATTAACTACGAAATTATCTACGAGTTTAGAGTACTTATTGGAACTAATGAAAGCAGTAAAAAGCTCCAACTATTCCGGAGTTTGGACGTTGATCTTGGGCGAAGATTGAATACGGAACTCGAATTCGATGTTTTTGACGCGTTGTTCTTCGATCCTTGATCTCCGTCTTCAAATCTCGTTAAGAGATGTGGAATTATCGTTATTGGAAGCTATGGAACCCTAGGTGGTCGTGTCTCTGATGTCTCTCCTCTTAAAAATCCGAAATATAGAGGGTTTTTATAGATATTGCAAGTCTTGGCGCACAAGAAACCCTAAAATCCGAATTCTGGGCCGTCGCGTCGATGGTGCGTCGACTGACGTGCGCTGGTGCTCGGCGTTGGTGCTACCTGGGTGTGCGCGTTGGCTGGGCTGGTGCGTCGACTGACGCGGGCTTGCATCAATGCTTCATAGAATTGCGTCGACCGTGCGTCGACTGACGCTCCTTCGGTCGACGCTTCAGCAAGTTGCGTCGACGGTGCGTCGACTGACGCTAATTCAATCGACGCTTCAGCAAGTTGTGTCGACGATGTGTCAACCCTGCGTCGACTGATGCGGATCATAGCTCGCGTCGACGGAGCGTCGACGGTCACGTGAGTCGACGCGACAGAGCGTCTGTCTTCGTCTCTGGATCTTTTACTACTCGTTTTGCCGGAAAGCTCGTTCTCCTATTCTTGAACATCGAACTTTGTCTATTACGCATTGAACTCTTCCGGTTACTTAGTTGTAAGGTGAAAACAACAAAATATCACCTATTTGCATCAATTACGAATAAAATATGGTAAAATAAGTCAGAACTATAAAAATACGGAATTATGCTTAAATTGTCCAACTTATACCAATAACAAATAGAAAAACGAACTAAAAAGCTAATAAAAATAAGGACAAATCTACTCTAATCAACTACCCCACGCTTAATTGGTTTGTTCGTCCTCGAACAAACCGTAAATTCAAAGTATGATTAGAATGAAAATAAGTTCAAGCAGTGAGTCGTGCTATACTACATACGTAATTTTGAAAATATAGGTACAAGTCACGCAACGTCAAACACTTGACCATTATTACATTGCCGCTTCAATAAAATCATGCTTCCTCACGAAGGATAATATATATAAGTAAGCTCAAAAGCACTAAAGTATTTTCTGCATGGGACGTGTATACACTCAAATCATACAATTACATGCACAATAAATAAGCACCGAAAATCTATCTCTTTTCAATCGCAAATTAAGTGTGCTATCACTACTAAGAATCAGAAAAGGTCTCCGCGGGTTGTAATGTAAGGCTCTTTGGACGGGTATGRAATATATAAGTCGTGTGGCTAACTCATGATCAAACATGATCAATAACTCACTCAACTTAACCTAATCACGAAGCAATAGCTTCACCTCATACAAAAGAAAAAAAAAACCTCACTAAACAATCATAACGTAGCCTTCAAAAAGGCTATTTCTCAACTCAAAACTCGTAAACCGACTGAAAGCTCAAACCACTTAAGCACAATTGAAGCTTATAGCATGCTTCTTACACAACTCTTGCCTTTTAATCATTAGACTTCATAAAATAAACAATAAAATTCAAGCCTTTATAAGCGAGTAGGCAATTACTAGCACAAGACCCACCATCTTTCTTATCATTTTTTTTATTTTTCCCCCGTTTATTCTTTTTATGGGGTTTCTCTCTCTTTTTTTTATTTATTATTTTTTTATTATTTTTTAGATGGTGGTCCTTACTCATAAAATATAAATTCCTAATAACAACTGCGAGACTCAAATAACCAATAAAAATACGAACTCCTACCCCACGCTTTTAATGGGTTGTAGGGGTCGTCTCAACAACACTCATGACTAAAGGCATGGATTATTTGGCTATGATTGGCTCATTCGTAATTTATAGTGGCTAAAAATATATGGATATGGCCGGAATAAGGTTTTATATGCGTCTTAACTTCATTTTCAAAGTCGACTACACACAACGGTTTCAAAGAGATATCAAGACTGAAACTTATTTACGTACATGCAATGATGATAAACACTCAGGCTACTCGCTGGCTTTTTGCATGAATTTTTTTTTTGAATTGACGCTGCTTTTAAGGTTTTGCGAAATCGATTGCGTCCAAGTACCATTTTACAATATATAATAATAAATTTTAAAAATTATGCACTTATGCACGCTCAAAGACGAAAACAAATAATCATACATAGTAAACTTTAACAGGCATGCCATACAAACACATTAATCGCGCAGGAATAGCAATTAATCATGTTTAAGCATATAATTATTACAGGCCAAGTATCAAATAATATTACACAATTAATCAATACAAATCACACTCGACCACCCCCCTCTCTAAAAAACCGGGCAATCTCCTGATTGCCACAAATACATCAAAATCAAAAAGAGGAAGGAAAAAGAAAACATCCCTGAAATAATAGTAATCGAGCTGCTACTCGTCGATTTGTGTAATTGGCCTTGCTTCAACGTGCGCGATATGAATTGCCCTAAAAGAAAAAAAAAATAAAACAAGCAAAAATAAAGAAAATAACAATATTTTTGGATTTTATATTTTCCAATTTTTTTAGTTTTTATTTTTTTTAGATAAAGCATAAATAATAAAAATAAAGATACGAGATTTAGAACTCGCGTGAATCATCATCCTCGGGGTTCTCGTCGACATCCATGCTTGGTGTGGGGTATGCCGCCTCAAATCGTTCCTCGAGTTTCGAAATGTGAGCTCGCATCTTCTTCAGACTCCGACGGTTTTAGTCGTGGTTCGCATCAATCTTCTGGTTGATGATTTGGAGCTTATCGAACATCTTTAATTTAAACGCCCGGTTTTCGTCGAAAAATTGGCTCCAATCGGGACTCGGGCCCGAAGTAGAACGGCGGGCCCGAAGTAGAACGGCGGGCTTGCTCCATATCCGCGTCGCCATCGTTGTCGTCATCGTGTAGTCGAGACGAAGATCCTCCTCTAGTCGACGACCTCACTCGGGGTGCCGGTGCACGCGTAAGAGGTAATGAAGTGGTCCCGAGTGGGCTAAGTCCATTTTTGGCCGGATCGAACCCGAAGTGACGGGCGAGGCCGGTAATGTATGGCGCAAATGAGAGAAGTGGTGACTTGCTTCCTGGAGTACCCTTAGTGACGTTGTAAAGTCCTAGCAAAATTAGCGGGTACAACCGGACTTGACGAACATCAACGAGGCATCGTAGAACATAAAGCTCGGCTTTGGTCGCGTAGGTGGCCTCGTTCTGGCATAAAATAATGTGCCCGAGGATCTTGTAGGAAACGTAAAGGGCGTCGTCTTGAATCTTCGAGCAAGGAAAATGCTTGCAATCGCCCGTATTTCCCCCGGTGATCATCCCCCAAAAAGAGGCTAAATCGAAGCCTTGAACTCCCACTGGGTGGTCCCCTACGGTCGGGAAACAGAAAATGTTTCCAAAAATCTTCTCGTCTACACTAACGTCATTCCCTCCTAGTCGACAAGTGAACGTCTCGTCGTTCTGGATTGCCAAAGTGGAGAAAAACTCGAGCATAAGCTCTCTAAATCCGGGAAGGTGCATTTGGGTGAAGTATCCACAACCAAGGCCATCTACATAACGCGAAAGATCGGTGTGGTGTTCCAACCCATTCGAGGCTTCTTCCGCAAGTCCTTGGACATTCAAAATCCTATGCGTAGCGAAACCCCACTTGTGAATATTCTTGAACATGTCCCCTTCCTTTTTGTCAAAAATTTGGAACGGTGCTCCATATTTCCCTGAGATATCCTTACGTTTACCTGCTCGAGACATTATCAAACAATACGAAAGCGAATGGGAATGATAATTCTTGAAAAATAAAACTTTTTGTTCTTTGGGGAATTTTGTCGAACACTTGGCGTGCGTGTTCAACCAACAAAATTCTTGAGCAATTCTTGCACCAACAACTTCCCAACACAACCAAACAACAATAACAATGTCCCAAGAGAGTTTCAAGCGAAGTACCTCGTTGATATGCCGTGAAAACGAACGAATTGATGAAATTTGACCGAACCCTATGTAGCTTTATTTGAAAATTAGCTTGAAACCTGCCCCAAATTCGATCTTTCCAGCTTTTTTATAATATTTATTTTCAGTTTTTTGAGAGTTGTAGTGCAAGGAATTTGTAGAACAAAAATTGTGAAGAAGGTAAGAAAATTAAAATTTTGAAGTTAGAAAAGGAGGAAAAGTGAGAAGAGGGAAGAAGGGGGCTGTTTTAAAGCAGGTTTTCTGGGTTTTCCGCGGGTCAAGATGATTATGGGTCGGGTCGGTCGGTCAAAATCCGAATTAAAGCACTTCTGGGCCGGGCGCGTGGCTCGCGTCGATGTTGCGTCGACGCCCGCGTAAGTCGACGCGACAGAGATTGTTTTCTCGGCATTTGGCGTCGACGCCGCGTCAACTGACGCGAGCAAGCTCAACGTCGACGCTGGCGGAATCCTGGGCAACTTTTTCTTCGCTTGTTCGATCAATTCTCCTCGTCCGAGTTCTTCAATCTGTTCTAAACAAATAAAAACCAAAATAAAACAATAAATAAAATAAAAATAAAATACACAAGGATACATAATGCTCGGGTTGCCTCCCGAGAAGCGCAATTTTTATCGTCGCTTGCTCGACGCTATTTTGCTCGTTTAATTCCAAACGTACGGTGAATCTCCAAACTCCACTGAGTTATGATCGCGACTCTTCTTCCTTTTGTCATAATAAGGTTTCAAACTATGCTTGTGAACTTGAAAGGATAATTTCCGACTTCATCATACAACGTGGCTACGCCGTACTCATCTAATTCTTCTATTGAAAATGGTCCGCTCCATGCAGCTCCAAAATCAGATGGGTCATATTTACACTCGTGATTATAGAGTACTAAATTTCCAACCTCAAACTGCAAGTTTTTAACTTCCTTCGTGCGAACCTCTTTCGATTTCTTCTTCTCCCTCGCCCAATCGTCGAAATATGCCTCGCCCTTGTTCTTTTTGCGTGAAATGTTTTTGTTAGGGTCGAGGGAATCATGACTTGGGCGACTTATTGGTGGTTTATGTGGTCGCTCCACATCGAAATCGTCTCCGAATTCTTCTACGATATCGCGCATGTCAATACCTAGTAACTCGATCAAGTCTTCTCCACTTAAGTGCATATGCTCCTCAAACTCGTCGTACTCCTTGCTTGAATCGACTCATTTATCCCCTCCCTCGGTAGAAAATCCAGCGTCATCCCCGTCGCTCAGTTTGTTCAAAGTTGCGACTTCTTGTAACTCGTTTACGCATGATGTAACGGGATCAACGAATGAATCATCCTCTTGCATGATAGGGGAGGGAGTGTTCTGAATATCTCTTAAAGAAAACGTCACTATTTCACCCAAAACAGTCATGGTCATCCTCCCTTTATGAACATCGATTAGTGTATGGGAAGTAGACATAAACGGGAGCCCCAGTAAAATGGTATGCTCAGTGCTTTCAGCCGGTACCTCTCCAATGTCCATAACCACAAAATCAACAAGAATTACGAGCTCTCCAATTTGTACTAAAACATCTTTGACTACTCCCAAGGGTCGTCAGGTCGAGCGATCGGCCAATTATAGGCGCATGGTTGTCGGCTTAAGTGGTCCAAGATCAAATGCTTGATAAAGTGAATATGGGAGTAAATTTATCCCTGCACCAAGATCTAACATTCCTATCGCTTTTTGTCCATTGGCCAACGAAATAGTGATGCAGAAACTTCCAGGATCGCGTTCCTTGGGTGGCAATGGCTTCTTAAATATCGCGCTAACCTCCTTTGGTAATGGTAGGTATTGATTCATCGCCAAACGTCTCTCTCTCGAAGCAAGTTCCTTAAAGAGTTTTACGTAGGCGGGCATTGTTTTGATTACCTCCAAAAGTGGTAGGTTTATGTTGACATTCTTCAAGAGGTTGTATAGCTCCATGAACCTCTTGTTCTCTTTCGCCGGGCACAACCGGCTTGGAAAAGGAACATCATCCTTAATTTGCGTCATTGATTGCTTCGGTAGTGATGGTCCCTTGAATTGAACCAGGCACGTATCTATTGGTGGATTTATGTATCATGTCTACTGGTTTAGGAACAAGTTCCTCATCTTGGTCCTCTATGCCATTGTCGATCTTCTTCCCACTGCGAAGGACGTGAACCGCCGATGCTTGCTCCGGTTGGCTTGGTAGCCTGTCCTTCTCCTTATTTGACCTTGTAAAGTCAGTTTCTAGTTGGCCCATAGTTCTTTCCATCCTATCCATGTTTTTAGCTAGATCATGCACAACACTGGAAAGTAGGTCAATTCCGCTTACCTTCTTCGAGAGTTCATCAATCTTTGTGTTCACCTTCGTAAGTCCCTATCTATTGCTAATCGTCTCGGCCACTTGATTTTGCTGCCAAACCAACAACTGGTCATTTGGTTGAGTCGCATTAGACGCCTTCCCTTGAGTATGAAAATTATTTTTGTGGTGGCGACATTGGTGGTGCTTGAGCATATTGTGGTGGTGGATATTGTGGATCAGGTGGCATATGATTTAGATTTCCAGGGCCCCACTTGAAAAGAGGATTATCACGTTGTGGTGTGTAATTATTTTGGATCGCGTTAACATCCTCATGCTGCTCAATGTTGTTTGGACACACATCCGCTGAATGCTGGGGGGATCCACACTGGTTACATGTTACGACCAACCTTTGTGCAGTGGCCTTGCTAGCTCGCTTGGCTTTCCAAGCAGCTAATTTCTCGTCAAATATCTCCTCACATTTCGCCTTCATTAACTTGCCGTCATCTAAATCAGGATCAGGGATGGAAACTTCGTTAACCCTCATTTTACGAGGCCGAGAGTTGGTTTGTCTAGATTTTTTGCTTTGCTTTTCCAACACCCACCTCGCCCCGGTGGCTGTCAAATCTCCAAAATCTCCTCCCGCTGCTATCTCTACTTCTCGTTTCCCATGGTCTAATAATCCATCGATGAAAAACTGGTTAGTCATCTAAGGAGAATAGTTGTGGTGGGGGCAAGCTTGCAAAAGCGTCTTGTAACGCTCCCACGTTTCATGAAATAGCTCTCCATCCAACTGTTCAAAGGTAGCAATTTGCCTCTGAAGATGCCCGTAGTTTGGGCGGAATAGTATTGATTTAATAATTTCTCGCTGATCATATCCCAATCAGTCAACGAGCCAGGCTCTAATGATAGTAGCCATGACTTCGCCTTGTCCTTCAAGCTGTATGGGAAACAAATCTATACTTCCTCTTGGTGAAGGCCATGAACTACGAATCGCCCCACTTCATCAACAAATTAGTTTCAAAATGCCAAAGGGTCCTCATGGACATTTCCGTGAAAAGTCGGGAGTAAGTTAAGTTGATGTGGTTTGATTTCGACTGCCCTTGTGGTATGTCCAAGAACAATGGCGGACCTAAAAGGTAAAACCTTTGGACGTGCTAACTCGCACTGTCTTGGTGCTCGATCTCCCCTCGGTTCCCTAACTCGATCATTAACTCTCTCGTAGTGGTCATCATGCGCGTGATGGTCCTCGCGCTCGTATCTCCTTCCAAAATTTTTTTGCTCATAACCATGATCTTGATTCTCCAACCACTCGTTCTGGTGCCTTTGATTGTTAACATAAGCATGACGCTGCAAAAAATTCTCATTCCTAAATGCCATGTTCTCGATGTTGTGTTGACGCATGACATTGTTGTTCACCTCTTTGTTTTGCCTCATATTTGCCATGTTGGGTTGGTGACTGACTATGTTGTGCTGCTTGTTAACTCCTTCGTTTCTCCCCTCATCTCTGTTGGGATTTGATGGTACCGTCGCGCAGCGGAAAACAAAATTTTTTAATTTTAAGGAATTTGAGTCGTATTCAAATTGACGACGACCCATTTTAATTTTCAATTAATTCAAACAATGTTTTTAATTGTTTTACAAATGAAACAATTTGATTTTCATAAAATCGAACGAGCATGGTCGGTTTCTATTTAATATATTAAATATATATATAACAATTATATATATATATATATATATATATATTAATATATAAATCATATATATAAGATTATACATATATATTGTATATACATATATTTATATATTAAACATATATATAACAATTATTTATATATTAATATATTAAACATATATTTAAAACTATATATTATATAATCATATAACATAACATACATGTAAGTAATATATATATATATATACATCATGCATCATACATGCATGCAACATAACATATAAATATACATGTAATACAGTACACACACACTGCATGCATATAAACATCCCACAGCACACACATCATATATATAGCCGGCACAACTCATTGTACCTCACGGCACGGCGGAGGAATCCGGCGACGAGGCGGCAGCTCGGTTGCGACGGAGACGACAGGCGAGGCCCGGAACGGAGCGGCGGCAGGCGGTCGTCGGGGAGCGGCGAAGTGGCGCTTTCGGGGATCGCTTTCGACAGAAGCAACGACCTCATAGCTGCACGGCGGCGAGTAGTCCTCGGTTGCAGCGATTCCAGCTCGATAGCAGCTGCGCGGAGACTGGCGCGCTGGCGGCGATCTTCGGCGACGGCAGCGAAGGTGCAGCAATGGCGCGACGACACCGGCGGTGTCGAGGAAACTCCGGCGATGAGGCACTGTTTCTCGGCTGTGGCAAGGAGGTGCTAGACCTCTCGGCAGTGAAAGCTGCTTCAAGAGCGGCACGGCGGAGGTGGGTGCGATGCGGAGCAGGCTGTCACGTTCACGACAACGGCGACGGCGGCGGTTCGACGGCATTCGGAACGACGGTGGCTGCGGCAACATCGTGACGTCGGCGATCCGGTGAATTGGTGTCACACACCGTATAACCCGACCTTCTCGCGACGAAGCGCTAGATACGTCGAGAGTTCGAGAACGACAGAGAAAAGGAATCCGAACAATTCGGCAGCGGCGGCCGGCAGGCGGCGGCGGCTGTAGACGGATGGCTGGGAGAAGGTTGGTGGCTAGGGCAAACCTTTTCTTCCGAAAAAAATCTCGTCTCTTCTTAAAAACCGTGTGTTGGGTCCTTCTTGTTTTCAAAAACCTTCTTTCTTTTCTTATTTCATTGTTTTTTTTTATTATTTAAAACAAGCCCAAGCCCAATGGGCTCAAAGAATGTTGGGCCAAATTAAAAAACAAAACCAAAACCTTTAATTTAAATGGCACCGGCCCAATAACTTTAAAGGGGCCGCAGGCACTTCATTTGTTATCTAGGAATTATGATGCTTTGTTGCTAGGCGCCTCTCATAATTCGTTGGGTTTCTGGTTTGACCAGTGATTAAGTAAAATGAGTTTTATTTAATCAGTGACTCTTAGGGACGAGTTCATATAAGAATAATATGTTGTTCGAATCTCAATGTGTTGTGAACCCACTGCTAGCTTACACCTGAACCATTGAGGGTCACACCACGTGTTTTCCTGATTATTGAAAACGATAGCTAGAAATTAATTGTTAATTGGTTATATTTTTCGGAGGTATCATTTGTGAGAAATGTTTTATTTCCAATGGGCTATTTATTTTAAAATTGGTTCGGCCCAATAA
>BMAC01000417.1:353656-366836 GCA_014905375.1 Phtheirospermum japonicum | reverse complement strand
CAGCCAATGTCCCTGGTCTGTATCAGATACAGCTTCGATGTAGGTTCTAGGATCGGATCCTTGATCAACCTCATCTACTAGGAATAATCTATCGGGTACTTTCCGAACTCTTTCGGATCGTCGCACCGATGGTTCAGGAGGTATATTAGGCCCTGCGTCGACTGACGCGGATCATGGCTCGCGTCGACGGAGCGTCGACGGTCACGTCAGTCGACGCGATAGAGCGTCTGTCTCCGTCTCTCGATCTTTTGCTACTCGTATTTCCAGAAAGCTCGTTCTCCTATTCTTGAACATCGAACTTTTGAAGGACCAGGTTACCAACTTTGAAGGTTATGGCCTTCACTTTTGAGTTGTAGCAAAGTTCACTTCTTTGCTTGTAGATCGCATTTTTCAGTTCGGCGTCCATTCTTCTTTCCACAAGGAGGTCGATTGCGGCTCGGCACGCCAAGTCATTTTTCTCTTCCTCGATGTGTGATATTCGGTAGGATGGCGTGCCAATCTCAACTGGTATAACAGCTTCCGGTCCGAAGGCGAGTGAGAATGGGGTTTTGTCGGTGGACGAGTGGTGTGTTGTTCTATATGACAAAAAGATGCCGGGCAACTCTTCTGGCCAACTGCCTTTCAGATCTTACAACTTCTTTTTCAATGTGTACTTTGGGATTTTCTTGACCACTTCAACTTGTCCATTCGATTGAGGGTGGTGTGGTGTAGAAAAATTATTTTTGATATTCAGCTCCTCGCAAAATATCTTGAACCTCTTGCTATCGAACTGCATGCCATTATCAGACACAATTGAGAGTGGCACACTGAATCTACATATGATTGATTTCCAGACAAAATTGATGATTTTCTGGTCAGTTATGGATACCAGCGGCTCGGCCTCTGCCCATTTGGTAAAGTAGTCCACCGCGACTACTGCGTATTTTACTCCTCCTTTGCCCTTTAGTAATAGACAAATCAGGTCAATTCCCCATTTAGCGAACGGGCATGGCGAATATATGGAATTGAGGGTTTCTGTAGGAGATTTGATCTGGGGTGCAAACACTTGGCATTTTTCGCATTTTCTGACCTTCTCTATCGCATCTTTATTCAAAGTCGGCCAATAATACCCTTGACGGATGAGCTTGTGAGCCAACGATTGCCCTCCAGCTTGGTTTCAACATATGCCCTCATGTACTTCTCTATATGCGTATTCAGCATCTTGTTCATTCAAGCAGCGGAGTAGGGGAACAGAATACCCCATCTTGTATAATATCCCATCCATAATGGTGAACTGATCTATTTTTGTTCATATTGATCATGCTTCAGCTCGGTCATCTGCGAGAACTCCTTCATTTAAGTAAAGTAAGAAGGGTTTCATCGAGTTCCCCTTTTCAGTTTGACCTTCTCTTTGGTCGGCTTGGCTAGGCGAATAGGCAGCAGCAGCGTCCATCAGCGTTGTTGAATGGTGGCTGACCATCACCGTGTCCTGCTCTTCAACGCCCAAACTTGATGCTAATTTGGCCATGGAGTCTGCTGGAACATTGTCGTTTTGTGGTACGTGGAGGATCTCGGCTTCAAATTTAGCTAAGCGTGCTTTAGTGTGTTCTAGGTATAATGACATTCTGGTTTCCTTGGTCTCGTACTCCCCGTTGATCTGATTCACCACTAGTTGGGAGTCACACTCTGTATTATTAAATTCTTGATCCCCATTGAGCCAGCTATTTCATGACCAGCTAGGAGGGCTTCATACTCAGCTTTGTTATTAGTCAGGGGGAACTGGAAGCGTACGGCTGAGCAGAAAGGTTTCTTTTCAGGACTAATCAATACGATCCCAGCTCCAGCTCGGCCAGTTGTCGACGACCCATCAACGTACATGCACCAATGTTCGGCCTCTACGGGGATTGACTCAACCGCCAGGGTGAACTCAGGTATGAATTCGGCCAGGGCTTGTCCTTTGATAGTCGGTCTTGGTTCATAAGTTATGTCGAACTGTCCGAGCTCGATGGCCCACTTGATCATTCTTCCTGACGTGTCAGGGAAGTGCATGATCTGCTTTAGAGGGAAGCTCGCCAGCACAATTACTCGGTTTTTCAAGAAGTATGGATGCAATTTTTGTGAGGAAGAGACGAGGGCGTAGGCTAGCTTTTCTATGGACGATTACCTCAGCTCGACATCATGCATGGCATGGCTCATTTAATACCCCGGGTGTTGTCTGTCCTTTTTAGATCGGACAAGTGCCGAGCTGACTGCCGCCATTTAGATAGCCAAGTAGAGGTAAAACGACTCTTCCTTTATTGGTTTTTGAAAGGTCGGCATACTTGCCATGCATTTATTCAGCTCTTCAAAAGCTGTCTGACATTCTTCAATCCATTTGAAGGTTTTGTTCTTCTTGATTGCTTCTAAGAAGGGTTTGCACTTATCTGTTGATCTGTATATGAAGCGATTCAGAGCGGCCATTTTGCCGGTTAAGCTCTACACTTGTTTTATGCTTTAGGGAGGTTGTAGTTTGGTTATATCCCGAATTTTATCCGGATTTGCTCCAATGCCTCTATGGCTTACCATATAACCTAAAAGTTTTCCACAACCAACTCCAAAATAGCATTTTTTTTGGGTTCAACATCATGCGGTAAACACGTAAAAATGAGAACAGTTTATTGAGATCATCAAATTTTATCGGGTGAGTACAAAGATTTGATGAGCATTGTTAGAAGAGTTTTAGTGGTGTTGAAATATATCAACGGGTTCATGGCTTGGTATTATCGGAATTCGATTCGATTGTAAGTTTTAAGGTGTTTCAAGCTTGGAAAATAGAAATGAAAATGAAAATAATGCAAATAAACTATCTAAACTAAACTAGAAAATGAAAGTGCAAATTGGTAGGATGCCTCGTCGGATGCCTCAAATATAAAATGCAAAGCAATAAAGGAAATAAGCAAGAAAATGCATTATTTTACCAAGTACAAGCATGCACGCACAAGATACAACTATGCATAAAATCCTAAATAAAGCAAATTAACTAAAATTGAAAGCATGAATGGATAAAGCAATGGAAATTAACAAGAAAGTTCAAAACATTATGAAGAATAACAAGTAATGAAGACTAGATCTAAGATTAAGTATGAAACAAAGCACAAAAATTTAATTCAAAATAAAGCATGTGTAAAACTCAAAATCAAGATGATCTAAGAGCCGATATATGATCTAGATGAGTCACTCATCTAGATTCCATAGCCAACTCATATGTTTCATCATGAATTCAAGGTGCTAAGGCTAAAAGCATGAAATGAAGAAAAATGCATGAAACATATGAAATTACTTGAAATTAAACAAATCAAGGACTTGATCTATCATCTAGATGTGTCACTCAACTAGGATTCATAGCCAATTCACCAGATGAAGCACAACTTCTAATACCTAAGGCAAAAAGCATAAAACAAATGAAGAACAAGGCATGAAATTAAAAGAAAGCTTACTAGAATTAAAGAGAGAATCCAAAAGCTTGATTGAAATTGCAAGGAATTAAAAATCCAAGGTAGTACTTGAATCCTTCTTGAGCTTACAAACCCAAGGCAAAGCTTGAAAATTAAATCTAGAGAGAGAAAATATCCCAAACCCAAGCTTGGGTTGGAAGGAAGTATCTTAAAATGAAAGAGAGGTTCTATTTATACAAGTTAAGTTGAGGGTTTTATATAGTCATTAGTAGGGGCAAACTCGTCAAAACGCACTTCATTCCCGGACTTTCAGTCGATCGACTGAGGTCCAGTCGATCGACTGCTCAGTCGATCGACTAAGGGCAGTCGATCGACTGCTTATCAGAAAAGTCCACAACTCTCTGTCGATCAGTCGATTTTTGATGGCTGCAGTCGATTTCCTCAGGACTAGTTGATCGACTGCCTCGCCAAATTGCAGCGCTCTCTGATGGTCAGTCGATCCTCTAGTCGATTTCTTGGCTAGAAGTCGATCGACTGAGGGCAGTCTGGGCAGTCGTTCGGGCACTCAACTTGGCTCGATCTTCCTTATTTCGGCACGGTTCCTTGAGTTTCAACACCTCGACTCGCTTCTTACAACTTTTAGTGCCGGTCTAATACCTCTTGCCACCTACAACATAAAAATTTATATTCAAAACCCATGGCTCGTCATCAAGAAATGCATATATCAAGTTTCAATACTACAAACAGAGGAATGACCGAAAACCTAACGAGAATGACTCAAAACGACTAAAAACAATGCTAAATCCTAACTATAAAAACTAAGAAAAACACAACAATTACATGCAAAACAACTACCCCACACTTATCGGTTTGTTCGTCCTCGAACAACGAAAAGAATCGAGAGTGTACATGCAATGAACATTATGTAAAAAGAAAAATCCTTGTGCTTATCCTTATTTATAAGATGAAAGTATCAACATAAACTCGCTATCGTCATGCATTGCTCATATTACTCTTTCTTAAATGCAAGCAAAATTGATGACTTCCTCTCCAAGGGATTTTCGATGGTGTACGCTCAATTCGATCAAGTGTATATAAGACGTGTTTACGCTCAAGTCGGTCAATACATGCACCTTGTCAAGATTTCACAAGTCGGACGCTCAGAATTGCCCGTAGTATCTGACCAAATAAGAATCAAAAGAGGTCTTTATTATGGGTTGTAATGTTGGATCTTTGGTGAGGTATGGAATATTTGGATATAGTGGCTAACACACGATCAAACGCAATCAATAACTCACAAAATCCTAATTTCTAAAACCCGAAGCTTATAATCGCTTCACCTTTCCCAATTCACCAAACTCTCATTCAAAACCCTTTTCATACATTTTCACGCTTTCCCAACTTTATTCTTCACAACACTTAGAAACTTTTTGAATTTACTTCTTTTCACTAAACTTAGCCCTTTTTGAATTAGGCTTTATACTTGAACGCTCGCTTTATCACTCTTCGTGATTTGTGTTGGAGTATTATTCTCTTTTTGTTTTCGTTTTTCTCTCTTTTTTTTTCTTTTTTTTTGTATAAGCAACTCAAAACCCAAAACTCACAATAAATTTCCCACAAGAGCTAAAATCAAGCTCAAATAACAAGAAACGGGATAAAGGCTCAAGGTTGCTCATTTGGAATTTTAAAAGTAGCTTACATATATGAATATGGCCGGCATAAGGGTGATATGTGCCTCGAGGTCATTTCCAAATTCAATCATGTACGAGCAAAATCAAACCTCCTCAATACAATTTCCATAAAGATGCAAGTAAGCCGATAAATCACACAAGGCTACTCACTAGTTTGCACCGAATTTGGGAGCAAAATCAAAAGAGTTTTTAAAGATTTGCAATCTTTTCACGAGAAAATGTTGATTATATATATATATAGGCGGATTTTGGACGAAGCACACAAATTCAACCCCTCACACAAGAGGCCATAAACATGCAAAAACTCGACAAGTAAACTATTCAAACTTCCAAGCATGTGGAAATGTTAAACAATGTAATAACGACTCAAAAGACACAAAAATCGACTCAACCATATAAAAGCGCAAGTAGTAAGGGTCACATCGCCAAGAATTCGTCACTTCGCCAAGGCTCGAGTTAAGAATGATAAAACATGCTTGTAAACCCTGGACCCTAACCACCTACCCACCCCACACTTAAACCATGCAATGCCCTCATTGCATTTTAATGAGAATCAAGTAAAAGGGGTGTGAATAGAAACTTTCTCAACCGAGCAAGTTTGGGTCGAGCTCGGTGGGGTCCACTTAAAAACCAAGAAATTCAAGCAAAAATCGAGCATGGCTAGTAACTCCTCACTTATCCATTCGACCAAGGTTGGATTCGACAAACAAAACCTAGAAAAGAGAATCACACGAAATTAAAAACACAAGGAGATATGTACGTGAACTCAAATTTTATTTTTTTTCAATTTTTCAAATGTTTTTGGATTTTCATTTTAAGAAGAAAGAACGTAAGAAGGAAAGAAAATAAAAGAAATAAATGAGAAGAACTTGGGTTGCCTCCCATGAAGTGCTTGTTTTACGTCACTAGCTTGACGTACTCCCTTTTGGTCAAGGTGGAAAGATAATGAGAGGGTACACTAACATAACTTCCTCCTTGTCAGGAGGATCCACTCGTTGGACGTTCTTGGCGCATTGCATAGTTCATATAAGATTTGCCAAAAAGAAAACATTCCACGTATCATATCGGCTCGATGGTCGGGTGGAATGGTGGTTGTGTAGTGGCCCGATGACTCATCTGGGAATTGAAAAGAATAGTGACTAGTTAGTGATTCCATTGGGCAAATAGGAGTCGTCATGGGTAGATCTTCGGGTGGAATTTTTATTTTGAAGTGACCCGAGGACTCATCCCAAAAACAAAAATAGTAATGGCCGGGTATCTTTTCTAACATGTGGTCGAGCAACGGGGAAGGGAAACGATCGTTCTTGGTAGCCACATTCAACTTTTCATTATCGACCAACATCCTCCATCCCGTTTTATCCATCGGGGCCATCAACCTTCCTTTTTCATCCTCGGTCATCTTTTCGTCGTCCACGGACTTCTTAAAATTTGGATTCAAATTCCTTTGAAATTCTCGAGTTACTGTGACATAATCCTCCAAAACAAGTTTATGCAAGTAAGTCCAAGGGCTAGCTCCTTTTATCACTCCGGGTTTCCAACCAGTATCCCCCTTGAGAACTTTAAGAATATCAACCGACCTCTCCTCTTCACCTCGGTTCAAGCTAGACAAGATGGTAATCGACTTGCACTCCTCCTCTTTCTCGAGATAATCATCAAGTCTTCCCATCTTATCCTCTATAATCTCCACCCCAAGAAAATCCTCAAGTTTCTTGATGGAAACGACTCTCAACCCATCATCAACAATCTCCACTCCAAGAAAATCCTCAAGATTCTCGATGGAGCCGACTCCTAACCCATAATCAACAATCTCTACCCCAAGAAGATCTTCAAACTCTCCAATCTTCTCATTAATGATCGCCACCTCCCCCGCTGAAAATATGTCGTTGCCCTCAACGGCACACCGAGAATCATCTTCACGTAAACCGGGGGCACATAGAGGCACAACGTACTCATCGTCAAGAACAAGGGGCTCATCTTCAAGAAAAATGGGATCATCCTCACAACATCCCTCAATATCGATGTCTGGGCCAACCACGTCCTCATTAATAAAATTCTCAATATAAACCCGTTCGACCTTGGCCTTGATGAATTCCATATATACCCATTCTTCACAAGACTCTTTTGAAGTAAAGGGCAAAGGATCAAGAGAGTTAAAATCATCCGAAAACGAAAACAAGTCCTCTTCCGACGGTGAGGCAACCAAATCAAGTACCCCACACTTATCGGGGAACGTGACCGAAGGGATATGTGAAGGTGGACTTGAGAATTGTCTTGTAATGGCCCATGGATCCGGATCGGGAGTTGGAGTAGTAGAAATCACCGGGATATTCTAATGATAAGGGCCCACAGGAGGAGTAACAACTGGATAATGAGTTGGCGGTGGAGCAAAAGATGGCATAGCATAATCGGGTTCCACATGAAGTCCATGATCCCCATACACGTTCTCCGAGGGATGCGTTTGCGAGGAGAGTTCCGGGCAATCGGTAACATGACCAAGCAATCCACACCATCCACATCCCAAAAAAGGTGTACTAACATCTCCCATAGTGCGGATGGGAGAGCCACATGTGATATTGGAGCCCAGACCACTAAACAACTCATACTCTTCGAGATCTTGAGGGGATGGGTATGCTCGTCCCAAAATAGAAATCCGAAGTAGAAGAACCTCGATGCATCGTCGGACCATGAACATGAATGCCATTACCACCATACAGGGTGGGACTCGAATATCCACCCCACACATTTCCACTTGGAGTCGTAGTCGGCATATGATCGGAATGAAAAACGGGAGGGGCTCCATATAGGCCGGGCTTCGGGCGACGCATATTTGAATTATAATGAGTAGTATCATAGCCATACGGGCCAGAAGTTGGGCTTTGCACGTTCGGAGAATAGTGAGGAGCATCATAGCCATACGGGCGGGAAGTCGGGGCTTGCACGTTTGGATAGGGACTTTGAGCACCGTAACCCCCCGAGGAACCATTTATGCCCTAAAAACCATCAAACCCGACATGGTTTGCACCATGCCCTCCCATGCCGGGTCTCCCATAACCGTAACCACCGTTGGCAACGTGGTTTGCACCATGCCCTCCCACGTTGCCATACCCATTATACAATGTCTCATTCCCGGCATGGTTTGCACCATGCCCTCCCATGTCGGGAATGTATCCACCATAGTGATAGTTATACGTGCCTTGCATACTCAAACAAAAAAAAAAGTCAAATAACAAAACAAGCCAAAAACATAAAAAAATTACAATCGAATCAAAAACCTTAACCAAGCCGATTCGCAACAGCACCATTTTGTTAGAAGAGTTTTAGTGGTGTTGAAATATATCAACGGGTTAATGGTTTGGTATTATCGGAATTCGATTCGATTGTAAGTTTCAAGGTGTTTCAAGCTTGGAAAATAGAAAGGAAAATGAAAATAAAGCAAATAAACTATCTAAACTAAACTAGAAAATGAAAGTGCAAATTGGTAGGATGCCTCGTCGGATGCCTCAAATAGAAAATGCAAAGCAATAAAAGAAATAAGCAAGAAAATTCATTGTTTTACCAAGTACAAGCATGCACGCACAAGATACAACTATGCATAAAATCCTAAATAAAGAAAATTAACTAAATTTGAAAGCATGAATGGATAAAGCAATTGAAATTAACAAGAAAGTTCAAAACTTTATGAATAATAACAAGTAATGAAGACTAGATCTAAGATTAAGCATGAAACAAAGCACAAAAATTTAATTCAAAATAAAGCATGTGTAAAACTCAAAATCAAGATGATCCCAGAGCCGGTCTATGATCTAGATGTGTCACTCATCTAAATTCCATAGCCAATTCATATGTTTCATCATGAATTCAAGGTGCTAAGGCTAAAAGCATGAAATGAAGAAAAATGCACAAAACACATGAAATTACTTGAAATTAAACAAATCAAGGACTTGATCTATGATCTAGATGTGTCACTCAACTAGGATTCATAGCCAATTCACAAGATCAAGCACAACTTCTAATACCTAAGGCAAAAAGCATAAAACAAATGAAGAACAAAGCATGAAATTAAAAGAAAGCTTACTAGAATTAAAGAGAGAATCCAAAAGCTTGATTGAAATTGCAAGGAATTAAAAATCCAAGGTAGTACTTGAATCCTTCTTGAGCTTACAAACCCAAGGCAAAGATTGAAAATTAAATCTAGAGAGAGAAAATTATCCCAAACCCAAGCTTGGGTTGGAAGGAAGTATCTTACAAAGTGAAAGAGAGGTTCTATTTATACAAGTTAATTAGGGGTAAATGGGTCCATGCCTTGCTCAAGTCAAGTGGAGGGTTTTATATAGTCATTAGTAGGGGAAAACTCATCAAAACGCACTTCATTCCCGGACTTTTGGTCGATCAACTGAGGTCCAGTCGATCGCCTGTCGATCGACTGCATATCAGAAAAGTCCGCAACTCTCTGTCGATCAGTCGATTTTTGATGGCTGCAGTCGATTTCCTCAGGACCAGTCGATCGACTGCCTCACCAAATTGCAGCGCTCTCTGATCCTCCAGTCGATTTCTTGGCTAGCAGTCGATCGACTGAGGGCAGTCTGGGCAGTCGCTCGAGCAGTCGTCCGGGCAGTCGACTTGGCTCGATCTTCCTCGTTTCGTCACGGTTCCTTGAGTTTCAACACCTCGACTCGCTCCTTACAACTTTTAGCGTCGGTCTAATACCTCGTGCCACCTACAACATATGAATTTAGATTCAAAACCCATGGCTCGTCATCAAGAAACGCATATATCAAGTTTCAATACTACAAACGGGGGAATGACCGAAAACCTAACGAGAATAACTCGAAACGACTAAAAACAATGTTAAACCCTAACTATAAAAACTAAGAAAAACACAAAAATTACATGCAAAACAAGCATGTACTCTACATAGACTTCCATAGTTTTTCCTATCATACTAGGAAATATTTTATTCACGAGGAGCTGGTAGGTAGCCCCAACATTCTTCAAGCCGAACGGCATCATGGTATAGCAGTAGAGGCCTCTTGTCGAGTAAAATGACGTGTGCTTCTGATCTCCTGAGTACATTGGGATCTGGTTGTACCCAGAGTAGGCGTCCATGAAGCTCATCAGTTCATGCCCTGTAGTGGCGTTGACCATATAGTCGATGTGTGGGAGTGGATAGCTGTCCTTTGGGCATGCTTTGTTCAGGTCAGAGAAGTCAATGCAAAATCTCCATTTACCAGCCTACTTTTTGACGAGCACTGGGTTGGATACCCCGATCGGATATCTAACCTCTCGGATAAACTTGTTGTCCATCACCTTTACCACTTCCATCTTTAATGCCTCATATCTATCCGGGCTGAGCTTCCTTTTATTCTGGATGACCGACCTGACATTCTTGTCGATGTTGAGTTAATGGCAAGCTTGTTCGGAATCAATTCCTTGCATGTCAGCGTGTTTCCAAGCAAAGATATCCTGGTTTGCTTTCAAAAAACTTATCAGCTCGGACCTAATGGGTTCCTTGAGGTCATGGCCAACTCAGAGCTGTTTACTTGGGTCGAGCTAATCAACCTATATCTAATCTAGTTCTTCGACCTGCTCCGCATGAGTAGCCTTTCTTTTCAGACTCAGCTTGTGAGGATCCATCTCATCCTCCTCGACTTTCAGCTTGGCATTTTTTGCTTGGCAGACAGTGCCTTCTGGCTCCCACATCGGTTCTTTTCCTGGGCGCCGACCTCTATCCATACTCAGTTCGGCGTCTCCCTGTTCGGTTAGCTCAAGCTCAGATTTGTCAGTTCCTGTTTCTTGGTTTTTATCCTATTTTGATTTATTGAGCTCGAAAACTTCTGTTCGGCACTGCTGCCCAAAGAGCTTTTTCTCCATCTTTTCTCTGTTCTGCTCGACGGGGCCGAGCTCGGCATATTTGTTAGCATCCTGAACGGGACTTAGCCTTTTCTCTATCTCTTCTTCTGTTTGCTCGGCCGCTTTTTCTGAGCTCAGCACGTCCTTGACTCCCTTTTCATAGTTAGTATCTATCAGCTCTTTTGTCAGAGTGTGTGTCTTTTCTTCAGAAATCATGTTGTTGGGTTTTTCAGAGTTAAGATCCTCAACAAGCTCTCCACTCTCTTTCACCTGCTCGACCATATTTATCTGCCTTGGTCTAATGGACCAACTGCACTCCCGAGCTGCTACCTTGTCTCCTCGGTGCTCACATTCTCCCGTTACGCCTTGAAATTTGATTGAGTAATGGTAGACAGACATTGCACCTTTAAGGTCATAGAGGGCCGGCCTACCGATCAGAGCGTTATAGTCGATGTGGACATCGATTACCTTGAAGGTGGTGATTATTGTCTTCTTTTCCTCTCCATACCGAATTCTACTGACAAGCTGACTTGGAATAATGCTTGGAAGCATTCTCTGCTGATCCCTTTAATTCGGTCATCGCATGGCTTGATGTACTCCATTGGTACTCTCATTCTTTGGAAAGACGGCAAGTAGACCAGGCTGGCGTAGGACCCGAGATTGACCATGACTCTATGCGTTTGGATTCCTCTGATGGGCACCGTGATGACCAGGGCATCCGAATGTGGGTGGTTAAGCGGTGCTGTGTCGGACTCGGGAAATGTGAACGACAACACATACTTGTCCTCCTCTGGCTGATCATTGATATGGAAAATATTTCACCTCATTACTCTTGTTTTCTGGATGGAATTTCTTGCCTCTCTAATGAAATTCTTTCTTTTTCGATTTGAGATCTCTTCTTCTGCTCAACTCGTATTGACAAAGGTTAGAATCTCTCTTGGTGCTCCGGCTCCAGCTGTTGGGGGTGGGGGTAGCTGATTATTGCCTCTTCGTTCTTGTCTGGCTTGATTATTGTTTGAGAATGGCAGCAAGTTTCGGTCATCACAAACCTTGATCAGAGCACGGACCAAGTCGGGGCACTCTACTGTGTTGTGCCCAATTGACCTGTGATACTTTTAAAATCTCTTATTTTTGAGCAGAGAAAGATCTTTCTTGATGGGTCGGGTCGGAGGGAGAATGTCCAAGTCCTTGATTCGCTCAAAAATCGTGGCTTTGGCTAGCGAGTAAACCTCATTGTACTCCTCAAGAGATCGGCGTGTTTGTCTTGCAGAAGTTTCTTTGGTGCAATTTCTTGAGAGCTTGGATTTTTATTGACCTGCCGAGCTGACTTGTGGTGTTGAGGGAAAGATATGACTGGGGCAGACATGTTCTATTTAGATGTAATTTGGGATGCTTCCAGAGCTAGGAATTCTTGAAAAGTCTGAGGATCTTGCTGGCTATTTAACCACTTAAAAAAGGAATTGTTAGACAATCCGTTCTGAGCTAAAATGAGGAGAGATTCATCACCTCAAGGCTGAGACTCTGAGACCTGTTTTGTGTACCGAGCTTTGTAGCTCTTCAGTGATTCATTTGGTTGTTGCACAATGGTGGCAATGACTCTCTTCGGTGAAACCGTGGCATTGGAGACACTACTGCAGAAACAGGATACTAAGGCGCCTTAATAACGTTTGTTCTGGAAAATCGCCTTTAAATTTGTTTTTACGGCGGTTTTCCAGAAAACCGACGGTAAATGTATGTTTTAACGGCGCTTATCCAAAAACCGGTGTTAAATCAATCTGTTAACGACGATTTTCATGAAACCGCCGTAGAGTTCTACATTTTACGGCGGTTTTAAAAACATTGCCGTAAAAACTCCAACATTCTACGGCGGTTATTTGAGAACCGTTGTAAAAACTGGAGGCCAGCTGATTTAACGGCAGTTCACAAACAACCGCCGTAAAAACTTTGCCATTGCAATACGCTTTTATTCTCTTCGCACCGCTGGACAAAAAGCAAAAACCATCAATTAGTAAACAAGTCTCCACTCCACCTAATTATCAACCGCGCCGGCCTTATACCAATCTTATAAAAAAATGAACCGCAACGATAACTACAAATTTGTGTGTGTGTGTGTGTATGTGTGTGTGTGTGAGAGAGAGAGAGAGAGAGAAATATAGTGATGTACCTGGACCAGCTCTGCGTCTCCTGAAGTGATATAAGGGAAGATTGTGCCTCGCCGACGCTTGG
>BMAC01000417.1:300626-351615 GCA_014905375.1 Phtheirospermum japonicum | reverse complement strand
ATAAGGCCGGCGCGGTTGATAATTAGGTGGAGTGGAGACTTGTTTACTAATTGATGGTTTTTGCTTTTTGTCCAGCGGTGCGAAGAGAATAAAAGCGTATTGCATTATTAAGTTAGATATTGATGCGTTTATTGAGCATGATTTCAATTAGAGCAGTTCCCAAGCTTCGGCGAGGCACAATCTTCTCTTATATCACTCAGGAGATGCAGAGCTGGTCAGGTACATCCACTATATTCTCTCTCTATATATATGTTCTTCTGGCGATTTAGGAATTAGAGTAACAAATATAAATCTTGAAATTTGTAGCTGTGACTCGCAGCACTTGAGCTATTTTGATTTCTGAATGATACAACTTTTGTTTAAATTTTTTGATGATGTTCTAAAGACTTGATGGTCACCATATTAATTTCCAGTGTTAAAAAACTCATTTATTCATAAACACTTGAGATTAATGTATTCAAGTGCTACAGTTCGTTGAAAATGTGACAAATGACATTTATTTCCAAACTCAGGGCGCTATATAGCCCGAGAAGTTTTTATGTGCGTGACATTTATTGATTAGTTTAATGTGAAGAAGGTGGGGAAGTTTTGTTTAGGAATTGGAGGCTGAGAAAATATAGAAAAGTTTATGTACGTAAAGAAAAATAATGAATTAAGTGAAAGTTAAATTTCGTGCCAAACAATAAATACTAATAAATATAATTGCGTGAGTGATATGGTGGTGATACTAACTTTTTTTTTTCTTTATCAAAAGTAATATACTTCTTATCATAAATAAAATTATTGTTTTTCTAAAAATCTCCTTTTGTGTGTAGTATATATATGTAAATGAATTATTCGTCCCCTAAAAATAAAATAAAAATAGGAATTACAATGTAGCATTTCACAATACAAAGCTAGGCTTGGTCGTGGTTTTCATTTTTCTTCGTTTCCTCATGCAGTTTGGTTGTAATATTTTGTTTCGTTCAAATAAATAAATAAGTATTTATCATCTATTGTTTATAAGTAAATAATTTTGTAAAATTAGAAGGTCTATGAATATAAGAATAATTCTCAAATTCACAATGTTCTTAATAAATGTTACCAACATCAGTTAACAGCATCGAGCAGAGTAAATTAAATTTATACAGTGGAAATTAAAATACGAGAACACGATTAAACAAATTCAGTTCACAAGTAAAAGTACTTGTGAACTTGGGTGTACAAACCCGAAAACTATATTACTTTCTTTTTAAGTTCAATACAAAATATAAAGTAATATATCAAGAAACTTGATACTAAATACTTGTTGCCGAAATGGACAGATCTTCTCCGTCGGTCACGCAATTTCAAAGATCTTGTTTATCATGATCGTTGGCTCCAAGTAACTTTCTTCTTCGTGTTCTTCTTCCTTTCTTGTTTGTCCTCTTGCGTTGTGCGTCCTTCACAAGAAATCCGTGCGTCTTAATCTCTAAAAAACTTGTTCAAGTATTAGGAGTTCTTGTGTTTTAAATAGACAACCAAGAATCCTAAACTTGGTAAAAACCTAAAATCAAATCCTAAACACAATTTAGGAATAATTAAACTCTTATGCATAAACTAGGAAACATAATATTGTCCTAAATTTAGTTTCCTAACTTATTTTGTGCCCAAGAAAGGCAAATAATAAAATAGAAAATTATTGCCAAGAATAAATTTCTCAACAATCTCCCCTTTTGCCTTTTTGGACAAAACACTAAGACCAAACTCAAATGAATATAAAAATACTAACTCCCCCTAAGATAGAAAACTCCCCCTAAATAAAACATCCAATGTTGTTAAAAATTCAAACCAACATTACAACCCAACATTATTCAAAATAATCAACACTTCACAAAACAAACAAAATAAAGTAACTTATTGACTTCGAATCCTCTTTGAACGTCGAGGAGATGTCAAAGTTCCTTCACCGCTATTCTTCCTCTTCGTCTTCTCCCTCATTTTCATCATTCTCTTCAAAGCCTTGTTGCGCGCTTGAATTCGCTTCCGCCTCTTCTCTTGAGCAAGGCTTTCCAAGGCTTCGGCAGCAACAGCATCTTCAGCATCAGCGGCAGTAGCAGCAACAGTTTCATTCTCGGCAACATCAGCAACATCTTCTCCATCAGCATTGTCTCCCCCTATGTTCGCGTCAACTTCCTCTCCCCCTTTTTGACCAGAAAGGGAAAGGGCCTCCAAAAGCGAGCAACGGAGTGCCTGTAGTTTAGAAATCTGCAAGTCAATGGAGGCAACATGTGCACGCAGGAGCTGTGCAGAAACACGGACCATGTTGGGATCATCACTCCCAACATCACTTCCAACATCACTTCCAACATCAGCTTGGACCGGAGCCTGCCAAGGCAAATCGAGCATCCTATCACCAGTAGTATGTTGGCCTCTGAAAGCAAACCAATCCGCATCATCAGTGAGCACATCATCTGATAGAAGCATCAGACCTTGGTTCTTCAAAAAGCTGAAAATAAGAGAGGGAAAACACAACGAGGCGGCAGACCTTGATGTTGCAAACTTAGTCACAATATCAAAAACATGTCGCCCGAAACTGAACTTAATACCCTTCCCAAGCTTAAACAAAAACTGGGCTTGAGGCCGAGTCACACATGTGGTGTTCTTGGAAGGGACCCAGTTGCAAAGAGCCACTTTGTGCATAATAGAATAGAGAGACGAGAGCCTAGTGCTCGGTAATTGATCAAACTAGGAATGCACCATACCACCAGATAAAAAAGACACAACCTTATCCATATCATCCACATTAGACACACCCCAAAATGGTACAGTCTCAAAGAACTCATCAATCAAATCAGGGGTGAAAGCAAAGACTCTACCACGCACAAAAACTTTTCCATAATTCACAGAGCTCAAATCAACAATTGAGGGCAGCATGTTCGCATAGAACTCAAGAACTATGTCTCTAACAAATGGTACTGCAGTAGAGACTGTGGAATACATACCGTGAAATCGGAGGTAGGCTATCAGATTGTGGCTCTCAAACAAATCAACCGGCACTCTCCTCTCGGCAATAAAGTGGCGAGTTTGATAAGTATCAAACAGCTCAGCAGCTTCAGCAGTTAAAAACTTCTCCGAAAAGGGCTCCATGTCCTCAATCTCGGGTGTTGGAGTAGCAGTTCCGGAAGAGGACTGGGAGTGAGCCGATGCATTAGAAGAAGGCGGAGATGGAGCAGGAGAGGTTCTTGGGACAGAAGCAGTATGAGAGGACGAAACAGACTGCGAGTGATGCGATGGTTGTAAGGGACTACCAACATGACTTGCAACATCGTCCTTTGCATCAGCCTTCTTGTTCTTCTTGTCCTCTTTGCATGCAGCAAGAATATCTTTCAAGGGCACATCGAATGATGAATCAGGCGAATACTCAAAAAGACCTGTGTCAAATTCAGGTGTAGCAGCACGAACTGGAGACGGCGGGGGATCATCGGCAAGCGGCTTGGCAGAACTTGTAACCTCGCCGGTGATAAAGTCCAGTACAGTGTAAGGGGGTGAAGAGTACTCAGTAGCAGTTGATCCAGGAGAAACTTTGACCTTTTCCTGGCTGGGAGAGACACTGTCTTTCATCAGGCTGGGTCTCCTGTTGGCTTTACGTACAAGCTGCTTCCGGCAAGTAACCTCTTCTTCTCCGGTAGACTGGGAGCAGAAGCAGACGGCGGCACAACTTCGGCAATCGGAGCAGTAGTCTCAAAATCATGATCATCAGGGTTAGACTCCACAACAACATCCTCTTTGAGGTTCATGTGTTCGATTGGCGCGTGGCGATGCGGACCAGCCTTGATTTTTGGGACCGCGTGTGGCACAACGCTGGGAGGTATGTTGCGCAAGCGCCTAGACCGCTTCAAGGTTGGGTTCCCCACACGGCCAAAGGTCTCAGCCACAAAAGCTAAATATGGGGGATTATCGACGTCAATTTCGTTCCCGGGCTGTCCAGGGAACACTTGAGCAACCGGCGTAGCGTAGACCGGCAATGGAAGAGGCACGGCAGTGAGAGAAACAGGCGCAGGCGATTGTGGTGGCGATTTCGATAGTGGTGGATTTGAAGAACTACCACCACCAATCTCCTCACGAATATCAAGGCCACCAATTTTTGGGAACGGCAGCGGGACTTGGTCGCCGGAGCTGCGAACCTCTTCTGGCAGTTCTGGGACAGACGGCGGTGGAGAGCTAAACATCCTGCAAAATCTCAAAGAAACACACAACCAAGAAACAAAAAAAAAATCGAGAGAATTTAAGAGGATTAAGGAGTCTGAGAGTTTTAATTCGAAAGGGGTTTTGGAATTCTGAGCAAATGGTAAAAGGGAATCAGCTTTTTATCCCCTCAAAAAGTGACCGTTGCACATAAGGAGAGAGAGGGTAAATAAAAATAAAATGAAATTCCTAAAGTATTTCACCAGCCGATTTTATGCACAAAGAACGCGATTTTATTCCTAAAGTAGTGTCACAACATCACAAACCAACATTGGTTAGACAATGCACATACTGAGATCTCTTCTCAAACGAGAGAAGGTCTCGCAATCTAATGCCTTCGTGAAGATGTCAGCCAGCTGATTATCAGTTCCAATATGTTCAATGCTAACAATCTTCCTCTCAACTATGTCTCGAATAAAGTGGTGCCTTATGTCAATGTGTTTGATTCGAGAATGCTGGACTGGATTTTTTGAGATGTCAATGGCACTGGAATTGTCACAAAACACCGTCAATATACTACTGTGCAGACCGTAGTCTTCAATCATTTGGTTCATCCACAGTAATTGTGTGCACGTACTTCCAGCTGCAATGTACTCGGCTTCAGCTGTAGAAAGAGAAATAGAATTTTTCTTTTTGTTGTACCAAGAAATTAGATTATTACCCAGAAAAAAACATCCTCCAGCAGTACTCTTCCTATCTACTACATCCCCAGCCCAATCCGAATTAGTGAATCCTAAAAGTTCAGTACCAGTATCTTTCGTGTACCACACACCTAGTTCAGTTGTACCAGCAATGTACCTAATAATTCTTTTAACCGCTTTCAAGTGTGACTCTTTTGGATTAGACTGATGTCTAGCACATAAGCACACGCTATACATAATATCTGGTCTACTTGCTATCAAATACAACAAACTTCCTATCATACTCCTGTACATGGTGTTATCAACACCCTTACCAACATCGTCTCTGGTCAGCTTAACAGTTTTGCCCAGCGGCGTTTTCTTAACAGTTTCACCCTCTAACCCAAACTTTTTGACTAAATTATTTGCATATTTAGTCTGGGAAAGAAAAATACCATCATCAAGCTGTTTAATTTGTAAACCAAGGAAGTATGAGATATTACCTTCCATGCTCATTTCGAACGTATCAGACATTCGAGTGACAAACTCCTTGACCATCTGCTCGTTAGTGGATCCAAAAATAATATCGTCTACATAAATTTGGACAATTAAGATGTGCTTGTTGGATTTAAGAAGAAACAAAGTTTTATCAACTTCCACTTGTCTAAAGTTCAAAAAAAGCAAATGTTGAGTTAGCCTTTCATACCAAGCTCTAGGAGCTTATTTTAAACCATAAAGTGCCTTTTTAAATTTAAAAACAAAATCAGGTTTTTGAGGATCCACAAATCCTTTAGGCTGCTCAACATATACTTCTTCACTTAAGACCCCATTCAAAAAGGCACTTTTAATGTCCATTTGATGCAACGAAATTTTCATATAACAAGCAACAGAAAGCAAAAGTCTTACCGACTCAATTCGAGCAACAGGGGCAAATGTCTCATCAAAATCAATTCCTTCAATTTGCGTATATCCTTGTGCGACAAGTCGAGCTTTATTCCTCACAATGTTCCCTACTTCACCAGTCTTGTTCTTGAATATCCACTTGGTCCCCGTCACGTGAGCACTTTATGGCCGTGGAACAAGATCCCACACATCATTCTTGGCGAATTGGTCCATCTCCTCTTGCATAGCCCAAATCCAGAACTCATCCTTGAGTGCATCCTCCACGCGCTTGGGCTCTATTTCAGAAAGGTACAAAGACTCATGAATTTTAGAATAATTAGTAGACAAACATACATACCTGACCATTTCCTTGAAATTTATTTGTCGTCGACTTGTACTTCTTTTGTCCATATCACCAATGATTTGGCCCACGGGGTGGTTTTTCTGGATTTTGGAAGGAATATCCCTCTGATGAAGATCAATGGGATCTGCTGGATCTTCTTCCTCTRAATCAGAATCAGATTCTGCAACTTKGCTCGATGTTGGTACCGATGTTGGTATCCCAGTATCAACATGGTTATCAACATCACTTAAATCTTTGAGTGCAGCAGCTGCATCTTTGTTCTCAATACCTGCACCATCAACTGAAGTAGGAGTGACACTACCTTGAGAGTTTTGATCATAAGCCAGATCATTGTCCTCGACAGGTTTGACTCCACTCGTTAGATCATCAAACTTGACATTTACTGACTCAAACATACTTCGAGTTCGAAGGTTAAATAACCTATATGCATGACTATTTTGGGAATAACCCATGAAAATGCACTTATCACTTTTTGAGTCAAGTTTAGCAAGATGATTTCTATCGTTAAGCACATAGCAAAAATATACAAACACATGAAAATAGCTCAAGTTTGGTTTATTCCCAATCAACAATTCGTAGGGAGTTGCACATGAACCTGGTCTAAAATAAGCCCTATTCGTGATATGACATGCAGTGTTCATTGCTTCAGCCCAAAATCGTTTAGCTATCCCATTAGAAATGAACATAGTTCTAGTCATCTCTGCTAGAGTTCTATTCTTACGTTCAGCTATGCTATTTTGTTGAGGGGTAATTGGAGAAGAAAATTCATCACTAATACCCTCGAAAGTGTAGTACTTCAGAAAAGATGCATTTTCAAATTCCTTTCCATGATCAGTTCTAATCCTACCAATTTTCACATTAAACCTTACACATAGCTTCTTTGCAATTTTTTTGAAAGCCTCAAACGCTTCAGATTTTTCTTTTAGAAACTCTACCCACGTAAACCTAGAAAAATCATCAACAATTATAAGAACATACCTCTTACCACCAAGGCTTTCAACCTCAAGTGGTCCCATGAGATCCATGTGAAGCAATTCAAAGAAGGATGATGTAGTGAGACTTTGTTGGACTGGATGTGGCACCCTGACCTGTTTCCCTTTTTGGCATGCCTCACACACCGGAATGATCTTGGTGTTGAGCTTATGCAGTCCACTCATAACTTCTTCCTTGAACAACGTGTCCATCATCTTGTAGTTGACATGTCCAAACTTTTGATGCCATAGCTCAACATCACTAAATTGGGACAACCTGCAAAAAGCATCACTATGAATTTGGTAGCAATTATCTGAAGTCCTTTTCCCGGTGAGAATACACGATCCATTCTCCTCATAGACTTCACACTTTCGTGGTTGAATTTAACGCTGAACCCTCCATCGCACAATTGACTTATGCTGGTCAAATTTGCAGTAAGTCCTTCTACTAGTAGCACATTTTCCAGTGTTACAATGCCAGGAACATGGAGAGTCCCTTGGCCAACAATTTGGCCATTTGCGCCTCCTCCATACTTCACTTTTCCACCTTTAAATCTGACAATGTTGGAAAGCAATTCTTCTGAGCCTGTCATATGCTTCGAGCATCCACTATCAAAATACCAGGCTCCAGGGACAAGAGACTTCAGGGAGGTATGGATCATATTGCACTTGACGCTGTTTTTCTTGACCCACACTTGTTTGTATCTGATGTTGGTATTGATTTTGGTAGCGCGGTTACCAACATTAGACTTGACAGACATATTTGTTCTCTGAAAATGTCTTCTCTCGCCAATGATCTTCCAACAAAAGGGCCGAATGTGCCCTGGTTCTCCACAATGATGACACACGAAATTTCTCCTCCTTCTCTTGTGGCGTTTGGAAGATTTTCGTTCTTGACTCGACACTTGCGTGGGTTGACTTGGCTTGAAACCTATTCCATACTTAGAGGACTCTGGGAAGCTAACCTGCAAAATTTCATCAAGCTTCGCCTTACCTTTGTTAGATTTGAAATTGTTCCTCGAACAGTGGTCAGCCCATTCCTAATCTTTTCAAGCTCGGCATCCTTCTTGGTGAGAGATGTTTCCAACCGGACAATAATTTCGAGCTGATCCTCTTCCTTGGTTAGCTTTTCTACTTCTTTTGCGAGATCTTTTGCTTTGTGTACCTGTTTACTCCAACTAACAAACAATTTCTTGTGGTCAATACTCAGCTGCTCGTATTCCTCATAACAGTCAGTGGTCTCGGCATTCAGGCACACGATGTTATCTGAAAGCAAACCAACATGAATATCGTCGTCCCAAACAACATGGGTGAATAAGGCTGGGACTGGATCAATTGTCTCGGAATCATTGAAGTCTTCAGTAAAGTCAATAGCGACCATGCTTTTCTTTCTAAGTGTGTTGGGACACTCATTCTTGTAATGTCCCCAACCTTTGCATTCGTGGCATTGTATCTCGTTGAGTGGTTTTGTAGAACTTGACACATTGGAAATTGAATTTGTGGACTGAGATTGTGGAAGAGTACTTCCAGTAAACTTTGGAGTGGATGTCTGTGTCCTGTTCCTTGTATTTGAGCTTCTAGAATTGTTCTTCTTCTTCAAGAATTTGTTGAAGCGTTGTGTCACAAGGGCTAGTTCATCTTCTTCGAGAGTAGTCGACTCCATCCTTTTAATAATCCCATTAAAGTCGAATTCCTCGTCATCTTCACCATTAACTGCAATTGAATCAGAAGAATAAGCAACATTCTTCTCTTTCGAGCTAGAGATGACATGTTCCGTCTCGTATTGCTTGAGGTTTCCAACTAGGGTGTTGAAATCGATGTTATCAACATCCTTGGATTCTTCTATTTCCACCACCTTCATGCTATAATTCTTCGTAAGGGATCTTAGCAATTTTCCTACAAGACGGGAATTAGTTATGGGCTCACCCAGCTCTCTGCACTCCTCTGTTATTTCACACAATCTCACAGAGTAGTCCATGATCGATTCTTTCTCATTCATTCTCATAGCCTCGAATGTGGACAAGAGCATTCTTAGTCTGGATTTTTTCACGCTTGTTGTTCCTTCACACACCCTTTGGAGTGCGTCCCATGCATCATTTGCAGACTCGCAATTCTTGATGATTCGATAGTAGCTTGCATCTACATAGCCAAACAAGGTGTTGATGCATTTAGAGTTCCAATTTGCAGCAGCTACTTCGTCAGCAGTCCAATCTTCCTCTTTCTTGGGAATGGCATCGCCCTCGCCATCCGTGACACGTGGATTTTCCCATCCAACAAGGACGGTCTTCCAAACACRTTMATCCATGCTCTTCAAGTGCCACCTCATTCTCTATTTTCAGAGAGAGTAATTCTCACCATTAAGGACTAAAGGCCTCGGGTTGCCTTGAGCATCCATAGCACCTAAAAAATAAGGATCAATACTTAAAAGGTTAAGTAACCCGCTCTAGATGCCAATTGTAAAATTAGAAGGTCAATGGATATAAGAATGATTCTCAGATTCACGATGTTGTTAATCAATGTTACCAACATCAGTTAACAACATTGACCAGAGTAAATTAAATTTATGCAGCGAAAATTAAAATACGAGAACACGATTAAACAAATTCAGTTCACAAGTAAAAGTACTTGTGAACTTGGGTGTACAAACCCGAAAACTATATTACTTTCTCTTTAAGTTCAATACAAAATATAAAGTAATATATGAAAACTAAATATCAAGAAACTTGATACTAAATACTTGTTGCCGAAATGGCAAGATCTTCTCCGTCGGTCACGCAACTTCAAAGATCTTGTTTATCACGATCGTTGGCTCCAAGTAAATTTCTTCTTCGTGTTCTTATTCTTTTCTTGTTTGTCCTCTTGCGTTGTGTGTCCTTCACAAGAAATCCGTGCGTCTTAATCTCTAAAAAACTTGTTCAAGTATTAGGAGTTCTTATGTCTTAAATAGACAACCAAGAATCCTAAACTTGGTAAAAACCTAAAAACAAATCCTAAACACAATCTAGGAATAATTAAAGTCTTGTGCATAAACTAGGAAACATAATATTGTCCTAAATCTAGTTTCCTAACTTATTTTATGTCTAAGAAAGGCAAATAACAAAATATGAATTATTGCCAAGAATAAATTCCTCAACAAATTTGATAAACACTTAACAATTTGCCCTGTTTAGTTGGCTTGGTTTTTTATATTTATTTTCTAATTCATTCGCAGATGATTGAAGGTTGTCCAACGTTCCTTAACAGGAAAGAAATCGAAGTTGCTAAAGCACATGTTGACAATGAGCACCCTCATTTTCAAGCTCCAGTGAAGCATTTTGCTTATGGACTGCAACACTAAGACTCACAATTCCGCCAAGTTCTTCCAGTTTGAAAGCGCGAGCTTTATTTTGCTCCTCGGTTTTAAAGTTTCGTGTACGAGATGACAAAATGCAGAATGCACTAGATATTTTCTTCTGCTCTTATCATGCTCATAAATTGATAATATTTTCTGTTAGTTTGTTTTATTAATGTTAGATGAACCAGAAAGTTGCATATTCACTTTTCATCTGCTTTTTCCACTTCATTTGGCAGGATATGAAATATACAATATAAAATATGAATATGCACCTAATGGTATAATAGACTTGCCTCAACCATATGCTTCCTTGCTAATTTAGAGGGTTTAGTGTGTTTTATTAAATCAACAGTCAACATTGAATTGGGTTTGTTTATATTCAGAAGAGATGATAATATGGTTCTTACTAATTCTGGGAACGAAGTTGAAACTTTATTTTGATTTATTGGACGGACGTTCCATTTAGTGATCGCGGTTATATTTGCAGCTCTTTTAAGATGGGGTGCAGCATTGCAGCACAGGTCTCGGCTAAGGCTGAGTCGTAATAGAGAAAAGGTAAAGTTATTGCAGCAAGCCAGACGACTATGAAGACGCACTTGACATGGATTCAGGAAATCGACCACAAAAACAGGCATTATCGTCTTGCATATCTGAATTAGACTATTGGCACAAAACTTAGGCATATATGATGCAAAATATCAGGCATTGTATATGGTCATGTATTGCCCCAGCCCTTTTGTTCTCTTTTCTGCCTTCTTTTTTAAGTCATTCCTTATGTAGTTTCATTTGGTTGGATGATTTTGTCAATGGATGTTCAGTCTGTGAATTTGTAGTTTCTTAATGTAATATGCTTATTTAAACAACCAAATATCAAGTATTGGTTTTGGTGCACCTGCTTTCATTTGTTTTCTTTTTTTTACTACTTTTTAGAAGATATTTTTTAAAAACCGTCGTAAAATATCCGTTCTGGAAAACTGACTTTCTAGAAGGTATTTTTTACAACCGCCGTTGAAAGTGACCATATTATGACGGTTATAAAACCGTCGTTAAAACTCGTTGTAAATCGTCGTTAAATCCTTCTTTTTTACAGCGGTTTTTGGGAACCGCCGTATTTTTTACGGCGGTCGATATAACAGCGGTTCAAAAACTGTCGTTAAAAGTCCAACAAAAACGCCGTAGAAGAGTTGTTTTGCAGCAGTGAGACCATGAAATGCCCTCTAAAATGAGGACCTCATCTGTGGCCAGGACCAGGTCGAGTGGCATGGCAGTGATCGGTACCATCTCAGTGGGGCCTCATCAAGTGTCATGGAGAACATGCGGCACCGGTATGTGTCAGATGCGCCGAGCATGTTCATTTAGTTCTGGTAGTGGCTTAAGTGCGAGTCGGGGTCGTTGCTTACTTTGTATAGAGTGATTGAAGGGATTTTTAGCTTCCCCTCCAGTGGCTCTGATAGGATTTGGACGGACAGAGTTGACTTGTCGCCGCATGCCGAGCTGATCATTATTGGTCGTGGAATCTGATAGGTGTTTTGGACCGAGTGGTGGTTTGCTTAGCTTTCAGCTCGGCAATTTGCTACTTTAGGTATTTCAGCTTGGCAGATTCATCATTTGGCTTTTGTGGGGGGATGCTCATAGTGATGCTTTTGATATTGACCGACCTCATAGGGATGTCCTCCTGTGCTTTGCTGGCTTGCTTTCCGAGCCGAGCAAAAACATTCTGGGGTGGAGAAATTTTAAGGCAGCGTGCGATGGGAGGTCTATCGAGCCTTCTCTTGGCATTCAGCTCGGCCTCCTCATCCAACTTTCTCTTTCCGTTCTTTCGAGCTGCAACTTTGACGGGGTTTGACTCCGACTGTCCTTCCAGAAGGTCAGTATTCTTGGGATTGCCGACCAGAATCTCTGGTGTCGAGATTGATTTCGCTGCATTTGAACCCGATTGCACAGTCTTCTCCTGGTGTTCCTTTTCATGATTTTTCCTTGAACTTTCGGAAGGGCTCATGATAATGAATAGGTTGAACATAAACTCCTCTTTTTTCTTAACCAAACTCAAACACAGTGAAGGGCTGAGGTTCAGCTCCTCACGAAAAAACAAAAATCAAACAGGAGATAGAAAATAAAATCGAAGGGGCAGACCGAGCAAATGGGACTGCAGATCACAAGGAACCTTCCTCTAGCGCCATTTTGTTTAAGTAAAGAGTAGCCTAAGCAATAATAATACCAAAACAATAAAGAGAACATCAGTAAATAAACAAAAGCGAGTAGGAAAGAGTGCTTAACTTTTATTCCCAAAAATCAGATCGGATCGGCCTTGGCCGAACCCTTTTACAAGTGCTTGATTTCAAGATACAATATTTCTCTCTCTAAAACTCTCAAGGTGTTTCTCTCTCTAAAATATTGGGGATGCTTTGTCTCTCTCTTGGAGAGACTATTTATAGTTTTCCATTGAAACCCTAATTGAACACCTGTCTCCTTCTTATTGGTTCACCAAATCTTCTGCACACGTTTCCACCGCCTCAATGCCGACCTCAGCTATTTTTCACCGACTCAGTGTTGACCTCAGCTATTTTACCCACCAAACGGATACGGAGACGTTAATCTAGTACTTCAACTCGGCATTTTCAGTTTGACAAATGATCGAAAATCAACTGAACAAGCCGCGCACGCATCTGGAGAGAACATCCTGCTCAGCAATTCCTGCTCGGCGTTGATGACCGGCGTCGATCGATGGGGTCAGGTCGATAGCGCTGCCCAGTTCGGCGGGTCTCTGCTTGACGGTTTTCTGTTCGGCGCTTCTTGTTCGGAACTTCTTGCTAGGCGTCAATCGACGAAGCCTTGCCGACAGCGCTTCCCAGCTCGGCAGGGTCCTGCTCGGCGTCGACGCCGCCCGGCGTTAATCGACGGGGCCTGGATGACGACGCTGTCCTGCTCTGCGCTTCCTTTTAGGTGTTTCCTGCTCGGCGTCGGCGCCAGGCGTTAATCGATGAAGCCTGGCCGACAGCGCTGCCCAGCTCGGCACGGTTCTACTCGGTACCTCCTGCTCGGCATCAGCCCCGGCGTCGATCGACAGGGCTCGGCCGACAGCACTACCCTTCTCGGCATCAACGCCCAGGTCGATCAACGGGGCCTGGCCGACGAGGTTGCCCTGCTCGGCAGGTCCTGCTCGGCGCTTCCTGCTCGGCTTTGGCGCTCAGCGTCGATCGACGAAGCTTGGCCGACAACACTGCCCATCTCGGCACGGTTCTGCTCGGCGTCAGTGCCCGACGTCGATTGACAGGGCCTGGCCGACAGAGCCACCCTACCTAGTAGCGTTCTGCTCGGCGCTTCCTGCTCGGCGTCGGTCGATGGGGCCTGGCCGATAGCGCTGCCCTGCTCGGTAGGTGGCCTAGGCTGCTCGGCGCCCTCGGCATCTTCTGCTCGGTACTTCCTGCTCGATGCACTCGGTAGGGGCGCTTGGCAGGTGGCGTGGGCCGCTTGGCGCCCTCGGCAGTTTCTGCTCGGCGTCGCCGCTCAGCGTCGGTCGATGATAATTCTGCTCGGCCGGGCAGGTTTTTTCGGGTTTCCCTAAGTAATCCGGCTCGGTTCCTTTGCAGGGTCTTCGGAACGATGTCGACCATCAACAATCCATACAAAGATATAAGTAATATATGAAAAACACTAGTATCAACACTTAATACTAAAATACTTATCGCCAAGCTTGTGATGATCTTCTCCGTTGGTTATGCACTTAAAGATCTCCGTGATTAAGATCGTAGTTTCAAGTCTATTACTTGCTCGTGTTCTTCTCGTCTCGCGCATTCGCTTGCTGCGTTCTCTCTTGTAAAAAATGTGTTAAAATCTGTCTCTAAAAGGTCTACGTTTACAAGATTAATTTTTTCTTAAATGGACAAGAATCCTAAACTTGGTAAATAAGTAAACTAGTCCTAAACTCAATTTAGGAAACTAAATAAAATCCTACACACAATCTATTGAAAAAATTTAGAGTTTTAATTTATTTTGAGCCCGAAAAAGACAAACAAATATAAAAGTAAAATAAGAAATAATTGTTAAGAATACAATTCTCAAACGCTCTCCTAAACATCTATTTTTATTTTCACTAACTTGCATAATTTTATTGATTTTTCACTTTACCCCATAAAAGTCTAGGGACGGGGAAATATTTAGTTATAATTCCATGCATGTGCTAAAATGTTTTACTTTGGCATCTTCAATTTGCATAATATAGCACACTGCCATCTCTGAAATGAAGAAAAAAGTTTAAACTAAATACGTATGTACATATTTAGATTTTTTAAGTATTAATTGTCCATAGTAATAAAATTTAATAAGCATATTTGAAAAGAAACGAAGAAAACTGTTTTTTAAAACTTGAGATATATTTTTTTATTATTTAACCTTGATAGAATATTTATTATTATTATTTTATTTTATATTGACAGCTCAAAACAAGAACAATTTTATTTTTCAGCAACACATAAAGTTATGCAAATTCAAGATAGATGTTAGCACATGACTGAATCTCATCAGAGTATTCTCCTCAAATAATAATAATAATAATAATAATAATAATAATAATAATAGTAAAATAAAGCTCTATGTTAGTAAGAAAGTTAATCATGACAAACTAGAAACAATAAATCGCAACAAATCTAAACACTCGCATTTTATTGCAGCAACACTATAGTTTATATATTGAGATTCATATGGATCAATATCATAAATCCAACAAGAATCATATCTGCTATAGTACAGTAGAAACAAAAGTAAGCAAAAAAGAGTACGATATGGCCACTCTGATTATTTACTTAAAGACCAGCAGCAGCAGTAAAACTTGTTACTTTCATATTATTTTGGCACCAAAACTCTCCTTCAGTTTTTACCAACGACCCATTGGAAAGACGGATAATTTCATGCCTCGTACTCCTGGTATGCAATGCTTTTTGCATGCGAAATAATAATTCTGGTCAAACCAATATTCCTTTGCCTTGAGTACAAACGGGAATTCATCACCAGCTCCGTTTGGGATTAGCATTGCTGTTGTAAAGTTACATTGAAAGTAGCTCTGCGAATTTGGCATCGAATAGACGGTGTAAGCGCCCGAGTGTTTGAACACTGCATGATTGCACAAACGATAATATTAATATGATCAAGTTGTAATCAATCAATTGAATTGGAAATTACAAAAACCATCTTTGTGGTTACCTACTTCGTCTTTCTTAGTGGAACCTACCTGCTAACGTCGTCTAATTAATACTTTTACAATTGCATCCATATTACAAATAAATGAAATGTAAAGTTAGTCATTTGTAATATTTCAAAAAAGTTTGAACGGTTGGGTCAAGATGTTAACGATATCAAATCTCAGCGGTGGTTTTGTAATTTTCAAAGTTGAGTTTTATGTATATTTTTGTAATTATATATATAATGGGTATATTAGAAATTTTGGGAAATAATTCAAAGTGGTACTTATTTATATTATTACTCCTTTATTTGGATTTATATAGTTATACACACATACACATTCTTTGTACGTATATAAAAATGCCACATATATACACGTGTGTATACGTAGAGAAAGGGTATATAAACATATAATGAAAAATTTGAGAGATTAATTATTTACCCAGCGTGTCATTCTCAAAAACTAGTGAATTCTTAGCAGCCCAAACATGGTAATTGAACCCATTATCCCACTTTACATCGATCCTTTTTGGTACCTGGTGAGTATCATTGTTTTTCCCACCCCCACAGCTGGTACTGTAACTCCAACTATAACCAGAACCAGAGCTAGATGAGCTGCTGCTATTGGTGCAATTTGTTTTCGCCATAGCAATGGCGAAAATGGAAGTTGCCTCGAGGAGCAAAAGGGCCCCTGCAAACTTCACAGCCATAATTTTATTTTAATTAGTTTTTTTTCACTGCAAATCAGTTTATTTTCGTAGGAGAATAATAAAGTTGATTGATTTGATGGTCTGTAATGGAGAATGGAGTTTAGGAGCTCATATAGCCGTGGGAAGTTTAATTAGTCAAAAAAACAGTTGAGAGTTTTTGACTAAGAAATGCGCATGCATACCGAACGGTTTGACTTCCGGCCCAGAAATTACTATTCATGATCATATGTATCAACTTAGAGCATGCTTGATTTTGCTTTTATTATTCAGGTCATTTACAGTGGAGTTTCGAGGTTTGTATTGGGTTTTAAGTATAATTATACTTTTGTTATTAATATTAAATATAGTAACAAACTTATTTTTTTGGAGAACAAAAAATAATAACGTGATCGATCTTGATAAGATAGATAGAGTATCTAGAAATATAATCACATTTCCACTCTATTTCGAATGTTTTCCTACCATACGCGTGATATTGCTAGTCAACTTATGTCATCACACCATTGACTTCCAAACGCAATGGGGCTTGATATTACATAAGTCAAAAAAATCTTAATTATATCTATTTATTTATTTCGTCGCCGAGTGAATAGGAAGTGGATTGAGGGGTGAATTGGGAAATCATACTTTGAGAATTGATATATATAGCTTTATTGGCAAGGAAGGTGTCCGGCAAAAGCAGCAGCACCGGGGCGGGAAAATATGGGGAATTTACCGATTTGGGTCGGAGATTATTTTGTGTTTTCACTCCCCAAACTAAAGGAAATTATTTTGTATCTCCGTTTTGTATTTTTCTGCATAATTAAATTGTATTTTTCTGCATAATTAAAGGACACGTGAAAGAAAAACTGCAAGCTCATGGCGAGCTAATATAATGTAAAACGAGCTATTTGTGAGGTGAGAATGTACTGCGTGTATTCTTGGGTAATATTTTTCATGTCATACATTAATGAAATACATGACTATTTATAACAACACAGATGACTAGAGTTGCCTTAAATTCTACGGTCAGATTTGACACAGTACATATAATAACGGCTAGTTATGAACTTGTGGCTAATATTGCTACAGTACAATTGACAGTTGTAGCAGACTGGACTGTATTAAGTAAGGATTGTCGTCATCTGACGTGCTGTAGGGTCCATGTAGACTTCTGATGCTGAGACCTGTCAGGTCGGCACTTACTTGACTTGATCATATTAGGTCGCAATGTATGCGACCTGAATCTATTAGGTCGCCAGTCGTGCGACCTATAGTTATCAGGTCGACATATCGTTCCGAAATCACGCGACCTGTTTCCATCAGGTCGTTGTGACTTATACTGTCATTTAACACGGCACCTCAATTTTAACGAGCTCTTGAATAAGATTCCTAATCTGTCTCTGAGCTTGGTGAAGAATTGCTCGCTTAAAGGTTTAGTCAGAATATCATATATCTGTTCTGAAGAAGGAACATGTTGTGCAGCGAGCTGTTGTGAAAGAATTTTGTCTCTAACAAAATGAAGATAAAGTTCGATGTGCTTGGTTCTTGCATGCAGGACAGGATTTGATGCCAGAGCAATCGTGCTCAGATTATCTACCCATACGGTAGGCGTGCGAGCTGATCCAATTTTCAATTCCTTGAGCAGGTAGCCTATCCAGGTCTATTCCGCCGCAGTGTTCGCTAAACTCCTGTATTCTATCTCCGTGCTCGACCTCGACACAAAACCCTGTTTTTTCGAACTCCATGACACAAGATTATTTCCAAGATAAACAAATGAGCCACTAATAGACTTCCTATCATCAAGGTCAGAAGCCCAATCAGAGTTAGAAAAACCAGTCAGATGAAAATTTGGAGTTTTTGTTATTCTCAACCCATGGTCAATAGTGCCTGCCAAATATCTCAAAACTCGCTTCAGTGCTTGCCAACTCGTATTTAAGGGATTAGCCATGAATTGGCTAACTTTGTTAGCACTGAAGGATATTTCAGGTCGCGTAATAGTCACATATTGCAGACCTCCGACTAGGCTTCTGTAAAGAGTAGGGTTTATGCCCGCCCTGCTCCCCTTGAATCTGGATAGGTTATTTGTAGTAATCATTGGGGTTGGAACCGGCTTACATGATAGCATATTAGCTCTCTTGAGAATCTCTCTTATGTATTGCCCTTGACTTAAATTCATTTCATCAGTGGATGAAGTAAAATGAATTCCCAAAAACTGTTTAACATTACCCAGTTCCTTTAGAGATAGAACCTTCTTTAAGTTGGCAATTATCGAAACAACCTCGTTCTCATCGCTCCCTGTGATCAGTATGTCATCTACATGGATGAGGAGATAAATTCTTGACCCATTTTTTAACCTGTAAAAAAAGAAGCATCAGCTTTTGAACCTATAAATCCAAGACCTTGGAGTATTCCTTGAATTTTCCCGAACCATGCTCTAGAGGCCTGTTTAAGCCCATAAATGGCTTTGGTGAGTTTGCATACAAGTTGTTTGTCTTTTTGTTCAAAACCGGGAGGCTGTTTCATGTAAATCACTTCCTGCAGGTTGCCATGTAGGAATGCATTATTAATATCAAGATGCTTAACATCCCATCCACAAAAAACTGCAATGCTTAAGATTATCGTTATTGTTGTTGGCTTGGCAACCGGGCTGAACGTTTCAGAGAAATCAAAACCAGCTCGCTGAGAGAAACCTTGAGCAACCAAACGTGCTTTGTGTCTAGCAACTGATCCATCGGTGTTTCTCTTGGTTTTAAACACCCATCTGCAACCAATTATGTTTCTCCCCTCAGGTGCTGGAACCAAAGTCCAAGTGCGATTTTTAATTAGTGCATTGTATTCAGCCTACATAGCCTGTTTCCAAACTCCAATCTGAAGAGCTTGTTGAGCGTTCAATGGTTCATCATCCTCATTGATGACCTCAGCAGATAATATTTTAGGTTTGGAAATACCAGTCTTGGACCTGGTCAGCATGGGATGGACATTTTGAGGTGGACATGGTTAAGAGGGTCCACAAAGAGCAGGGGAAAGAGGTGGAAACTGAACAACGAGAGGAACCGTCATGTTAGATCCTTGAGGTGAGCTGCAGTGACTCCGCGGAGGTGATTGGTGAGAAAGAGGAGCAGAATCAGGCGATGCAACGTGAGATGTGGGAGTATTGTTCAGAGGTGTGGATGGTGTATCTGATTGTGAGGATGGAATGGGATGGGTATGGAATTGAGGTGGTGAGTGTATGGGTGGTAGAGGTGAAAAACTATAGTGTGGAGAGTTAGCGACCTTTTTGGACCTGTATGGAAATTAATGCTCGCTGAACTCAACATTTCTGGAGATTATCACCTTCCCAGAAGGTAAGAGAATTTTGTAACCTTTATACTGAGTGTTGTAACCGAGGAAAGAACAAGGAAGCGGCCTGTATTGAAGTTTGTGAGAATTATAGGGTCTGATGTGCGGGTAGCAGAGACACCCAAAATTTTTAAGGAAGTTGTAATCAGGTCGCTGATTAAAGAGACACTCAAGAGGAGTTTTATAAAAATTTGTTTTGCAGGGAACTCTGTTAATAATGTAGTCAGAAGTAGTGAAAACATCATCCCAAAACCTGAGAGGTAGGTTTCAGTGAGCAAGGAGAGACAATCCCATTTCCACGATGTGCATATGCTTCCTTTCAGATACACCATTCTGTTCTTGTGTATATGGGCAAGATATCCTATGATTTATACCACTATCTTGAAAAACCTTAGCAAGAGGATTATATTCAGTCCCCCCATCGGATTGGAAATTTTTGATCTTGTAGTTTAGTTGATTTTAAACCAGATTTTTAAAATGGACAAAGGCATCAAAAACTTCTGATTTGGATTTGAGAAGATAAATCCATGTATATCTACTGAAATGATCGATAAAGTTCACGTAGTAAAGAAAACCATTTGAGGATTTGATAGGGGCAGGTCCCTAGAGATTGGAGTGGGTAAGTTCAAGAGGTTGGGAACTAACAAAATGAGAATTAGGAAATGGAAGCTTCTGACTTTTTGCTAAGACACAAGCGGAACATAAAGATAAATTTTTATTAATGCTGTTATAAGGGATATTACAGCTTTTCAAAGTCTTATCTATTACATCTTGACTAGAGTGACCTAATCTAGAATGCCATAGATCAGAAACAGGCTCTTTATTCTGATAACTTGAAATGAAGGAAGTCTGAGAAGGTCGCATGACAAATGGTGGTGGAGATGAGGGATGATAATCAGCTCTCTTTGTGGTATGTAGGTGAAAATGATATAGTCCATCTTTAACTGTCCCTTTGAGTAAGATGGCCTTGGTGGTTTGATCCTTAATGAGACAATAAGAAGGATGTAATTCAAAAAAGACATTATTATCAGATGCAAAATTGGAAACGTTGAGCAAATTTTTAGTGATTGAGGGAACATGAAGTAGACTTTTGAGTAAAAAGGTCTTAGAAGTGAGAGGAGTTTTGAGAAAAGAGTTACCAATGTGGGCAATGTTCACTCCAGCTCCATTTCCCATTTGGAGCATGTTCCCTCCAGAATATTCTGAGGCCACATTCAGGTTCGCGAGGTCATTTGTCACGTTGGCAGTTGCTCCAGAGTCAGGAAACTAGAGAGTATCAGTGTCATAGTCCGAATGCGAGCTCGCGCTTCCAGCATTCCCAAACTGTGCCATATGCAGCGAAGGGTTTCGAACTGACTGTTGGTTGGTTTGAGTGTTACTGTAGGAGTTGTCATTCCTGTACCTGCACCTATCTGCTTTGTGTCCAGAAATATAGCAGATCTGGAAGACGACTCTATCTCCTCCATTCATCCTTCCTTCGCGACCTCTTCTTCCTCCCCTACTACCTCTGAAACTGTTTCTACCTCCTCCGCGACCTTTTGAACTTCCTCTATTCTGTTGATAATTGTTGTTGACTCTTGCAGCGTTGACCTGTGTAGCAGCATTGATGGATGGCTGGGACCCTTCCGTATTGATATACGAGGTATTGTTGTTGTTGGTTTCTAATCTGGCCTCATAGCTGAGCAAAAGAGCATGCAGCTCGGCTATCGTGTAGGGCTGCGGCCTGGACGTCACATTAACCAATAATGAGTCATACTCGCTTCCTAGTCCAGCTAAAATATGCAAAATCTAATCTTATTCAGAGATCTTGTTCCCTGCAGAAGCTAAAACATCATAGCAAGATTTCATTTTTCCCAAATACTCTTTCATAGACAATACATTCTTTATCTAGGACTGCAACATTATCCTATACTGCATTATTTTGGCTTGAGACTACGTGGCAAAATTATTCTCAAGAGCAGACCATATTTCTTCGGATGTATTGAAACCAATAGTTAGAACAAGAATACTCTCACTCAGAGAGGACAGGATCCATGAGGCTAAGATTTGATCTTGCCTTTCCCATGCAGAAAAGAGTTGATTTGTATGATTTTCTTCATCAACTAAAAATTGCGGTGGAACTGTAGATCCTTTCTTGATGAACGCTTCAAGACCATAGCCTTCGATGGTCGTCAAGGCTTGTTGTCTCCAGATCAAGTAATTATCTTCATCTAATTTTATTGTAATGAGATGACTTTGGGGATAAATGATTTGGGGTAGAGATGAGGAGTTTTATGTTGAGGAGGAAGAGCTATTATGAGATATTTTGTAAAGGGAAACAGAGTCAGGCCCTCAAACCTGCTCTAATACCATAAAAGAAAAACTGCGAGCTTATGGCGAGCTAATATAATGTAAAGCGAGCTATTTGTGAGCTGAGAATGTACTGCATGTATTCTTGGGTAATATTTTTCATGTAATACATTAATGAAATACATGACTATTTATAGCAACACAGATGACTAGAGTTGCCCTAGATTCTACGGTCAGATTTGACACAGTACATATAATAACGGCTAGCTATGAACTTGTGGCTAATATTGCTACAGTACCATTGACAGCTGTAGCAGACTGGACTGTACTAAGTTAGGGTTGTCGTCATCTGACGTGCTGTAGGGTCCATGTAGACTTCTAATGCTGAGACCTGTCAGGTCGGCACTCACTTGACTTGATCATATTAGGTCGCAATGTATGCGACCTGAATCTATTAGGTCGCCAGTCGTGCGACCTATAGTTATCGAGTCGCCATATTGTTCCGAAATCACCCGACCTGTTCCCAGCAGGTCGTTGTGACTTATACTGTCATTTAACAACACGATAACTGTTGTAAAATTGGATTTATTCTAATTAAATAGTGCAGCAAAAATTCGTTGTAACGAATTGTGTAGAATTAATCTACGTGTCGTGTAGATAATCGTAGATTTTGAATTTCTCAAATCCATTTATTGGTGAGCGAGAAATGATGCTTTGAAGTTGAACGGTTTTCTTTAATGCTTTATCGGTTATCCCATTAATGTTAGTCAATGTGGAAGGGAGTTTAAAAATGATTATATTTCTTTAATGTTCCTTAAGTGGGCTAGAAAGTGTTATGGGCTTTGTGAAAACAAAGCTCACGCGGGCTCTTGGACTTGTGTTCGCCAGTCTGCCTTCGGCGAAGCCGAAGGCAGAGCCGAGCGGATCCGAGCCCGGTCCCGGTCCCAAACCTCGGAACTCGGTCCTGGGTCCTGGGTCCTGGGTCCTGGGACTTGGGTCTTTGAAAATTGATCCGAATTGGCTGGTTCGATAGAGGTGGTCCGTGTGGGGTTCGGGTTCTGGCTCAACCCTGGTTTATTTTTTGAACCTTCTCGCACCTGTTAACTCCTGACCGTTACGTAACGGCTGGCATCTGACCGTTCAGACGTTTCCAAAACATTTGAATTCAAACATGCAATGTATTTGCACGCTGAACCAGTCGAGGTTCATGCTGACCATTGCTGCTGGTTTGAATGACTTTATGACGGCTTTAAGGACGTCATGAACTAGCAGCTGTAACCCCTGAAACGAACCCCTATAAAAGGAAGTGAGACTCTTGCGTTTGAATCACTTTCCATACACGAAAAACACCTGAGACAAGCATACAACCTACATACTTTTATGCATTTTTCTTACGTAACTCAGTCCAGATTTCTCCAGTTCGTCGGAGCCCTGATACTTATGGTGCTGTAATATCAGGGACGAAGTCGTTTTATCTTTGGGAACGATTTTCCAAAACCGAAGGGCACTACCGGGGCAAATTCGTTTTGCGGAAAGAATGACCACTCGACTCGACTTTCATTTCGAAGATTCTATTTTCTTCTTTTCTTTTCTTTTTTCCAGTTTTAGTGATTTCATTTACAGCCCTCCTCGAATTATTGTAACTATTCCAACAATCGCAAAACGAATTTGTATTTGTAATTTTTAATTTCTGTAATTTGTAATCACTATTGGGAAGATGTCAACCTCCAGCACTCCGACAACTTCGACTATTCCGGCCATCACTTCCACCGTTTCGGCGATGACCTTTGCCCCTACAGTCACAATCACTTCAATAATTGGCATGTCTTCGCCAAACATGAACACTACTCAAGCTGAGATCATTCTCAACCCAGGAACCCTCGACTTCTTACTCGAGACGCTGACGAATCGCATGACCCAGGCGAACTCATCCACAGCTTCGGCTGCTAGAACGATCCCTCTTGGGATAGGGACTTCAGTCCAAACTATGTCAGCTCTGGCTGTGACCCATCCCATTGGGATGACGGAAACTTCGGTTCCAAGTTTTTTTGCAACTGCTCTCCAAACAGATTCAACTGTTTTGAATACCCATTCAACGGGTTCGATGGGGACTTTTGTACCAACGATGAACGCGTCGGTGCACTCCTCACGGATCATGCCTGTGGCGGCGGAGAATCCTCCAAAATTCAATAGAGAAGGCTTCAAGAGGTGGCAACAAAAGTTGTTATTTTACCTCACGATGCTTGGTTTCTCTAACTTCGTGAAGGAAGACGAACCACCTACTCCGGGCAAGGACGAGACTAGTGTCCATGTTCACGCTACCTACGATAATTGGCACAATGGGGACTATTTGTGTAAAGGCTTTCTCTTGAGCCTAGAAGATAGTCTGAGTAACGTGTACTCGGATGTAAAGACCTCCAAGAAAATCTGGGAGGTACTTGAGAAGAAATACAGTTCCGACGACGCTGGAACTAGGAAATTTGTAGTCACAAACTTCATGGACTACAAGATGATTGATTCTCGCCCGGTTATGGAACAAGTTCAAAAGTTCCAAATGCTGGTGAATGATGTCCACGCCGAAGAGATGATACTTCCGGACGCTTTCACGGATGGTGCCATGATTGAGAAGCTTCCACCGAACAGGAAAGACTTTAAAACGTACCTAAAGCACAAATGAAAGGCGATGTCTCTTGAAGATGTGATCCGGAAGGTACGAATTGAGTCCGAAGTTTAAGTTCAGTACAAGAATTTGAAAAATTTGGATGAACCTCGAGTGAACCTGCTTGAACGAGGAGACAACTCGAAGAAGAGGCCGCGTCCGGGCAACTCTAAGCCTAAAGCTCCCTCTTCTAAGAAGTTCGAAGGCAATTGTTACAATTACGGTTATCCTGGGCACTTGTCTAAGAACTGTCGCAAGCCAAAGAAGAATAAGGCCAAGCCGAGTGCCCAACTAGCCGAGAGGGAGCTGACTAGTGATGACCTCGTTGCGGTTATCACTGAAGAAGCTAACATGATCGAGAACCATGGTCAATGATTCATCGACACTGCTGCAACCGCCCATGTGTGTGCTGATCGGAGCTTGTTCTCCAAATACCTTCCTTGTGAGGGAAGGAAGTTGAACATGGGAAATCAATCTTCTTCGGAAGTTGCTGGTACTGGTATGGTTGTCCTCAAAATGACTTCCGACAAGGAGATCACTCTGAATGAGGTGATGCACGTTCCGGACATCCGGAAGAACTTAGTCTCTGGTTCAATACTAGTTAGTCATGGCTTTAGACTTGTATTTGAGGCTAATAAGTTTATATTGTCTAAGTTTGGGACACCTCTTGGTAAGGGTTACCTTACAGATGGTTTGTTCAAAATAAGTGTAATGGCTATACGCCCAAAACTTATCATTAATAAAATTGCTTCTGATTCCTCTTACTTGACTGAGTGCTCTAGTTTATGGCATTGTAGATTAGGCCACGTTAATCTAAATGCAATAAAACATTTGTCAAATCTCAATTTACTTAAGGTAAATGAATTTGTTAATAAAAGTAAGTGTGAAATTTGTGTAGAAGCAAAAATGACAAGGTTACCGTTTAAATCAGTAGAAAGGAGCACGACACCTCTAGAATTAATTCACACGGACGTATGTGATTTGAAGTTTATGCAAATAAGAGGTGGTAAAAAGTATTTCATTACTTTTATTGACGATTGCACAAGGTATTGCTACATATACCTTTTAAGAGGTAAAGATGAGGCTATTGAAGCTTTCAAGAACTTAAAAAATGAAGCCAAAAATCAACTTAACTGCAAAATCAAACCTATCCGGAGTGATAGAGGAGGAGAATACGTAGCTCCGTTTGAGGAGTTGTGCAACGAAAGTGGAATAATTCATAACACTACAGCTCCGTATGCACCTCAATCAAACAGAGTTGCAGAACGCAAGAATCGTACTTTGAAAGAGATGATGAATGCGCTGTTGATTAGTTTTGGGTTACCTCAGAACACGTGGGGGGAAGCTGTTTTAACAGCTAACTATATCCTCAATAAGATTCCACTTAAAGGAAGGGACGAAACTCCCTGTTAAGGATTTTATTCTTGGGAATAATTCCATATTTAGTTATTTGCCTTTCTTGGGCCCAAAATATATTAGGGAACTAAAATTAGGACTCTAGATTTGTTTCCTAGTTTGTATACAAGACTTTAATTATTCCTAGATTGTGTTTAGGATTTGGATTTAGGAATCTACCAATTTTAGGACTCTAGGACTCTTCTATTTAAGACAAGACAAAGCCAAGAGAAGAGGACACCTTCAATACTCTTACATTCAGGACTTTTTGAGAAGGATTTTTACGCACGGGAAATTCAAGGAGAAATCGCACGACGCAAGACGCACGGCAGAGCAAGGAAGGAAGAACATGACGTACTACTTGGAGCCAATAATCGTGATTAACAAGTTCTTCAAAGTTGCGTGACCAACGGAGAAGATCTTGCCATTCCAACAACAAGTATTTAGTATCAAGTTTCTTGATATTTAGTTTTCATATATTACTTTATATTTTGTATTGAACTTAAAAAGAAAGTAATATAGTTTTCGGGTTTGTACACCCAAGTTCGCAAGTACTTTTACTTGTGTACTGAATTTGTTTAATCGTGTTCTCGTATTTTAATTTCCGCTGCATAAGTTTAAATTTACTCTGGTCGATGTTGTTAACTGATGTTTGTAACATTGATTAACAACATCGTAAATCTGAGAATTATTCGTATATCCATAGACCTTCTAATTTAAAAATTGGTATCAGAGCGGGTTACTTAACCTTTTAAGTACTGATCCTTTTTTGTCTAGGTACTATGCATACTCCGAGGAAGAAGAGCATGGTTGCTACAGAGGATGTTAATGATTCCGAGTCAACTGAACCTGATCCATCCTTATTTACCCATGTTGTATGGGACGACGATGTCCATGTTGGTTTGCTTGCAGACAACATCATGTGCCTGAATGCCGAGACCACTGATTGTCAAGAGGAATACGAGCAGCTGAGTATTGACCACCAGAAAATGTTTGTCAGTTGGAGTAAACAGGTACTCAAGGCCAAAGATCTCGCAAAGGAAGTAGAAAAGCTAACCAAAGAAAAGGATGATCAGCTTGACATAATTGTTCGCTTGGAAACGTCGCTCACCAAGAAGGATGCTGAGTTAGAAAAGGTGGAAACCGAGTTGAAGGAGGCCCAAGAAACTATCTCAAATCTCAACAAAGGCAAGACCAGGGTGGATGAGATTCTGGAATCGTGTATCCCAAATTGTTCAAAACATGGGAGTGGATACAAGCATGTTCAAAAGCCAAATTCAAGTCAAAAGGTGAAGTCGACCAAACGCCACAAGAGAAGAAGAAGACAATTCGTGTGCCATCACTGTAGTGAACCAGGTCACATACGACCATACTGCTGGAAGCTTGTTGGCAAGAAACTCATTTTAAAAGGTCGAAGCTGACTGCTGAATCCAATGTTGATTTCTGTCATACCAACATCAATAACAATGTTGGTAACCGCGCTACCAACATCAATACCAACACCAGATTCAAACAAGTGTGGGTCAAGAAAAATAACATTAAATGCAATATGATCCATACCTCTCTGAAATCACATGTCCCCGGAGCTTGGTATTTCGATAGTGGATGCTCAAAGCATATGACAGGCTTAGAAGAACTACTTTCCAACATAGTCAGATTTCGAGGTGGAAAGGTAAAATATGGTGGAGGCGCAAATGGTCAAATCATTGGCCAAGGAACTCTCCGTGTTCCCGGCGTCGTAACTCTGAAGAATGTGTTGTTGGTAGAAGGACTTACTGCAAATTTGATCAACATAAGTCAATTGTGCGACGGAAGCTTTAGTGTYAAATTCAATCGTGCAAAGTGTGAAGTCTACAAGGAGAATGGGCCATGCATTCTCACTGGTAAGAGAACTTCTGATAATTGTTACCAAATCAAAAGTGATGCTTTTTGCAGGTTATCTCAATTGAGTGATGCCAAGGTGTGGCATCAAAAGCTCGGACATGTCAGTTACAAGATGATGGAAAGTTTGGTCAAAAAGGATGCTGTGATCGGACTACCTAAGCTCAACACAAAAAACATTCCAGTTTGCGAGGCATGCCAGAAAGGTAAGAAAGTCAGGGTGCCACATCTAATAGTACAAAGTCTCACTACCTCATATTGTTTCGAACTCCTTCATATGGGCCTTTTGGCCACTTGAAGTTGAGAGCCTTGGTGGTAAAAGGTATGTTCTTGTGCTTGTAGATGATTTTTCTCGCTTTACTTGGGTAGAGTTTTTAAGAGAAAAATCTGAGACTTTCGAGACTTTTAAAAAACTTGCAAAAAGGTTGTGTGTAAGTTTTGGTATGAGTATAGGTAAAATAAGGTCTGATCATGGGAAAGAATTTGAGAATGCATCCTTTTTAAAATATTGTTCAAAAGTTGGTATAACTCATGAATTTTCTTCACCCATCACCTCCCAACAAAATAAGATAGTCGAACGCAAAAATAGATCTCTTATAGAAATGTCTAGGACTATGCTTATTTCAAATGAGGTTACTAAACGTTTTTTGGCAGAAGCAATGAACACTGCATGCCATATAATTAATTGGGTGTATTTTAGACCAGGATCTTGTGTTACTCCCTATGAATTATTGATGGATAGAAAGCCAAATTTGAGTGATTTTCATATTTTTGGGTGCATTTGTTATGTGCTAAATGATAGAAATCATCTTGTTTCAAAGAGTGATAAATGTGTTTTCATGGGATACTCTCGAAATAGTCATGCATATAGAGTGTTTAATCTTAGCATGATTGAGTCGGTTAAAGTCAAGTTTGATGATTTGATGAGTGGTTTTAAACCTGCCGAGGATGATGATCTGGTTTATGATCAAAATCCTCAAGATAATGTCACGGTTGTTGTAGATAAAAGTGCAGGTATTGAAAATAGAGATGCAGGTGCTGAAACTAGAAATTTGAGTRATGTTGGTAACAATGTTGACACCGAGATACCAACATCAGAACCAACATCAAGCCAAGCCGCCGCAGAATCTTATTCTGGTCCAAGTGTGGAAAATCCAGCTGAACCCATTGACTTACATCAGAAAAATATCCCCTTAAGAATTCAGAAGAATCATCTAATGAGCCAAATTATTGGAGATCTCGATGAAAGAACTACAAGAAAGCGACAAATAAATTTCAAAGAGATGGTAAGATTTGTTTGCTTGTTTACTAATCATTCTAAAACTCGAGAATCTTTGTCTCTTTCCAAAATAGAGCCCAAGCAAGTAGAAGATGTTCTTAAAGCCGAGCATATTGTAGTTGGAAGTGCTTGTACACAGTCATTGTGGATAAACCAAATGATAGAAGACTACGGTCTACATAGAAGAACATTGACTGTGCTCTGTGATAATTCCAGTGCCATTGATATCTCAAAAAATCCGGTCCAGCCTTTTCGAATCAAATACATTGACATAAGGTACCACTTTATTCGAGACTTGGTTGAGAGGAAGATTGTTAGCCTTGAACATATTGGAACTGATAATCAGCTGGCTGACATCTTCACTAAGGTATTAGATTACGAGACCTTCTCTCGTTTGAGAAGAGATCTCGGTATGTGCATTGTCTAACCAATGCTGGTTGTGATGTTGTGACACTACTTATCAACATCAGTCACAACATCTGTATTATTTTGCATGCATTTTTATCTTTCTTTTCATACATTATACTAATGCATTGAGTTTGATTGAAAGTGTAATAAGGTCCTTTGTTGAAATAAAAGTAATGACAAAAAGGACCAACCTCTTCGAAATTAGGTGATTGTGGGACTTGCCCGCAGAAACTGGTTTTCTTCCAGGTCCAAAAACAAGAGGCGTTTAACAGCAATCAGTGTTCTAAAAATCGCTAGGCGGCTGCTAGGCGCTAGGCCAGTGCCTAGCGCCTAGAACGCCTAAGCGGGGCCTAGACGGGGCCCAGGCGGAGCCTAGAACTTGAGAATAAATACCCTGATTTACAAAGTTACATCCAACCATTTAATAGTTCAACATACTACTTGCTACACAATAGAATTTATGACAATTCAAAACCATTTAATAGTTCAACATACTACTTGCTACACAATAGAATTTATGACAATTCAAAACTAAAAGTAATGATCACAAGTTACAATTCACAAGTTTAAAACTATTGTTCAATTCAAAGCTCAAACCAACATAGATGCATAAGTTCATTAGTCAAATAAAAATACCATAGTATACATTACAAAATCAAAATAATCAAAAAAATAAGCCCAAAAATGACGTCGTTTTAGGCCAGAAAATATTTAAAAAAAAACTGGTCTGGCGCCGACTTGGGCGCCGAGAGCGCCTAGGCGGCGCCTGGAGCGCTTAGGCAGCGCCTGGGGTGCCCAGCGATTTCTTTGGCCGATTTTTGAAAATCGTAGGCGGATTGGTGGCGCCTAGCGCCTAGACGGCGCCTAGGCGGGCGCCTAGAGCGATTTTTAGAACAGAGACAACAATTGCTGAAGATTAAAAGATTTAAATCCCTTCAAGGATGAAGAAAATCTTGACTCAAAATGCTCCAATCTTTAAAATTCGCCTTCTTGAGAGATTTTGACGTAGTCATTAACTTGGGTTAAGGGTTAAGTTTCCATTGACTTCACCCAAGGCAAAGTTGGTTTATAATGTTGTTCGTAATAAAAAGCAACATTAGATCAAAACACTGAAATTATAATGTGTTCTATTTTAACCTTTTAGGTCATGATTTCTAGGCATCCCGTAAGACATTCATACTTTGTGAAGATGCCATCTTGCTGTGCGTTTTGTTTCTTGTGTTTTTGTCTATCTTGAATTCTCTTAATCCTCTTTTTGAATCTTGTTAACCGCGTGTTTCAGTGGAGTTGTAATCGGACGGTTGGACAGGTAATAAGAGATTAATTTGGCGAGTGAAAAATTGCTTTGCAAAGGCTTTGTTCAACTATGGTGATGGTTTATAAAAATCTAGCTCTATCTCGATTTTAGTTTGTAGTTGAGATTTGTGGTTTTTATTTCCAAAATTGAGATGATGGAGTAGTTGAGTTGAGATCGTGTGTCTTATTTTGAGAAAGAGTTGGGGAATTATTTTCTTAATTTTACTTTTTCTTTCTCCAAATTTTACTGCCTACGACACTCGATTTTTTTTGTAGTTGTTTTCAGTCTCTTGCAGAATATCGAATTCACCATCATCTAGCAAAGCTCCAGAAACAGTTTGTGCTTCTAAATAATATAGAAAATTCCACCCAAAGAGAGAAAAGAAGCAGTCCAAAGCTACCATGTCAGCCCATGTTGGTTATGGTGTTGTGACACTGAAACCAACATCCCCTGCAGACAACTTCGCCTCTTCTCCAAGCTTCGATTCTGATAATGTTCCATCTCCACGAGGTTCTTGGCGAGTGAAGCTGAGGAGATTTTATTGGGATTTCAAAATTGAGGCATGATTGCTGAGCGTCAAACCCCCATTGGTGTTTTCGTGAAGCAGAACCTGATTACCTTCTTTAGGCACCATGGCGCCTCTTTGAGCTGGTGTCATGTTTGATGTTGGTTCTGGTATTCCCAACATCAGTACCAACATGGCTCCATTTTCTAATCCATTTGTCCGAGCCCAGTTTACTTTGTTTGATAATCAGGTTGCACAGCACCAGGCGCTTCGGGACTCGTTTGTTGAGGTCCTTTTGCTTTCAGAACAAAAAGGGGGAGAAGAATGTAGAAGACGCTGGTTCATATTTGTTTTCAATATTGGATACTCCATTTAGGGGGATTTTCTAATTTATGGGGAGCTTCTAATCCAGGGGGAGTTTTTAGTCTTTTGATTATTTTCATGCGTCTTGGGTATTTTATCTAGAAAGGCAAAAGGGAGAGATTGTTAAGGATTTTATTCTTGGGAATAATTCCTTATTTAGTTATTTGTCTTTCTTGGGCCCAAAATATATTAGGGAACTAAAATTAGGACTCTAGATTTGTTTCCTAGTTTGTATAGAAGACTTTAATTATTCCTAGATTGTGTTTAGGATTTGGTTTTAGGAATCTACCAATTTTAGGACTCTAGGACTCTTCTATTTAAGACAAGACAAAGCCAAGAGAAGAGGACACCTTCAATACTCTTACATTCACGACTTTTCGAGAAGGATTTTTACGCACGGGAAATTCAAGGAGAAATCGCACGACGCAAGACGCACGGCAAAGCAAGGAAGGAAGAACACGACGTACTACTTGGAGCCAATAATCGTGATTAACAAGTTTTTCAAAGTTGTTATATTTTGTATCAACGGAGAAGATCTTGCCATTCCGGCAGCAAGTATTTAGTATCAAGTTTCTTGATATTTAGTTTTCATATATTACTTTATATTTTGTATTGAACTTAAAAAGAAAGTAATATGGTTTTCGGGTTTGTAAACCCAAGTTCACAAGTACTTTTACTTGTGAACTGAATTTGTTTAATTGTGTTCTCATATTTTAATTTCCGCTGCATAAGTTTAAATTTACTCTGGTCGATGTTGTTAACTGATGTTGGTAACATTGATTAACAACATCGTGAATCTGAGAATTATTCGTATATCCATAGACCTTCTAATTTTACACTCCCTATGAGTTGTGGAAAAGAAGGAAACCTTCTTACAAATACCACAAAGTGTGGGGGTGTTTAGCGAAGGTAAAAGTGCCTCTACCAAAGCAGGTGACAATCAGACCCAAAATGGTTGATTGTATTTTTATTGGTTATGCACTGAATATTAGCGCCTATCGATTTATAATCCATAGGTCAGATGTTCCGGACATGAATGTCGGAACTACTATTGAGTCAAGGAATTCGATATTCTTTAAGATATCTATCCTTGTAAGGATAAAACTGCGTCCAGTTCAAACACTGGTAATGCTGAAGGAACTACAAGTCACAAACTTGTGGGGGTTGAACCTAAGTCTCGTAAACGACCCGGTTTAGAACTTGAAGCTCTAACTCCTAGACGGAGCACTCGAGCTAAAGTTGCGAAGGACTTCGGTCCCGACTATGTGGTTTTTCTCTTGGATGAAGAACCAAATTCACTGAAAGAAACTTTCTCACGGACTGATAGTTCATTTTGGAAGGAAGCTGTACAAAGCGAGATCGATTCGATCATGCAGAACCATACGTGGATTCTGACTGATTTACCTGAAGGTTGTAAACCTTTAGGTAGTAAATGGATTCTGAAACGAAAGTTCAGAGCTGATGAATCAATCGATAAGTATAAAGCTCGTTTGGTTGTGAAATGATTTCTCCAAAAGGAGGGTTATGATTTCTTTGACACATACTCTCCTGTGACAAGAATTACCTCTATCCGGGTGCTTCTAGCGATTGCTGCTTTGCATAATCTTGAGATTCACCAAATGGATGTGAAAACAGCTTTTCTAAATGGCGATTTAGAAGAGTAAATTTACATGGAACAACCTGAAGGTTTTGTAAAACCTGGAAAAGAATGAAAGGTGTGCAAACTTGTTAAGTCTTTGTATGGCTTGAAACAAGCACATTTACAATGGCACCTGAAATTTGACGAAGTGATGATGTCAAATGGGTTCAAGATAAACGAGTGCGACAAATGTGTATACATTAAGAATACTAATGACAGATTTGTTATAGTATGTCTTTGTGTAGATGATATGTTAATCATGGGTAGCAACCTACAAGTGATTAGCGAGACGAAACTCACGTTAAAAAGAAATTTTGACATGAAGGATCTGGGAGTTGCTGACACTATTCTTGGCATAAGAATCATAAGAACTTCAGATGGAATTGTCTTATCACAATCTCATTACATTGAGAAAGTGATCAAGAAACTGAATGCACGCGATAGTCTTCCAGCTAAGACACCTATGGAACTCGACGTTCACCTAAGTAAGAACAGAGGTGACCCTGTTGCTCGGAAGGACTATGCTAGGATCATTGGATGTTTGATGTACATCTCTATTTGTACAAGACCTGATCTAGCTTACTCGGTAAACAAACTGAGTCGATATACAAGCAATCCGAGTAGAGAACACTTGAAAGCGCTTGTGAGAGTTTTGAGATACTTAAAGTATACTCTGAACTTTGGGCTACACTATGGTAGACACCCCAGGGTACTTAAAGGATACTGTGATGCAAACTTGATATCCGACACAAAGGACTCTTTGTCTCCAAGTGGATATGTGTTTGTAATAGGGGGAGGAGCTGTTTCTTGGAGATCCACTAAACAGACATGTATAGCCCGATCCACCATGGAATCTGAGTTTATCGCTTTGGACAAAGCAGGTGAAGAAGCAGAATGGCTTCATAACTTTTTAGAAGATATTCCATGTTGGGAGAAACCCGTGCCGCCGATTATGCTTCACTGCGATAGTCAAGCTGCTATTGGAAGGGCAAAAAGTGGTTTGTATAAAGGTAAGTCTCAACATATTCGTCAGAGACATAACACCGTAAGACATGTGTTATCGAGTGGGATTATCTCAGTTGACTACGTAAGGTCGATAGATAACCTAGCGGATCCATTCACTAAAAACATTGCTCGAGATCAGATGTACAAGTTGCTTGAAGGAATGGGAGTGAAATCCACAACTTAAAGATGATTGTAGTGGAAACCCAACCATGATGAGTGGAGAACCCATAAACTTGGTTCAATGGAAAAACTAAACTATAAAAGTTTGGGTAAGCAAAACTCTACGACCTTATTCTTTAACGGTAAAAGTAGAGTTTTTAATCTGTCTTGTGGTGAGGATAAATCTCTGATTTTTAATGATTCTTGTGCAGGTCTTTGACTTGAGTATGACAGAATGCTGGTTTTGAAGAATTACCTATGTAAGTAAGAAGTGAGGGCCGCTTCTACTGTATACTTATGAATCCAAAGAAGTTGTCCATGGCCAGAAATGGACACAAACGTGAGAACGGAAGAATTTTGAGAACTTAGTAGGTTGGTACTATTGTCTAGTATACACAAAGGGGAGTAGTTCAGGAATTATGTTCACTAATCCGCCGGTATGCTCGTTAGTATTAACTAAGGAGGGTTCAAGGCCACAAGCCACCTATCCCTATCCTCTATTGTCTCTTAAAGACTGAGCTATGTATTTGCATTCATGCATTTCGTTTTTTGGATTTTCTCACTCATGTGGGGGATTGTTGTAAAATTGGATTTATTCTAATTAAATAGTACAGCAAAAATTCATTGCAACGAATTGTATAGGATTAATCTATTTGTCGTGTAGATAATCGTAATATTTTGAATTTCTCAAATTTATTGGTGAGTGAGAAATGATGCTTGGAAGTTGAACGGTTTGCTTTAATGCTTTATCGGTTATCCCACATTGAATGTTAGTCAATGTGGAAGGGAGTTTAAAAATGATTGCATTTCTTTAATGTACATCAAGTGGGTCAGAAAGTGTTGTGGACTTTGTGAAAACAAAGCTCATGCGGGCTCTTGGACTTGGGTTCGCTAGTCCGCCTTCGACGAAGCCGAAGGCGGAGCCGAGCGGATCCGAGCCCGGTCCCAGACCCGGACCTCGATCCTGGGTCCTAGGTTCTGGGCCTTGGTCTGGACTTGGGACTTGGGACTTGGGCAATTGGTCCGAATTGGCTGGTCCGATTGAGGTGGTCCGTGTGCGGTTCAGGTTCTGCTTCAACCCTTGTTTTTTTTTTGAACCTTCACGCACCTGTTAACTCCTGACCGTTACGTAACGGCTGGCATTTGACCGTTCAGACTTTTCCAAAACATTTGAATTCAAACATGCAATGTATTTGCAAGCTTAACCAGTCCAGGTTCATGCTGACCATTGCTGCTGGTTTGAATAATTTTATGACGGCTTTAAGGACGTCATTAACTGGCAGATGTAACCCCTGAGACGAACCCCTATAAAAGGAAGTGAGACTCCTGCATTTGAATCATTTTCCATACATGAAAAACACCTGAGATAAGCATACAACATACATACTTTTCTGCATTTTTCTTACGTAACTCAGTCCAGGTTTTTCCAGTTCGCCGGAGCCCTGATACTTACGGTGCTGCAATATCAGGGACGAAGTCATTTTATCTTTGGGAACGATTTGCCAAAACCAAAGGGCACTACCGGGACAAATTCGTTTTGCGAAAAGAGTGACCACTCGACTCGACTTTCATTTCGAAGATTCTGTTTTCTTTTGTTCTTTTCTTTTTTCCAATTTTAGTGATTTCATTTACAGCCCTGCTCGAATTATTGTAACTATTCTAACAATAACATACATACACTATTTGCTCCGTATCATTGTTGGAGTAGTTACAATAATACGAGTATAACTAAAAAACGTAATCACAATAAAAAAATGGAAAAGAAAAAGAATAAAAACGATAAACAGTCGAGTCGAGTAAGACACTCTCTCCGCAAAATGAATTTGCCCCGGTAGTGCGTCTTCGGTTATAGCAAATCGTTTCCAAATATGAAACGACTACGTCTTTGGTTTAATCGCACCGTAAGAAACCAAAGCTCCGGCGAACTGAATAGAACTTGGACTGAGTAATGTTATGATATGTAGAAAAAATACAGAATGTTCTTATGTTTCAGAGATTATGTTGAGTTAAGGTGTTTATGCGTATGGAAAGTGTGAAACTGCAAGTGTAGGAGCCTCACCCTTATATAGGGTTGCCAGCGGGAGGTTACAGCCCTGCTTAATTGCGTTCATAAAGGTGTCATAAAGCCATTCAAACAGTCAGGCAAAACCAGCAGGAACCTGGACTGGTTCAGCGTGCAAATTCATCTCATGTTTGAATTCAAAACGTTTGAACGTTTCGTAACGGTTAGAAGAGTTCAAAACTTAACCAGGTGCGTGTAGGTTCAAAAAAGAAACTAGGGTTGAACCAGAACCCGAACCCCACACGGACCACCTCAATCGGACCAGCCAATTCGTACCAATTACCCAAGATTCATCTCATGTTTGAATTCAAAACGTATGAACGTTTCGTAACGGTTAGAAGAGTTCAAAACTTAACCAGGTGCGTGTAGGTTCAAAAAAGAAACCAGGGTTGAACCAGAACCTGAACCCCACACGGATCACCTCAATCGGACCAGCCAATTTGGACCAATTGCCCAGTACCCAGGACCCAGGTACGGGACCGGGCTCGGATGCCGAAGGCGGACTGGCGAACCCAAGTCCAAGAGCCCGCGTGAACTTCGTTTACACAAAGCCCACAACACTCTTTGGCCCACTTGATGTACATTAAAGAAATGTAATCATTTTTAAACTCTCTTCCACATTGACTAACATTCAATGTGGGATAACCGATAAAGCATTAAAACAAACCGTTTAACTTCCAAGCATCATTTCTCACTCACCAATAAATGGATTTAAGAAATTCAAAATGCTACGATTATCTACACGACACGTAAAATAATCATATACAATTCATTAAAATAAATTATCACTGTACCATTTAATTAGAATTAATCCAATTTACAACAATCATAAGTAAGGAAATTAATCACGAGGACAATATCCCAATCAAGTTCAACACACGTAATATATCAAAATTTTATTGATCATAACATAACATATAGAGGAATTGAATTAAACAAAATAAAAAGGTACAACCACTTCGATTATTGATTTCGTAAAAACATGACAATAGATGACTAAAGAGGATTACATGAAATCAAATTAATTTTACCAACGAGGAGGCGATATTGGCAAGACGGCAAATTTCATCCCTCCATCTTTGCAGTGGACACCGTTATGCTCGCCACACGCGAAGTAATACCACGGCTGCTGGGGCCATTTTATCTTCCACGTCAGTACGAACTCGAAACCTTCACCGGTTCCATCCTTCACATCCGCGATTTTTGTTGCCCGTTTAAGGTCACATTTTTGGTAACTCCTCAAATCCGGCAGCAAGTAGACACTGTGTTGGAAAGGCTGGGTGGCATTTGGTGCATCGTATTTGAACACTGCACGACGAGTGCACAAAACTTATTACGACGAGTGCACAAAACTTATTACAAGGTTTTATTGGACAGATTTATCGGTAGTTTTGTCGTGTAGTGAGTTGTGTCTATCAAATTACTAAGATTATGAAGTTCTTGATTTGAACTTAATTTAATTAGTTTATACTATTGAGAGAAATAAACTATAAGAAAATTAAAAAAAAAAAGATAAATAAACTGTAAGAAAATAGAAAAGAGAGGTGAAAATTTTATGAATGGGAAACTCATAATTGAATAATACAATCGTAAACCTCGAACGTCTATATATAAGATAATGAATAAACAGAAGGAATAAACTATCATAAGGGTCTAATATTGATGCACTAGCCACGTACGCGCATAAAATAGAAGCAAATCAGTCTTGGCTCCAATAATAATTAGCAAATAATTTGAATCTTTTATAATTGATAGTCTCTACTATGTATCATATGGTATTTTAATACATAGATGAACTCCACATATATAATAATATATTATTTTATGCATGTGACATTCATTTGGTGACATAAATTACAGCAGTAGAAAACTAAATGAGATGCAGCAAGGATGCGACACTTTCTGGTCCTTATCATATATAATTTCATGCCGATCGATTCAAACAATCCATTATACAAGAAACTATGAATATTTGGTCCCTTGGTTTTAAGCGGTTACAAAATAAAATAACAAATTCAAAAAATATATATATATAATCGATTTGGAACTATGTATAACTTTTTAAATCAACATTCAGATTGCCATGCATGCATGAAACTAGATCAAAACAGACGGAATACACACATTCTTTAATACATATTAAAGATTAAACACACGCAGACACACAAAGACACATATATATCAACTAAGTGTGTGTGTGTGTGAACTAATTGCAATGATTAATTACGTACCCAGGGTGTCATTGAAGTAAAAAGGTCCATTATTAATAGCCCAATCAGAGTAGTTAAACCCAAAATGCCAATATTCCGATCCACCAACGACGATTGTTTTTGAGCTCTGAGTGGTGACATTTTTGTGCCAGTAACCCCAAAACCCACCAGAAGTGTGGTTCCAGTTTGCTGCACCACCAGTACTGCAATTCTTGTTTGCCATAGCAATGGTGAGAATTGAAGTTGTCAGCAGAAGAAAAAGGGCCTCTGCGGCAAATTTCACAGCCATAATATTTTTAAAAAAAAAAAAATCTGAGTAAATAAATTAACTTGTAGGCGAGAGAAGAATGTTATAAATATTAAGATTGAATTGATGGGGTTGTAAGGAGCATGGAGTTGGGGGTTTATATACCATGCAAAAGTTACCAGCTAATAATGAATGAGTCAATAAAAATAGTAACTTTTTTTTTCTTTTTTTTTTTTGGGTGCTTGAGTTGGTTGGTGAAGTACAATTAAGAATAATAAGTTGAACTTTTTCTTGGTGGAGGGATGTCTATAATTTTTTCGTAATTTCCAAGTCCTCCACTTTAAGTATTTTCATTTTCACACCGCCGTTGATTTTGATTTCCAATTGAGAGTGTTCAGTGTAAGATTACAATCCCAAGAAAAGGTGAGCGCTAAAATAATTATTGTTTACCAACAGAATTTATAAACCAAAATAATTTTGTCCATAAATTCTATAATTAACTACGGTATACAAACAATAAAAAAAATATATCTTCTTGTCAAACTAAACCGGCATGTTAAGAAGATAAATATAGTAGATATTTACAAATAGTTTTTAATTTCGTTGTTAAATAATTATTGATAACAGTTATATTTTAAATTTGCAATATTCTTGATTATTAATAATTTTTCTAGGTAAATCAATTTTTTCTCACAGTGGAGTTCTATCTTGAAACAAAATATATATGTTTGTGAGTATCTCTTTTTCTCTTTACTTCATCGGACACATAAACAATTGAACCATATTTTCTAGTTTTACTAAAATTCTCCTGAGACCATTAAAATAAATATTAAATATCACTACAAGAATTGAAACTAACTGGAACGAGAAATTAGAACGACATTTATGTCGCTCCCATAGTGAAAGACATATGAGCACAATATTTATTAGTTGTGTCTGTAGATCGGATTACATATTGAAACGACATATGTCGCCTCTATAATCACTAGTGGAAAAAAGTTGATTGGTGGCGCTTCATAAGTGGTGGTTGAAATAGGAACCGCTGCAAAAAGTAAAATGGCAGCGCTTATTCGTAAAGAAGTGCAGCTTATGAAATTAAAAAAACAAATTACTTAGCCGGGAAAATTACTTGTTGAAATTTGGATGTAACCTTGAAATTACTTTCATTTTCACGCCCTTTCATTTAGATAAACCCTTCAAATACTCAGCCCCTTGAAATCGAAGCTGAATTTTTCACCTGCAAGCGGCGCTTGATTTTGGTATTTTAGAGCGTAAATTGTCCAGATTGTATCTCGAGGTTGAGCTGTCTGTAAGTTATTTCTTTTCACTTCAATTTTATGTTTTTTCTTATGTTCTAGAGTTGAGCGTATTTGGATTGATTATTTTAGGTTTTGCAGTTTAAGTTGAAAATGGTCTTCATCTATGTAGTTGGATTAAGCGTGTATACTTTCTGTATTTCATGAATCGTGTTATTTCTGTAATTATCATCACTATTGTTGTTTTAGGTATTGATGTTCAAGTTTTTTTTTCTTGCATATTTAAAAAAAAATTAGATTCTGAAAATATATTTCTAATTTTAAGTTTTATTTTATATGTAAATAATGAAATTCCATATTTAAAATAAATTCAGACATTAGGTCCGTAATTTGCTCAGACTCAGGTTCGTAATTTGCTCGACTCAGGTCCGTACTCGAGACTCTCCTTGAGATGATGAGTTGAAAATTCTTTTGCCAAGTCCAATATATTTTCACCTTCCATTGACAAATTGTGAACAATTTAAAATTGTTAAATAATTTTTCTGATAATAAAAATTCCAACTTTTCTGAAGTGGGTAAATGGTCTCCAGTATTTATTTCACTTCATCTTCGAAGTAGTTTGATATACATAGCCTTTGCAAAATATCTATCAGCTTATGTTGGTCCAGCTCATTTTTGGTCTCCTCTATGATTATTTTCACCTGCATTTTCAGCTTATCTGCTTGTTCTACATACTCTTGCCCCTGCATTAATTAAATTTCCATTAAAAAAACAAAACTACCACAGTTCCCATGTTGGAATAATTTCTTTGGAAAGTGTTTATTATCATAAGTTTGACGTGGCCATGCTTATTTGAAATACTAATTTAACATTTACTCATAGGCCTGTGGACGGCGAAAAATATTATCTAAGCAAAATTATTGAGTATAAACATTATGTAAAACATTATATATTTAGTTTAATGGGTAGTTTGAGGGAACTCAACTTATTTATATAAAATATTATATATATATATACACACATATGTATATGGCATAAAAGTCAACGAAGACTCTGTTTCGCTCCCCCTGTCCTGAAGCGCCGCCGCGACGTAAAAGTCACCGTGATCCACTAAAACTGCTTTTACTTCCTCGCTTCTTCTTCAGATGACGACGACGATGATGATGATATCGAAGAAAAATGAATGAATGGATTGAAAATCATCGCCGTCATCATACTATTGCCTTTTTTCAGCTTCATCATAAAACTTCATCATGTGAGATCTCATGTGACCACCCAAAGCTCGCCCATTTGCGAAGTTTCTGAAACAGAGCTTGCATCTGTGTCTCTTTTCCATCTTTTTTTACATAAACAAAAAAAGAAAAGAAAAAACTCTATTTTTTTAACACACTGTGTGTGTGTGTGTTTATGAAGTGCAGAGAGTGTGGCTAAAAGGAGTAGGTGACAAGCATTCCTCCAACCAGGGAATATATATACACACATATGAAACAGTGTGAACAATATGTATGTATGTGTATATATTTATGTTAAAGAGTTAATCTAACAATATTCTGGATTATATTTGAAGTTATATTTTCTTTTAAAACGGTAAAAGATAATTAATAAGGGGGAAGGCTTTTGGTACAAGGGCAACATTAACATGCGAACTTTTGCATTAAATTACATCCTATTTATTAATTATATTTGTTTGTTTATTTTGTTTTTTTCCTCAAAAAGCCATTAACTTTGGCTGACCAGATAATTTCAAAATTAAAATTGTTGGGAAATTTAATTATAGGAATTTCCTTATTTTTCTTTTGTAGTTATTTGCCTTTTTTGGGCACAAAATATATTAGGACACAAAGTATTTTAGGACTCTAGATTTCTTTCCTAGTTGGAGTCTAGGACTTTATTTAGTTTCCTAAGTACTTATCTAACTTGTTTAACAAGATTAGGAGTCTTGTTTATTATAAAGAGAAGGACGCAGCAATTAAGAACTAGAGAAAAGAGAGGACGTAAGTTTTTTTGAAGAAAATTACAAACGCACGCTGCATTCAAGAGAAGAAATCGGAGAACTGGTCTCGACAATTTCAAGAAGCAAGAACACAGAGCGTCAGTCATACTTGGAGTTGGAATTCGGATCAAGAGTTCTTCAACGTTGCGTAACCAACGGAGGAGAATATATCTTACGGCAACAAGTATTTTCGTATCGAGTTTGATACAATTGTTTTCATATATTACTTAGTACTTTGTAATTGATCTTTGAACGATAAGTAATATAGTTTCCGGATTTGTATACCCAAGTCCGTAAGAACGTTTTCTTACGGGCTAAAAGTTTTATCTCTGTGTTTAATTTATTTTATCCGCTGCGTTTATTTTTATCTGTTTTTTTTTTAATCTGTTCAGAAAATCGATGTTGGAAGTGGTGTTATATCACCAGTCACAACATCTGTTATCTGCATAAAAAATTTTATTTTCTTTAAAATTAGAGAACTACAAAACTAGAATTGGTATCAGAGCAGGGTACTTAACTCTAAGTATTTCGATCCTTGTTTTGTAGATTTGACATGATGGACACTCAAGGGAATCCAAGACCTCCAATCCTCAATGGTAGTGAAGTTCAATGCCATGAGTGCAAGGGTTGGGGTCACTACAAAAACGAATGTGCAAATACGTTAAGGAAGAAGAGTCATGAAGATGGAAGCGACTCTGACTCACCTGAGTTAGTACCTGCACTTTTTGCTCATGTTGCCTGGGATGACGACTTTCGAGTTCACAACATCAATTCCAACACCCTGTGCCTTCATGCTGAGGTTGAAGATTACCGCGACGAATATAAAAAGTTGTGCGTGGAGAATGATGAGCTATTTTCCAAATGGGGAAATCAGGTTTTGAAAGTGAAAACCCTTACGATCAAAGTTGAAAAGCTTACTCATGAGATAGATGATCAAGTGAAGATCATTACCCGGTTGGAGACCTCTCTTACAAGAAAAGATTCAGAATTGGAACGAGTAAGGGCTGAGCTAAAAAAGGTTCAAGATACTATTTCAAACCTCAACAAGGGAAATGCGAAGTTGGATGAAATTCTGGAAATGTCGTACCCAAAATTTTCAAGGCACGGAATTGGTTACAAACCGGAGCAACAGTTACTTCAAGTCGGCCACAACCAAGAATCTGTCAAGCGCAATAAGAAGAGAAGAAGGCAGTATGTTTGCAATCACTGTGGAGATCATGGCCACATACGTCCCTTCTGCTGGAAGAGAACCAGGAAGAAAAGTCCTTTTCAGAGAATCAGCCAAGATGTTGGGACTCATGACAGGACTGGTGTTGTCGTCACCAAAGGCAACACCAAGTTCAAATGAGTCTGGGTAAGAAAGGGGGAGGTCAAGTGTAACATGATCTATACTTCTCTGAATTCTCATTTTTCAGGAGCATGGTACTTCGATAGTGGTTGCTCCAAACACATGACCGGCTCGGAAGATCTACTTTCCAACATTGTCAAGTCTCAAGGAGGAAAGGTGAAGTATGGTGGAGGTGAAAATGGTCAAATCATTGGCCAAGGAACTCTTCAAGTCCCTGGTATTGCAAAACTTGAGAATGTGTTGCTAGTGGAAGGTTTAACGGTGAACTTGATAAGCATAAGCCAACTATGCGATGGTGGTTTTAATGTCAAGTTCACCCATGAAAAATGTGAAGTCTATGATGAAGGCAATGCACGTATCCTCACTGGTCAGAGGACCTCTGACAATTGTTACCAAATAATTGGTGATGTGTTTTGCAGGTACAAGATTGTGAAAAGTTTGATCAAGGATAAAGCTGCTGTTGCAGGAGGTGACGGGTCTGGTGACATGTCACCGAACCCAACACCAACTCAGGTTGCTCCAGAATCAGACTCGGACTCAGAGAAGATGTTTGCTTCTGTAGCTCGCATTAAATCAATGGTAAAGTTGTTTTTCTTGTCAACTAACTGTTCTCTTTTTCGAGAGTCTTTGTTTCTTGCCAAAATAGAGCCCAAGCATGTAGAGGATGTTCTTAAAGCCGAATACACTGCTTCTGGAAGTGCGTGTACGCAACTTCTATGGATGAACCAGATGATTGAGGACTACGGTCTCCATAGCAGTATTTTGACCGTACTCTGTGATAATACGAGCGTAATTGACATCTCAAAAAATTCAGTTCAGCACTCTCGTATAAAACACATTGACATCAGGTATCACTTCATCCGAGACTTAATTGAGAGAACGATAATAAGTCTTGAACATGTAGGGACGGATAGTCAGCGTGCTGACATATTCACAAAAGCATTAGATTTAGAGATCTTTTCTCGTTTGAGAAGAGATCTCGAAATGTGCATTGTCTAGTCCATGTTGGGTTTGATGTTATGATGCCCAAAGTTGTCATCAGTCATAACATCGGTATATTTTGCATGCATTTTTATTTTCTTTTTCATACATCATACGAATGCATTGAGTTTTATTTAAAGAGAAATAAGGTCATGTGTTGTAATAAAAGTGATGACAAAAAGATTGACCTCTTCGATTAGGTGATTGTGGAACTTTCCCGCAGAAACAGGTTTTCTCCCAGGTCCAAAAACTAAAGGTGTTAACAGCAATTGCTGAAGATATAATAATCCTCTTTAAAATCTTAAAAAGATGAAGAAAAACAAGACTAAAGGTCTGATCTTTAAATTTCACCTTATTGAGCGATTTTGACGTTGTCATTAACTTGGGTTAAGGGGTTTGTTTTCATTGACTTCACCTTATGCAATGTTGGGTCTAATGTCATCAGTTATGAAAAGCAACACTGATCAAAATCTCTAAAATTCTTTATGTGATTTCTTTAACCTTTCTAGGTCATACTTTTAGGCATAATTTAAGACATTCATATTTTGTGAATTTGCCTATATTGCTGAGTGTTCCGTTTCTCGTGTTTGCTTCTTATTCTGACGTCTCTTGATTTTTTTTGAGGATGTAGTTATTTGATTGTTTCAGTGGCGTTGTGATCGGTTGTGCTGGGCAGGTAAAATGAGATTGATATGAATTTTGGATTTGTCACTTTGTACACTTTTTATACGGTTTTGGTGATGGTTCAATTTGCCAACTAAAATTCGATTTTTCTATGTTTATACGTGGATTGGATAGTGGAAATCATGGGCGGTTTAGTCTGAAATCGTGTATCTTATTTAGAAATGGAGTTTCCTTTCTCTCAATTTTACTGCCTACGGCACTCGTTTTGTTTTGTGGTTGTTTCCAATCTCTTGCAGAATGTCGAATTCACCATCATCAAGCAAAGCTCCGAAAAAAAAAAAACACTGCATCTGGATGAAAAGAAAAATCCACCCAAAGTCCAAGACGAAAAGTTCTAAAGCTGCCCAGAAATTTCATGATGGTTCTGGTGACATGTCACATAAACCAACATTGCCCAGTGCCGAACCAATTCCTTTCCCCAGCTCCAATTCTGACAATGTTCCATCTGCCAGTGCACCGATGTCTGCAGCTGCCTCCGACCACTCTGCTAGCTCTGATGAAGCTTCGTCTCAAGCCGTCGAGATTGAAGACTTGGAACCAATCTCCACGAGGTTCTTGACGAGTGAAGCTAAGGAGCTATTCTTGGGATTTCAGAACTGAGGCATGATTGGTGAGCGACGGATCCTCGTTGATATTTTCATAAAGCAGAATCTGACTACCTTATTAGGCACCGTGGCGCCTCTTTGAACTGGTGTCATGTCTGGTGATGATTTTGGTCTTCCCAACATCAGTTCCAACATGGTCCAGTTTTTAGTTCTGGCGGTACAAGCACAGTTCCAGGCGCTTTGGGACTCATTTTTTGAGGTCCTTTTACTTTCAGAACAAAAAGGGGGAGAAAATACCAATGTAGAAGACGCGAGATCGGCTGGTTCGTTTTGCACGAGAAAGAGGACTCGTACTTCCAGTTCGATCTTATTAAGGGGGAGATTCAATTAAGGGGGAGTTTTACTTTAGGGGGAGTTTTTTAGTCCATTGGTTTTTTATTGCGCGTCTAGGTTATTTTGTCCAAAAAGGCAAAAGGGGGAGATTGTTGGGAAATTTAATTATAGGAATTTCCTTATTTTTCTTTTGTAGTTATTTGCCTTTCTTGGGCACAAAATATATTAGGACACAAAGTATTTTAGGACTCTAGATTTCTTTCCTAGTTGGAGTCTAGGACTTTATTTAGTTTCCTAAGTACTTATCTAACTTGTTTAACAAGACTAGGAGTCTTGTTTATTATAAAGAGAAGGACACAGCAATTAAGAAAGAGAAAGAGAGGACGTAAGTTTTTTTTGAAGAAAATCACGGACGCACGCTGCATTCAAGAGAAGAAATCGGAGAACTGGTCTCGACGATTTCAAGAAGCAAGAACACAGCGCGTCAGTCATACTTGGAGCTGGAATTCGGATCAAGAGTTCTTCAACGTTGCGTAACCAACGGAGGAGAATATATCTTACGGCAACAAGTATTTTCGTATCGAGTTTGATACAATTGTTTTCATATATTACTTAGTACTTTGTAATTGATCTTTGAACGATAAGTAATATAGTTTTCGGGTTTGTATACCCAAGTCCGTAAGAACGTTTTCTTACGGGCTAAAAGTTTTATCTCTGTGTTTAATTTATTTTATCCGCTGCGTTTATTTTTATCTGTTTTTTTTTTAATCTGTTCAGAAAATCGATGTTGGAAGTGGTGTTACATCACCAGTCACAACATCTGTTATCTGCATAAGAAATTTTATTTTCTTTAAAATTAGAGAACTACAAAACTACAAAAATCATTTTACAGTACGGTCAAATTAGTAAAATATTACAAAGGGGGTAGTATTCATGGAATTGAAGTGGGGGTTACAAGAAATAATAAAGCTGACTTGGTTTAATTTATGCAAGTCAAGCAATCTGCTTAGTTTTGTAAGTTATAACACCATAAATTAATATTTGAAGTAACTAAAGCTTTTTGTTGAAATTGATCATAAACAGTTGCTTAGATACAATGATAGTACAAATGGTAATTTGGACTCCTCACTAATCTTGTATTTATAGTTAGAAGAATCTTGTGGCTTCATGCTTTCAGTTGGAAAAGTGGAAAAAAAGGATTTCAGTCAGAGTATGATGCCTATAGTGTGTGTATATATATATATATATATATATATATATATATATATAGTATATATATATATATATATTATATATATATATATATATATATATATATGCCTTACATTTTTTGAAATGGTGTGATGATAAGGTTGTTTTTTGTATTCTCATATTTTATAATTTTTATTGAGCTGAGGATTTGGAATTTGGAATTTTTTCTCATTGAGCTGACCATGATATTGATGGCTAGCGTAGTACTAACCAAGTATCCTTTTCCATGTGAACCTTGAGTTTTCCGGTGGTTACTTCGTTATCGATGGATTTCAATTTTTAATATTTTCCTTCGTTATCAGGGCTAGAATATTAATGATTGTAATATTATGAAAATTTTGCATTATTCCTGATTTTTGATTAATGGAATTAATATTATTTCATTCATGTCCGATTCAGGCTGGACGAAGAAGCCCTTATTTTCACCTTTGTAATTTCCAGCAGCGACTGAATGTTCAAAGCCCTCCACAGTAATATTTCGAGCATCATTAATAAAGTTTAGAGTTTGAAATTTGCAGATTATCTCAAATTTCGTGAGGAAGATGGCTTGATCAGAGGTATTTTAAGATTTGCCAATCATGAACATGTATATTATTACTCTATTTATATGCTTACTTGTAGACTATAAGATTATTTTAATTTTCACCCAGAAATCATTTTATGGAAAACTATTTGACGAACACCATTTCTCAAAATGCGTCACAAAATTCAAAAAAGACGGGTTTCACTAGAGGAGTTAAGAATATAGTAGGAGCATTGTTTTTTTGTTATATTAATGAAGCTACCCTCAATCTTCTCACATTCAGGACAATTTGTAATGAAAGTACATTGTATAAAGATGCATCTGCTACTTTTGATATATAATCCAAAAAATTATAGTTCTTTGTGATTTTAATTTTGAAAATAACCAAATATTATATTTGAAATATAGGGCTTTTAGGATTGCATTATCAATAAAGGGGAATGGTAAAGGCCTAACATTTTCTAGGCTAAAGGTAATACATGTATTTTTTTTATTTAATCTTAGATGTTTTATGTATTAATATAACTAATCTTTATTATTTACTTTTTTTTTCAAGTGTCGCAAGCAACCGGGGACTACCGAGTGTGAATATTATGTGATGAAGTATATGGACGACATTGTCAACAATGTTCTAAATAGTCGAAATATTGGAGTGGTAAGTTGATTTATTTATTATTATCTTTAATGTTTATATAGTGAGAAGCTTTAAAATCATAATTAGTTAGTATTAATAAATCTAATATTTTGTTTCAATATTTTGAATTTAAGGATTGGATACCGAATCAAGATTCTTATTCACCGTTGGAGTTCGATAATATTCGAAATGTGTTTGCGAGATATTTTATTGACGTTCTTATAAATTCTTAATTGTAAGCATTTGTTGAGTTGGAGATAAAAGGAAATGGAGGCATGCGTTTTCTGTTGTGGAGTGGGTGTAAGCATTTGTTGAATTTAAGGGTTGAACACTTGTTTGCTATTTATGACACGAAAGGATTTTTGTTTGGGCAATTTGTATTTGTTGTGAATATTTTGGTTTGTATGATTTATAATAAATCTTGGGAATTTCAGAATTTGTGAATTTTTGGAGCTTATATTGTGAATTTTTGGGGCAGATTTTGTGGATTTTTGGAGCAGTTTTTTCGTGAATTTTAGGTGCAGGAAAAAAAATAATAAATTGACAGTCGTTGTTCGCTTAGAACCGATGCCAAAATTAGAACCCGGGCAGCGTTTCTTAGCTACTAAGCGCTGCCAAAACTATTATTGGCAGCGGTTCTTAGATAACAAGCGCTGCTAATGCATTTTTTTGGCAGCGGTTATTAGCTAAGAACTGATGCCAAAAGTAGTATTAGAAGCGCTTGTTAGCTAAGAAGCGCTGCCCGCTTTCCGTATTTGACATCGGTTAGTTTTGGCAGCGCTTCTTGTTAACAAGCGCTGCTAATACTACTTTGGCATCGGTTCTTAGCTAAAAACCGATGCTAATAGTAGTATTAGCAGCGCCTGTTAGCTAAGAAGCGCTGCCCGAATTATATGTTTGGCATCGGTTAGTTTTGGCAGCGCTTCTTATATAATAACCGCTGCCCGATTTCTATTTTTGGCAGCGGTTCTATATAAGAACCGATGCCAAAACATTTATTGGCAACGGTTCTAAGAACCGCTGCCCGGTTTTTTTACTTTAAGCGTCGCCAATATTAGAGGCAGTTCATAACCGCCTCCATAGGCTATTTTGAACCGCCTCTAATCGCATTTTTTGCACTAGTGAATTATCAAAGTTGTACCAACCACAACACAAACATATTGGGAACAACATATGTCGCTCCTATAAAAATAATGTTGGCGTGTCAACCACAACACCAACATATTTGAATGATATCCGTCGCTCCTATAAATATCAAAGTTGTGTCAATAAAACACTAATTTATATCTCAACCAACTTGCAAGCAAATGCCCAAGGAATGAGTTAATGTCGATTTCAGCGAAAAGTCCTTCCAACGAAAAAATAGTCGTCTCAAGATATCACTGACCTCATTCAATTTACAATACTGACCCCAATTAACTAATATAATGTATCTACAATTATTTTAAGGGTAATATGTAATACATGTAAAAATATAATATATAATAATTATTTTTTAATTAAAAATACAAAATTTTGTATTTTCTTATATTTTATATTTTATATTATACTATATTTTAATTATATATATAATATAACATAATACACTTCTAAATAATAATAATATATTATAATATCATTATTTTTAGATATAATAAATATTTTTTCAGAAAGTAATACCAATTTATATAAGTTTTTTCAAATTTTTATTTGTTGTTTTCAAAATATATTATTAATTTAATTTAATAAATATAATATAATTTTATAAATATATTTTAATGAAATTTTAAATAATAATTTATAAATATAATTTGTAAGCTTAACCAATACATATAATAAATATAAGATTTGCAAAAGGTTTCACATCTCACTACAAAAAAACCCGGCGATACTGACGGCCAAATCCGTTAGAATTCCGTCAGTATATGAGATACTGACGGCCTCCTAACGGATAAAGGCCGCCAGTATTTTTGCGGTCAGGATTCTAGTATCCTGACGGGAAAATATACCCGCCAGGAATGCCGGCAGTTTTCTTGACGGCTTCTTCCGCCAGTATTCCTGTCGGGTTGTGCCCGCTAGGAATATCTGATACTTTCCTGGCGGCTATGCCGTCAGCATTACTGGCGGGTGGGCCGCCAGAGCGAGCACGGGCGCCGCCCTTCGACTTTTATAGCGAAGCATCGAGGCGGGTCCATACCGGCTAATTGACCAGGCGGCCGAGGATTGTAAGTCGATGATAATATTTTAAAGTAATTAATTATATTATTGAACATGTATAATTTTATGTTTTAATTAATTCATTATATTAAATATTGTAAATGTAACTTTAAATACAGGCTGCACAGACGGGGTTCGCAGCCTAGTAACTATGAGCTTCTGCTGAGGTATCATCGAAATCCCGACGGCAGCATTTTAAAGTTACATTTACAATATTTAATATAATGATTAAAGTTACATTTACAATATTTAATATAATGA
>BMAC01000417.1:205957-256939 GCA_014905375.1 Phtheirospermum japonicum | reverse complement strand
ATTTAAATCTTATTTGATTTAATGAATGGGATTCATGGAGTTAATTTGTATTATTTGTGAAGATCTTATTAATTTATTTAAGAAAAAAACAAATAAAAACAAAACAGTTATATATATTTTTTTTGAGCCGTGAGCATGAAATGTGTGAAAATGAAGTTGCTAATGTTAAAATATAAAAACATGTGTTATTGTAAGAAACTAGGAAAGACGGGAAAGATAGGCACCAGACCATTAATATTTGATTAATTCAATATTACATGCACTAAAGAATAAAAGTATTTAAAAAAAAAACATAATTTGAAACAATGTTGGATATTTAATGATGTATACAACAACATGTAATTTAAACAAAACTAAGACAGTAAATCGTGACCTGTTTGATTCCATATTCTTTATTCCGTCGATGAGGGGTTGAGAGTTTCAGCCGACGTGGATTTTCAGCCGGCTATCATGGAGATAGGCCGCGTAGTAGTAATTTTATTTCTTTCAGCCGTAGTAATTATGGTGATACGGATAGTGATTGAATAGTTCCTTAATTAAATATATGTTATTATGGAACGTAATAATTGTCCATAATATAAAAATACGAAAGTAACCCCAACATGCCTATTTTAGATTTAATCGTATCTTTTTATTTTGACCGTTGATATCGTGTAATCTACGGCCTGTATTGGTCCCTAGGTTCGCATATATTGACGTGGGTTTCATTTGAACCTAATCCTATATATATATATATATATATATATTACAAAATAGAAATTTTTGCATGATGAATTAACGTGGTTTTCTTAATTAGTAGCTTAAACAACGCACTATATGTTGAAGGGAGGGAAAACTCTAAATTAGTCCCACAACTACAGGGGTATTCAAAATTAGTTTTATTCCAATCTAATTAATCAACTTTAGTCCCTCAATTTTAATTGGCCATTTTAATGATTATTTTTGCCGAAAAAATCCAGAATTAGGTAAGACTTGGGGTTTCCTGCAAGTTTTTATATTATAAAGAAATAAGAGAAAAAATTAATAAATTCTAATAATTAATTAAATTATTTTATTAGAATTATTATTATTTTTTTTTTTCATTTGTCAGACTTATTATTTCAAAAATTTAATTATAAGTTTTATTTTTATTTAACAAATTTTATAAGAAAAATCAGATATATTTTAATATATCATAAATTTTTTGAGTTTTCATCTTTTCTTATTCCAATTATACCATTTTTATTGTTTATCTTTTTTTGAGTTTATCAAATAATATGATTTAATTATAAGATTTTGTATATACTTTACATAAGTAATGAGTTTTCATATTTGTTTTGCATCATTGTTAAAAATAAATAATATTCATTTTAGAATATTGTTTGTAAATTAATTATACTTTTCATTTTATTAATTGGTTTTAGATTTTTATTATAATTTTCAGATTTATAGTTTGGAAATTAATTTAAAAACACATGAAATAAGCTCTAGTATGCATGTAAAAACCATGTTTATCAACTCCTCCAAACTTAATCATTGGTTATCTAGACTAATTTATCTAATCCATCACCGTGCTAAGGAAATAAGATATCAAAGATACAATGTACAAGAGAATTATGAAACTCTCATCAAAATTAAAGAATCGTAACATCTAAGCCTTGTGAATCCTCCAAACTCTGAACGAGTTTTACCAAACTCAAAGTCAAAGTTGTTCATAACCTCATCGTATATGCAATATCACCCATCACTCGTATATAGGGAAATGTATATACTCAAATCAATTCAAAAATATGCTTACCCCCTAGGCTTGCCCTTCGCATTAGCCCTCCACCGTGCACGAGGAAAATACATGTAATTTTTGAATCAAAAAGGGCTTTCTAAAGGTTGTAGTGTAGGATATTTTTAGTAAGGTAAGGAACGTTTAGATAAAATTGACTATAATATGAACAAATATACAAACATACCACCTAAGCCAACCAACCAATCGCCCCTAGCAACTATATTTCTTATAATAAATTGAAACTTTTAAACTTAGCTTCTATCATGCTATCGTCAAAGGTTATTTCTTTTAAGGGAATCACTACAAGAAAAACTGAAAATTAGCAACGGATTTTTAGAGACAGATTTTTCCGTTGCTAATAGAGACAGATTAGCAACGGAATAGCAACCGATTTTTTCAAAAAATTTTAAAATTATTATTTTTAAATAATTTAGCAACAGAATAAAAATCCGTCTCTAATTAGCAACGGAAGTATGGTCCGTTGCTAACTAGAGACGGAATAGCAACGGAATTTTTTCCGTTTCTAAAACACTCCCCCGTTGTTTTTTATTTATTAGTTTTAGAAACCGAATTTATATCCGTTTCTAAATATTTCCCCATTTTATTTTCTAGTTATCATTTTTAGCAACGGACATGAAATCCGTGGCTAATTAATTTAAGTTTTAGAGACGGACATGAAATCCGTGGCTAATTACTTTAAGTTTTAGAGACGGAAATATAAATCCGTTGCTAATATATCAGATTTAGCAACGGAAAATCAATCGGTTGCTAAATTTTCCCCAAAATTATTATCCTCAGCCCTCGTTTTTCAATCTCATTTTCATTCATTTCTGCAAAACCTCGATTCGCCGGCGATTTCCACCAAAACATCCCTCAAAATTCGCCGCCCGTTTCTTTAAAGAATCCATTCACCGGCGATTTCCACCCAGATTCTCCGCACGTCGTTTTGTATTTTCGCTATCCGTTCGCAGCAAACGCCCGGCCCGTTTTCTGTTCGCCGCTCGATTTCGTTGTCTGTAAAGCGAGGTATTTTTTCTCTTTATTTCTGGTTTTGGCGATTTTCTTTTCCTTTTAATTAGAAGCTTGGAAAAAATGAACTAATTGTGAAATTTGGCGAAGGATAATAGGCAAGAACCAACGCAGCTTGAGACTTGAAAGAATTCAGAGGAATTTGGACAAGATTAACAAGACCCCTGTCCTCACATTTCAGGTACTTATCTCCTTTTTGGTTTTTATTGTTAATTGGAAATTGGAAGATTCCTATTTTTATTTTTTTCTTTTTAATTAAATGTGAGGTTTGGGTTAATGAGTCATGTGGTAATCTAATTGTATTAGTGGAGTTGGAAATTTTAATTGTAGTTTGTTTCAGTTTACTGGTTGTTTAATTAGCTTTTGAACAAAGCTTTTTTATTTTCACTTTTACAAACTCACTTTCTGGTGTATTTTAGCAGTGATAGACCATAACAAATGTTTCTAAAAAATATATATATATATATTTTTTTCATAAACTTTCTTGCTCTAAATCTTTACTTCAAGATGATTAAGATTTCAAATTAGTCAATTATTTGTGCATAATCCAAAACACAGATTCTTTGGTGAAATTTCTTATTATGGACAAGTTGAGAACAAACTGTTTAAATGGAAGAATGGAGAAGAAAAAGAATATTGAGGGTTGAAGGCAAAGTTTAGGGGGAGAATAGGTTTGGCAAGTAAAGAACAATGATAACATGGTTTACTGCCCTTCTGTTTATTTCTCCTCATGTGGTCTTTTTATGTTTTCTTTTAATTACTGCTAAGAAAGATGGGAATTTAGAAAGTGTAAATCTTTTTTGGCTTTTCTTGTGTGAGGCTTATTTATATTTAAGTTCGTGTGACCTCTTCTTCTTTGAAAAGTATATGTGTTGTTTTGAAATTCAGAGGCTTACTTCTATATTCTCTTTAAGAAATTTTAAGTTCTCTGAAGTAGTTTGTAAGTTTTTATTTTAAAAAATGATAGTGTAAGCTTACAAGATAAGATTTTAGGTGCTTCTTCAATTGTGTTTAAATTATTATTTTTATTTTAAAAATAAGATCTTATTTTAACCTCTTATTTTTGATTTTTGGTTTTACAATTTTAATAACAAAACTGCAATTAGTAACATCTTATGAGACTCTATAAACATCTTATGCTATCTTTTAAATAGGTTTTGTCTTTCATGATTTTACTATTTCTAAATTAGTATACATTTGATTAATCCGGTTATGGTCTTTATGACATATAAAAGAAAAACAAAAATAACAGAAAAGGAGGAAGTTTAAATAGGAATGGACCATTTTTCGTACTCTTACAACTAACAAATATATCATTCTTTTAGGCCAACTAAATTTGTTTTATCAAGAAACTTTTCTTACTATTTAAAAATTGAAGTTAAGAAAAAGAAGAAGAAAGGGTTTTTCTAAATCATACTCAAACATTTTTGAGCATATCGGTCGGCTTGTAAGTAGAGCAATCTTACCGTTAAACATGTTAAAAGTAAATTGAACAAAATACATTGTTCTGCCAATACAATAAGAGTGCCCTTTCTTCGTTTATGTACAATAACTGAATAAAGCACCTCAGACTTCCTCTAATAATCTAAACTTGAACGCTTCAAAACTCCATTTTTAATTATGTCCAATAATAAGAGAACACGAGGAAAGTCCCGCTACACCACATTGTACTCTGTTTAGTAGTTATGGCATTTGCTTGGCTGTGAGCACATTGGAGACCGGATCAACTTATCAATGGGTGGTATATATCAGTTGAGATTTTCATTTTCTTCTAACTTGGATACACAGCCTAATCAGTAGAATCAGCCAACAACAACAGAAAATTTTAAAAAAAGCTGCGATTAAATTTTTTTATAGAAGCTAACTTGGATACACAGCCTAATCAGTAGATGTTGCTTGTAGAATGAAGATTTAATTTTGAACCTTATTCTGATTTTGGGGTTATATGGTATAGTGAAAGAATAAATGTTATAAATATATAACAAAATAAAATAAAGAGCACTAAGAGTAAATGAATCGAGCCGAGTCGGAAACTTATCGAGCTTTCAAAATTTGTGTTTGAGGTTTAATTTGATTATCGATTTCGAGTTGAAACTTGATTTGAGTTTCAAAACTTTAAAGAAGGGTATAGTTTTTAACTTTCAATTGTTCTCACTAACCAAATAATGTGTGTGAGTTTTGATAATGTGTTTTTTTCTCTCTGTTTTGCCCCACTTTTGTTTTGAACATCGCCTTATTGTGATGTTTGCGTATTGGTTATTTGTCATTGAGTCCCTCATCGAGTTTTGAGAAACGTAATAAAGTGATTTATTTTAATTAACGTAATGTTGTCTCTATTCTAGATTAACATTATGATTCTGTCTCTTAAATGTTTATTTTCATAAAATTATTTGTTMAATTCTAATAAAATCATATGTTTCACTTTTAATATGGTTCAGTTATAATACAATGATTTTCATTGATTTTGGAATACTTAAATTTTAGGTTCTTGAATGGAGTAATTTAATTTTTCTTCCAATAGACAGATTTCTGCTTATATTGGCATTGGAATAAATAAACCTTATAGGAAAAAAAAAAGTCAGTGTTGACTTGCTGTAAAAAAATAAAAACTGGAAAGAAAAAATATATGTGCTGTGATGATTGATTTTCCGTAATCTGATTGATAATATGATCCTCCTAGTATTGGTTGTTCTCGGTTTCTAATATTTTGGTCATTATTTATATTAAATTCGTAGTCTGCAGGTCTCATGAAGAATGCGCAAAATTCTGAACAAGCGTTTTGAAATATTCGTCTAATATTTGAAGGGGTCTAAGCTGAAGCAGGTATGCGGTATTTCTGAATTATGTGTGCAACCTAAATTATGTATATATTAGAGCAAGTGAAGCATTGGAACAGTTAATATGATATCAAATTAAGCAAGAAATCCAAGTCATTCTCTGTTTATCTTTGCTAATCGAATGAGCCCTTGTCGCTGTTTCGAGTCTGCTCCTATGGACTTACAAAGCTCTGTAATCACTTGTTTTTTTAAGGAAGCAAATAGTTAGATAAAATAATAAATTGAATTTTTGATATATAGTTATGTGATATTATCAATAGTAATACTTACTAAAATCTGTATCAATTGTTATATCATGCAACCAGGGTCCACATAAGAAGGTGGACAGATAGGTATGTACAAATATATTTGATCTCCTTTTTAAACTAAAAACAAGAATAAAAAGAAAGATGAAAATGACAGCATCCTATTAATATTCAAAGGAGATGGGGTTATTGTAACTATAACATCGGTATTTAGGTAAATTATATATACATATATATATATAGAGAGAGAGAGTTTTTGCATCTGAAATCTTGATTTTATATGTAAATTTTAATAAAATAAACAATCTAAGTTTTTAATAGAATTGTTATTTCATCGAGCCCAAATTTAGTATCTTAGGATTTATTTGAACTTTTGTGCAGCGAGATGAGCATGGGAAGGACCCAACTGTGGTTGATACTTTTATCACCTTGCATATGCTAAAAGACGGGACGTATATTGACGAGAAATCTAAGAAAATAGCTGTAAGTATATTATAAACTTGAATTATTATTCCAGATTTAATTAATATTGATACTGTTGTGATGTCCATAAAACTTATTTTTGAAGGCGGATGTCGAATCTCGTATATCTGCTGCCCAGGAGGTCGGAGAGGAGGYGGAYGTGACTAAGATTTTYGTAAGTGCAGTAGGCGGGGTGAAGAAGCAGTGCTTGTATGGAACTGGTAGTGTGAAGCATAAATATGTCGACTTGCATTCTAGTTCTTCCTCTCCGAYATCTGCGACATCATCATATATGGAGACGGCWRCACTACGAACTCAGGTGGAGAATTTGCAGCAGGCTTTAGAGGCGGAGCGTGTTGCTCGGCAGCAGGATTTAGAGGCGGAGCGTGCTGCTCGTGCGGAGATGCAGGCACAAATGGCAGAAATGATGGAGCTTTTTCGTCGACAAGGTGGACCACCTCCACAACCATGACATTTCCTCCAATAAGCTTTCGCTTGTCGTTTTGCATTTTGGATGTTGCCGTTTGACATTTAGGATATTATCATTTTATCTTTTGGCATTATAAATGTTGTGACTTTTTATTTGACATTGTTTTTGTTTGTCACTGTGTTTTGGATATTTTTTTACTTTTTAATTTGATAATATTTTAATTGTCATTTTGAATTTTTGGATTGAGTTAAATTTGAGGTATTTTATAGTTTATTTGGTGATTTACAGGTTATATAAAATATTAAAAGAAGGTCCATTTTTTATACATTTAAATTAGCAACGGATAATTAATTCCGTTGCTAAAAATGGGGATGTCTATTTTAGCAACGGATTTATTCCGTTGCTAAATTTCCAAAATAGAGACAGAATTTCCGTAACTAAGTTAGCAACGGACCTATTCTGTTGCTAAAATAGCTAAAAAATAGAGTTTCTATTTTAGTCACGGATTTATTCCGTTGATAAATTGACCGAATATCCGTTGCTAAATAGCAACAGACTTAATTCTGTGGCTAAATAGTTTCAGATTAGAGACTGATTTTTCTTTCTCTATTTAGCAACGGAAATAATCCATTGCTAAATTTAGCCACTGAAATGCCGTCTGTTGCTAAATTTAGCAACGGACGGTATTTTCGTGGCTAATCATTAGCGACGAGGCTTTTAGCCACGGATTTGGTCGGTGGCTAATCCGTTGCTATTTTTAATTTAGCAACGGAAATAGCTTATTAGCAACGGAAAAATCCGTTGCTAATTTCCAGCTTTCTTGTTGTGAATCATTTACGCCTGAATTATTTAAAAAATATAAGAAAAAATCCACACACCAATAAAGCATTATTGAACCAACATAAACAATTCTACTCTCATCAGGGAATAACAACTCATACTCACTTTTCCCGAGAGCGTAAAATAGAACCAAATTAACTCGTAATTATGTGGCTAACAAAAAAAAAAGGATAATAGGCTCAAAGGTGCTGACTAGGGATTATTTTATTTGTGGTATCTAGTTATTCACAGATGGTCGAGTGGGTGTAAAAAACCGCCTAGATCATTTTCACAAATTACATGCATCAAGGCCTCGACCAAGACTAAGACAAGTTCTAGCGATTTTCATATTAATGAAGATAATCTCAAGACATAAAAATAAGTATTTTATATGGTCATGAACTCACTTGTCATGTCAAATGAGTACAACAAATGAAAATTCACAAAGGCTTGACAAATTCAAAGCGTTTATTATCAATCCTCGACTCGGACACTAGACTCCTAAATCATCAAATAAACTAACATGATAAATCCTCGATTAAACTTATGGTTTCAACATTTCATCTTAACGGAAATGAATTGACTCTTCTAAAGTCCTTTAAGTAAAAAATTAAAGTCATAAATGTGCTAAAGCAATAAAAATTCTAACATGAAACTACATGAATGCAAGGCAAGGTAAGTTTATAACTCCAATAGCATCACACCCACCCACCACCAAACTTAAACAACATTATATTCAAGTAAGGTAATGCATAGAAATTTTAGGACTATAGTTAGAATACGTATAAAGAAACATTAATTAAAAGGTGGACGATACTTTGGGCACCAAACGTGCTTTCAAGCACCTTGTCACCTAGGTTTTTAACCCTTGAAACGTCAAGCGCAAAACCTACATAACTTTCTTCTTGAAACAAAGTACCATTGGAGATATCAAAATCATCATAAGAAAGAGATGGTAAAGTATGAGATTTCATACGAGGAGGAGATTAATTGTAAACACAATTATTCACATCCCGTACTAACTTACACTCCTCAACCTCATCACTCTCAAACCGTGGCTTTTTATAAATAGAAAACATGGTTCTCTCATCGTTCAACCTTAATGTGAGTTCTCCCTTTCTCACGTTAATCAACGCTCCACTCGTGGCTAAAAGTGGCCGTACAAGAATTAACGGGACATTTTTATCCTCCTGCATATCCAACACCACAAAATCCACAGGGAAAATAAAATGATTAACTTTAACTAATACATCCTCTACAATATTTTTCGGATAAGTCAAATACGCCGTTTGAAGCATAATTGTAGTCAACTTGTGTCTTGATCTTCAAATTATTCGTGATCGACACTGGCATTAAAGTTAGCTCCCAAATCACACAACTCCTTTTTGAATAAAACGCCACCAAGATTACAAGTGATCGTAAAATTGCTCGGATCTTCAAACTTCAACGACAGCTTCTTTTCACCGCACTGTATTCTTTTGGTGAGATTCACCGTCTTATACTCCTCCAACTTCCACTTCTTTGCTATCACTTCTTAATACAACATCAAATGTCGGCATAGTAAGAAAATTGATAAACGGGTTGCTAATATGGTAAAATATAATTATGGAGCCCCGACTGGTCGATAACATGGTAATAATAAATTTTTGTAGTTATTATGAACTTATGGAAATGATAGGTGAGAAATTATACAATATTTGAGGGATTAATTCTTATGTTTTTGTGAGCTAGAATTTGCCATATATATTTATTTCTCGCATATTTAATATTATGAGTGGAGAAGCACCAGTTGTGTATTTTTTTTTATCTATTTTGCAGTATTTAGTGCTCATTTGAAGTAATGATAATTGCCTGGTGGTTCGTGGATCAAAAACGGCGAAGAAAACCAAAGAATCGAGAAGTGCATCGATGACTTGCATTGGAGGTGGCATGCATCGATCGACGCCTTGGCCGAGAATTTGCTTGCAGTCGCATTGATTGGGCTCGTGTCGGTCGACCATGTGTCGATGGGAAGCTGTAGTTGGGTCGATTTTAAGAGCGTCGGTCGACCTGACCATGCAACACACACTGACATGCCGAGACACGCGCCGAGATGATTCGCGTCGACACCCGAGGGCTGGCACGCGTCGGTCGACGCCTGTCAATGCGACGCTGCTGGGCTATTCTTTGAAGAAATCTTGTGCGGAAAAAATAGGACTCCTATATAAACTCATCCTAAATCCGTCCAAAAGGGACATGAACACAATCCTAGGGTTCCAAGGCTTGAAGAGGGGATCCCAAATCACCCAATAAACAAGATCTTGAAGATCCAATACAAAAAATCCAATATCTAAGCTTTCTCATCTCTTTTCTATCTTAGAACTATGTTTTATTTCTTTATTTTTCCTGTTATTCTATGAACTCCTTGAGTGAGTAGTTGTTTATCTAGTTCTAGGGATGTTGAAACCCTCGTGAAACTATGTTCTAATTAATTTATGCAACATTGTCTTTCGTTCTTCATATGCGATTGTTTGTGTTGTTCTATTCTCAATTTATGATTGCTTAATTCTTAATTTGGCTTGATCACCTAGATTAGGGATTGGTTTTCTATTGCTACAAATAGGATTGCTTCCCGTGTAATTGTCGTAATTTCTATTTCATTGGTAGCAACTAATGATTGCGCATCGTTAGGGACAACACAACATAAGTTGAGTAAACCGAGCTTATGTATTGCTTAGATTAACCTGTTTGCCTGATAATTAATGCTGTTGTTGGATTGAATCTAGAGAACTTATTCTAAGTTATTCAATAATTAGAATCAATTAAAGAGCATATTTTAATTGAGTAAACGGTAAGGGCGAATTCGAGTAGCAGAGCTTATTGTTACTTAGGGTTTTTAGTTGTATATGATCAATGGATTATGATATTATGATTGGTTAAATGAGTGAATCGAGGGTGGAAACTGAACTAGAACTAGAGCTTTATTATTATTGAATTTTCCACTAATTGTTTTCTTGCTTGTTTTTAATTATTTGCTTATTTATTTTGTTAGTTAAATTCCTTAGATTCACTCAAAATCTTTAACCCCATTTTTTTAGTTTAATAAATTCGAACTATCACAATCTAAACCACACTCCTCGTGGGATCGCCCTTTACTTGTGGCTACTACTAGTTGGTAGAGAAAAGTTGAGGAAAAATGAATATTTAATTTGACGCTTAACGACGAGCGGTCAGGAAAAAAAGAATCTTTGTATGAGAATATGTTCTTATTATGGAGATTAAGTACAATTAAGATATATAATCCCATATCATGGGACGGAATTCTATTATTTGGTGTACAAGTCTAAATAATCTTATAAAGAGGGGATCCAGAACCTTATTTCATAACTTCAATTATCATGAGATCATGAAGCATACGACTCTTACGAGGGAAGAATTAAGATTATTTTCACGACCTCTTATTTTATCACTTTCATATTGACACTCTTAAGCATCGGAGGGCCTATGTCGGGGCTATCCGGTTTGGGCTCTGTGCAGGTCGTTCGTAGTCGAGAAGGCAATTAGATTTGATCCGACCTCTTTCTTGGTAGGACATTTATTTTGTTACATCAAATGGCACTGTCCGTGGGAATACGGGTGACATCGAGTCATTGGACAAAATACATGAGTTCCAAACCAATTTATCAAAAGACCTTAAATTACCGAGGCATCAAAAATCAAGATAAGTATTTATTTTATTTTATTTTAAAAATAACAAATTGGGGGTCAGGCATGTTACACCAATCATGGGTAACAGTGGTGTTAGTTGGGTGTGTTTAAACAAGGATATCTGTGTGGTTTAATTCTTGGCTGAGGGGACTTATTTGATTTTATGTGGTTTGATTTTATATGGATATGCGCGTGGTTTATTTTATTCTATGTGGTTTAATTCTTGATTGAAGAGACTATTTGATTAAACTCTCTGTAAGATATGGATATATTTTAATGTGGTTTAAGTGGATTAATATTATTATATGGTATATTTAGTATGGTTTGTTTAGTCAATTTAGTTTAATAATATTTATTTTATCTAATATTATTTGGTTCATTTGGCTTATATGGGTTTATTTGGATTATTTTGGGCTTATTTGGGTTGATATGATTTATTTGGTTTTTGCGCCTTGTTTATTTGGGTTTATTTGGTTTGATATGATTTTAAGTTTATATGGTCTATCTGGTTTGATTTAATGAGTTTATTTGGTTTGATGTAATATTGTTTACTTGTTCTGATACGGTGCAGTATGGTGTACCTATTTTATTTGGTTTAAATGGTTTTTTCGATTTGGTTTAATGGGTTTATGTGGGGTGATTTGGTATGGTTTATCTGATTTATACAGTTTGGTATGGTTTATCTGATTTATACAGTTTGGTGTGGTATGATTTGGTATATAGTGTATTTGGCTTTTAAAGAATAAAAAGAAAAGGGTGGTTTATAGGGCTTTTGTGGACTAGTTGATTTATATTTTGGTATAGTTTAGCTGGTTTATTTGGGTTTATATAGTTTGGTTCATTTGATACGGCATACTTGACTTGATAAAATTTACTTGGTTATGATTTTTACTCGATGTTTGTTTAGATCTGAAATGGGGATTATGGTGATTATTATTTTGGTAAATGGTTTTATATTAATATTGATTTTGAAGGGTTAATTTATTTTGTTGTCTGAAATTGAACTCCGGAATGGTCGACTCAACGCGACAAGGTCGCCAATATATAAGGCTATGTATCAGGTCACGTGTTCATATATTCAAGTGTATTGCATGTAATTGTGGTATTTTTATCGTGTTTTTAATTAGGGTTTTGTGTCATTTTTAGTGTTTTTGAGTCGAGTTACTTTATGTTATTAGGTTGTTTTCTTGTTTTAATATTTCTAGCCTTAAGTATACGATGTTGGACATGTTTGTGTGATTTTAGAATTTTTAAGTTCAAAATTCTTGTTTCGTAGGTGGCTTAAAGAGTTAGATTCGCCCGGCGAACATTATGGAATGGAAAACGAGAAAGACCAAGCAAAAAGCAGCCCAAATCGACTGAACTACAGAGACTGGAACGTAGCTGCATAAGGGCAGTCGATCGACTACCCTTCAGTCGATCGATAGGCTGTTGATCGACTGCACCGCAGGAGACTTCGGGATTTGTGACGTTTTTGATGATTTTTCCCCTACAAACAACTATATAAACCCCACATCTTGCCCCAAAGAAGAATGATTTCTCCTCCCAACTCTTGCATGGGTTTGGGGTTTATTTTCCTCCCCTAGTTTTTATATTTATTTTCTCTCTCTAGTTTTTAGATTTACTTTCTCTCTCTAGTTCTTAGATTTAATTCCAAGCTTTTCCTTGAGTTTGTAAGCTCAAGAAGAATTCAAGTAATCACTTTCATTTATTTTTTATTGTAATTTCATTCAAGCTTCACTAGTGCAGAAACAACTTTTAAGAACGCCTGTTTCTGCATATCAAGATCGCCCTGCTGAGGCGTTCTGTATGGAGCTATTCTTGAAAGTCTGACAATTAAGAACGTCCTGCTGAGGCGTTCTTGATTGTCAGACTTTCAAGAACGGTTTTCAGAGACGTCCTTAAAAAAATTTCAGCGTTCTAGAAAGTCAATTTTGCAGGTTTTGCCCGTTCCGGAAAATAACTTTCCAGAACGTCCTTTTTTAAGACGTTCTGGGAAATATACTTTCCAGAACGTTCACTTTTAAGGCGTTCTCGAAAGTATACTTTCCAGAACGTCATTTTTTAAGGCGTTCTGGAAAGTATACTTTGCAAAATGGATTTTTGAATAACCGTTCTAGAAAGTAATAAAAAATTTAAAAAAATTAAATGAATGTAGGTGCCAACAAATACATCATATTTTATTCCAGATTCACTTTTCCAGGCTTGCTCATACAATTTTATTACCTATTTAATTAATAAAACACACTTCATTTATATAATCTAAAGATCAAACAACACATGACATTAATCACAATAATACACAATTAACATAATATATCAGTACAAACAACACAAGCGAATAAAAGAAATAATGAATGGGAAAAAACCAATGGATAATAGAAAATAAATAGGAAAAAACGGAACCAAAAATTACACATATACCGAGCTTTTGCTATTAATATATTGTGTAAGTTAAAAAAATGCCATGGCCTATAGTCCACAATATAACTAACAAATATTATATTTTCGGAGATAAACATGAATGTTACCACAATTTGTTCCAAGAACAATAACGTGATCGACTGCAACATTCGATCACATTAGAATTACAGTTATAATCATAATCAATATTATAGAATTACAGTTAGTCATCAATAACAATTAAATGATATGTCCAACCAAGAAATTACAAAGGATATTCTTACTTCTTTCCAAGGAATTGACCCATTCTAGCTTCCCAGCGACCACATTTGTTTAGAGTTAAGCCTCTGTACTTTGAGCTTCCTCGAGAGAACCCAGTGCTTTGACGGCGAAGAATATGAACAAACTCTTCTTTTGTCAAGTCCGTCGTCTGCAAATCCGTAGTGTGTGTGTGAGAGAGAGATAATCTGTATAGACGAACCAAATATGGGATTCCCATCTTCCAGTTATCCGGTAGAAGGTGACCCCTCGATACTGTGAGCTCTGAGAGCGGGGCCCACACCTGCTCTTCTTCACGTGAGTATGCTGTACTGGCACTGGATTACTCGTCAGCAACTGCGCCTTATAAATTCCAAATTCTACCCCGCTGCCGTCTGGAAACTCCGGCGCGGACAGGTTCAACCAAAATTCAGCGGGCTGCCTAGTCAGGATCTGGACCGGGCCTCTGCAACGAGAGTGGATCTTATCATCCACCATTTGCTTTAGAAGCTGGTAATAAGTCGGCCCAAAAAATATTATTGATGTCAGTATACGGCCCGTGTGGCCAGTGTACATTGTTTCGTAACCGCGCATTTGGTAACCGCATTTGTGAAGAGAAAGACGCTAAATTATTTCGTAACCACGCATTTTTTGTAACCGCGCATTTTGCCCATGCCTACTGCTAAATTTGTCTCCGATTTGAGGTATACGAACTGATCGCATCCGGACTTTCACAAACATCAATTCATCAGCATTCGTCGTCAACAGAACCTAATTCATAAGATGAGAAAGACGTGAACAACTAAGGATCTTTTCTTTTCTTTTCCTTTTTTTTAATTAAGCTAAACTTTAAGAGTAGTGAGAGTGAGTCCGATGGATCTTTGGCCAGTTGACTATAAGAAAAATATTTATATGCCATTTTTGAGATGAATTGCCCATTGCACCCTTACTTTAATTTCTTGAGCAGTAAACATTTACTAGACAAAATATGTACGATGCTAATTTTCCAATGATTTGGCTTAATATCTCACCAAGTATACAAGGGGTATGACTATCTAAATTTAACTCAGGATGGCAAAAAAACTTGTTTTTCAAAATTGAAGGGCCAATTTGTCAACACTTTTTATTCTTTCAATTGTCCAAGAGACAAAATAAAAAACTAATTTAGTAATGGATGTGTGATTTATACGAACCTGATCCATGATTCCGGTCTCGCTATGACGCAAACTAGTGCTATGATCTTTGTTTGTGAACCTCGCAGATTTTCCTTGAGCTTCCTCAGGAGGTAGCGGTGTTGTCTTCCCAATGATGACATCATCACCGGAGACTCTTGTCCCCTTATACAAGCATAAATTATGTAGTTAGAATGGTTTTATTTTTTAAATAGCAAATAGAAAATTCCTCAAACTCATAGGAGGTGCAAAACCATCATCGTCTAATTTGTCATAAGATCCATGACGCATACCCTACGAACACCAAATGTAGTTTTTTTTACATTTTCGGTTGCGAGATAGTGTTATGAAAAAAAAAAGTGATTTTAGTAAAAATAAATAAATAAAACTCACCAGGTGCTTTCCTTATTAGGACGCCCGAAATCCTATTTTACTAGTGTTCCTATTTTCTTCTCCTCGTCCCTGGGACGAACAAGAGAAAAAATTATCAAGTGTAAGTTAGAATAGGAAACGGCTGAGAATTGGATTTAGAGGAACAAAAAAGTCAATTTACCGATATGAACGGAAGAATAAAGAACGAAAGAATCCACGGTCGATTGAAGATTGGTTCATGATTACAGAATCTTCCTGATTATATCCAGAATAGCAAGCTATGGCAACGATGGCATTCTTGTAGAAAAGAAAAAGACAGGATAAAAGTAAGATATTTGGATCGCAAAATAGTAAGAAACTTAAAAAAAAAGTATGAATACGTTCTTACTATGCCAGCTGGAAGCTGCCTAAAATGCAAATGCTCCATAGCACGAGTAGTGACAAGAGGCTTCTGAGGATAGTAGAGTACATATGCCAATGTATCCTATTCCAAAAAAAAAAAAAAATCCGGATAAAAAAAATTAATTAACTAATCAAATGAAAAACTAAGGCAAAAAAGCGAAGACTAGCCATTCTTTGTTGGTAATTGGTAACGTATATTCCCGTTGCTTGCTTTCCCATTGCTGACTGATAAGTGTTACGAGGGGACTGCATCGCACGATGATTACAAAAATTTAACTAATCTTCTCGCATTTATATTATATAAAGTAAATCAGAAATCAGTGAAACCAAACCTGATTGTGGTCAGGAAACGGAATTTTATTACATATCTGCCAAAGCCAAAGAAAATTTTATCACATTCCTGGCGGCTGAGAATATAGATATAATATGTAAAGGGACCTTGAGCTCGAAAAATTACCCGAAATAGAAAGCTTTCTTAGTTTCGCAATGCTCATCTATACCAACATGTAGTAACATCTATTTTTGGAGTATTTCTTGAGCGTACTTTATTCTTTTGTCTCTCATTACGCCAACAGTAGATCCTCTTTTGCCGATGTAGTCGAGCGCAACCTAAAATAGAAATAAAATTAAATAAACAAGTATATGTCATTGTAACTTACAGGAAAAAAAACAATCAATACCATCTGATTTTGTATCACGAAATCATTTATCGTAGACTGGAATTACATAATAAACTTGTTTGACGATCTTTGCAGCCTGCAAACAGAAAAAAATAGTTTTAAGGTAATGAATAAATCCATGTAACTAATAAAAAAAAACCAATAATGGCACATCAAAGTATATAAAACATGTTTAAGTTCACTCTGACAATCAGGAACATGCAGTGAGAAATTTTTAAATATTGGGGCCTCAAAAATCACAAGCCAAACAAAACATTCTAAATTACATTAGTTTTAGCCATTTGACACTAAATATAGAGAAAATGTGCAATTTGTTATTAACAATTAAAACCACTTCTTTGAATATTCTTAAAGTCGATGAACCTCTAGAGATGCCAACAGCCAGCACAAAGTTTTCCACTAGATGATTACAAATTAAGAGTTAATTAAAACTAATTAAAATTAAATTTTTAGGTGATTAAGTTGTTTCCTCTTTGAAGCAATTAGAAACTGCTACCCGTAATTATAACCTGCAGACCCCTTAAGTTGCAGCCTGTTCTCGTATTCGGGCCGTGAAAGCTGCTGTCATGATCATACCGCTGCCAGACAGAGCTCAAGGGCAGAATTAATTAAATACACAAAGTAAATAATAAAAAATGAAAAAAAAAAAAGAGAAACGATATCGCCTTGACCAATTTGATTCGCCGTCGATCTGAGCATGGCATCACCGTCGAAAACTCCAGCGAACGAAGACAGGAATAGCCCTAGGTTCCAACTCCATTAGAACACATTTATTTTGCAAATAACTAGACCATAAAACGTAACAATTAGCACTTCAATAATGAACAATTGAAACAAAATTTTAGAATCAGACACAGGATTAAGAATCTAACCTTGGCTGCATAGAAAAACATAAATCCCCAAATCAAGTCACAAAACCCAACAATTAAACCTAAAAAACCCTGTGCGAAACCGAAAAAAAAAGAAGGGGAAAAAGAACGCTAACCATCATCCCGTTCTAATCAGCATCCTCTTCTTCGTCGCTAGTGTGAAACGGAAGGCATACTAGTGCGGTTTAACCCTAGTAGGGTTTGTCGGCGCTGCAATTGAACCCCGACAGCCACCAACTGGGGAGCATACGTCAATTACCGCCGCGAAAGGGCGTAGGGAGAAGAACGCTAACCATCATCCCGTCCTAATCAGCATCCTCTTCTTCGTTGCTAGTGTGAAACGGAAGGCATACCAGTCCGGTTTAACCCTAGTAGGGTTTGTCGGCGCTTCAATTGAACCCCGGCAGCCACTAACTGGGGAGCAGACGTCAATTACCGCCGATGGGGCTTCTTGATGCCTCCAGTCGCCGGAGCAGATTTCCTCGCCGCCCTAGTCGCCAGCTGCTTCCTCGGTGAGTCATCAGAGCATATTTCCTCGCCGCCCTAGTCGCCGGCTGCTTCCTCGGAGACTTGCCTCTGTTGGGTTTTCTCGCCGTCTGTTTCGTGAGTGAAGGTAAAATTTTGGAAATGAATGGTAGAGGAGAGATGGGTCGGGAGAAAAGGGATAAGGGTTTCTATTTTATTTTTTAATTAAAAATATTGATTTTGTGGGTATATTTTAATTCAAAAATAATATGACATACGAGAACGCCTTTTTAAAGGCGTTCTGAATATTACTTTCCAGAACGTCATTTTTAAAGACGTTTTCGATATTTAACATACGAGAACGTCGTTTTTAAAGATGTTTTCGATATTTAACATACGAGAACGTTGTTTTTAACAACGTTCTGGATATCTAACATACGAGAACGTCTTTTTAACGACATTCTGGATATCCAGTATACCAGAACGTCTTTGAAAAAGACGTTCTCGTATGTGACACTTTTATTACAAAAATGCCACCGCCTGACATTTAAGAAAGCCGCCTCCTGAGGCGTTCTTAAATCCCTGATCTTGAATCCTGTTTTTGTACTAGTGCTTTTGGATTCTCTTTATTAATTCAAATAAGTTTTCCTTTATTTTCTTCCTTGTTCTTCAATTTCAAGCTTATTCTTCAATTTATGCATTTTGCCTTAACTCTTAGATTTATTGTTAGATTTTGTGATTTGGCTATGTAATCTAGGTGAGTGACACACCAAGATCATAGATCGGGTCCTTGATCGTTTTTATTTAGAGTATTTCATATGATTTATTTTGGTTTTTATTTTCACGCATGGTTTTATGTTGAATCTTAGATCTATTCTTCGTTTCTAGTTTTTTTTTCAAAAATATTTATACTTTCACGTCAACTTTTATTGCTCTTTCTATTGGTGATTTCGATTTTCGTTAATTTACTTTATTTAGATTTTTATGATCATGCATGCGTAGTAGTACTTTAGGCTTTCATGCTTGTACCTTGTTGTTTCCTTACTTTTTATTGCTTATTTTCATTATTGATTGCAATTTCAATTGGGCACACGCACGAGGCATACAAAATACTTGCATTTACTTTTATAGTTAGTCATATTTCTTCATCTTACTCCCTTTACTCGCTCTAGGTTCGTTTATTTTCGTTTTCTATTAATTCCAAAAAACTTAAAACCCATTGATCTCTATAATCAATCGAATTCCGATAATACCAAGCCATGAACCCCTTATATTTTCATCACCACTAAAAAATCTACAAACAAAATGGCGTCGTTGCGACGTGGCTTGGTGATAGGCGAGAAATTGTGCGATATTTAATGTTTTAATTCCTATATTTTTATGTGCTTAATGTTCTCATATATATTTATTTCTCACATATTTGTTAGTATGAGTAGTCGAGCACCGATTGTGTATTTCTTTCTTATTTTGTAGTAATTAGGTGCTAAATTGGCGTAGTCAAGATTGAAGGATGAATGCATAAGAATTGCACAAGGATGGCCGGGAGTGTCGCGTCACTGCCTGCGTCGCTGCCAAGAGTGGTTGGCATCGTTCGATGCCCTGGCCGAGAATTTGCTGCAGTTACGGCGATTGGGCTCGCGTCGGTCGACGCCTTTGTCGACGGGAACTTTCTGTTGCAACGATTGGGGGTGTGTCGATCGATGCACTTGTAGGACGACGGGGGCGGGTGATGCGCGTCGATGCCTACGGTTGGCACGCGTCGGTCGACGCTCGTCGACGCGGTGCTGCCGGGCTATTTTTGGAAGAAATCTTGTGCGACATTTACTCGTCATAAATCCGTCTGAAGAAAACATTAACACAATCCTAGGGTTCTAAGTCTTGAATAGGGAATCCCAAACAACCCAATAACAAGAGCTTGAAGACCCAAGACAAAAAAACTCAAGATCTAAGCTTTCTCATCTCTTTTCTATCTTAGAACTATGTTTTATTTCTTTATTTTCCTGTTATTCTATGAACTCCATTAGTGAGTGATTGTTTAATCTAGTTCTAGGGATGTTGAAACCCTTATGAAACTATGTTTTAATTAATTTATGAAAAATTGTCTTTCGTTCTTCATATGTGATTGCTTGTGTTATCTTGTTCACTTTTCATGATAAATTCGTGACAAGATTGCTTGATTCTTAATTTGGCTTGATCACCTAGATTAGGGATTGGTTATCTATTGCTAGAAATATGATTGCTTCCCGTGTAATTATAGTAATATCTATTTCATTGGTAGCAACTAATGATTATGCATCGTTAGGGATAACACAACATAAGTTAAATAAACCGAGCTTATGTGTTTATTGATTAGATTAGCCTATTTGCCTGGGTATTAATGTTGTTGTTGGACTAAATTTAGAGAGCTTATTCTAGGTTATTCAATAATTAGAATCAATTGAAGAGATTATTTTAATTGAGTAAACAGTAAGGGCAAATTTGAGTAGCAGAGCTTATTATTAATTAAGGTTTTTAGTCTCATAAGATGAATGTATTATGATATTGTGGTTGGTTAGATGAGTGGAACGAGGGTTAAAAATGAATTAGAACTAGAGCTTTATTATTATTGAATTTTTCGTTAATTATTTTCCCGCTTGTTTTTAATTATTTATTTCTCTTAGATTAGTTTACAATTTCTACCCCATTTATTTGTTTAAACAAATATGAACTATCACGATCTAAACCACACTCCTCGTGGGATCGACTCTTACTTATCGCTACTACTATTTGGTAGAGAAAAGTTGAGGAAAAATAAATATTTAATTTGACGCTTAATGACGAGCAGTCAAATTTTTGCGTCGTTGCCAGGGAGTGACGCGTTTAAATTGTGATTTGACGTATTTTAATATTTTTATTTTTATTTCCATTAACTTTCTTTTAGATCTTGTGACTATGGCAGGAGGTAGAGAACGCACGTTGAAGGAGCTTGCAAATCCGGATCTTCCGCAACAACAACTATGCATCACGTTTCCAACCTTGGAGTATGCTAAATTCAAGTTGAGATCTGGATTAATCTATCATTTGCCGGCTTTACATGGATTAGATGGCGAGTACCCGCACAAGCACTTGAAGGAATTTCATGATATATGCACGAGCATGAAGCCCGCTGGAGTGACTGACGAACAAATTAAACTATGGGCATTTCCTTTTTTATTGAAGGGTCTCGCAAAAGATTGGCTTTATTACTTACCTCCTGGATCCATCACCACGTGGATGGCTTTAGAGAGGGTATTTTTGCAAAGATATTTTCCCGCTTCACGAGTGGCGAGCTTGCGTAAAGACATTTGCGCAGTGAGGCAGTTACCCGGGGAGACATTGCATAAGTATTAGAGCATTTCAAGAGACTCGTCGCTAGTTGCCCTCAGCATCAAATGGGAGGGGAGTTATTAATACAATACTTTTATGAAGGTCTCTGTCTCACTGATAAAATTATGATAGATGCGGCAAGCGGAGTCTCACTCATGGATAGGACACCGACGGCGACAGGGGAATTGATCTCGAACATGGAAGCGAATTCTCAACGATTTGGCAGTTGTGACATTTCGTTGCGGTCGGTAAATAAGGTGGACATTGGCTCGTTGCAAGCTTTGTTGAATGAGTTGCAATCCGCTATCACTAAGATTCGACCATGCGTCATTTGTGATACATTAGATCATGTTACTGATGATTGACCAACGCTACGAGCCAATCTCGAAGCAGGAGCCTTTGGAGTGAGGCCTAGGAAATGGAAAGAGAGACGTTACGAGCCTTATTCTCCCTGTTTCAACCCAAAAAGTGAACAACGTCAAGAACACCTAGAATCTCGAACACCTTCCTGATCTGCACCACAAACAAGAGTTAGAAAGGACCACCGGTGGTTTTCCGGTGGAAACCTCTCCGATGCTTAAGTCAGTAAGCGTTTGAGGTGTTTTTCCAGAAAGAAAGCAAGAGTGCTTAAGAGAATGACATACCTCTCTCGGCCTTGGGGCTGAGATATTTATAGCTTTCCTAGTGGGGACCCCTTTTCGGGATCTTGTAAGCAAAGGCCGCGAATCATGGGCCGTTACGCAATAAATTCTGACAAGTGATCCTACTTGTCTCTTCTATGTAGGCAGGTGACCAGACCTGCTTAATTCAGCTCTTTCCTTGTTCTTAAGGTTTCCGAGTCTGCCTAACTATTTCTTACTCGGCTTCAGCACTAGGCGGTTTATTGTCTTTCTTGGCAGGACCTCCTTTCCGGGATCTCAGAGGCATTGACCGCAAATCGTGGGTCGTTGGGACAACAGTCTCTGACAAGTGGTCCCCCTTGTCACTCTCCGATCAAGGAGTCAGATCTGTTATAAACTTGTTCTTCCAGCACTACCACCAAGAACTCCTGTCAAGTGAATACTCCTGCTTTGGATATCTCATCAGATCATCCAGCTCTTACCCAATGATTCTCCGGAGCTACCCCAACCAGGTCTGGTATACGTACAACCCTATCTACTCCTCCCCCCCAATAGTTGGGGTAGATCGGTAATACCCCCAGATTTTTTTTGCAATAAATGGGGTCATCTCCTCCTTTATGACTTCTCGTACCAGGGAAATCCCGAGATATCCGCCTACCCCGCAGCCCTAATTATTGGCATTAGTGGTGTCGGTTCATTTTCCCAAAAACTGTCCTTATTCCGCACGTCTTCTGTGACACGTAGGTAGCGTATGGTTTGACCTAGGACGTTTGGCGCTCCACCAGCCTAAAGAGTACTGTTAGCATTAAATGCGGGAATCCCATCAAATCCCAGCTCCTCGATTTTCGTTTTTCAAATTGATCTGTTTTTCCCTTTTGTCCCCCCAAAATACCTTTCCCTCTTCATTTTTAAATTCTATTTCTCAAAAACTCTCTAAAAGCTTCCCCCCCTTTTCCTTCTGCAATATTTCGGCGATTTCTGCAACTCCGCTAATCTTCTTCCAATCTTTCCAAGCAATTATTACCAGGTACCCTTTCTTTCTTCACGCACTCTTTAATTATGTCAATTTCTTCTTCCCGAACCAACTCCGCCAGGGAGGGCTCATCGGGGGCAACTCCGGTGAACTCCACCTCTACCGTGAACCTTTCCTCGGCCGATTCCTACGCGACGGCTCCGGGGAGGGGCTACCGGCGATCCTACCTCCCCCCCCCCCTTCTGACAACCTATCCTCAATAGTTAGCAATCAGACCCTTAAGGAAATCCGCGCAAAATTCCCTATCTCTGATATGTTATCCTTCACTAATCTGGCACCCGGCGAGGGAGCATCATCTCCTCCCGCCGCTCATCTTACTTTCTACGTAGACCAGTTCTACGCGGGGTTAAGCCTGCCCGTCCATCCCTTCGTTCAGGCTATTTCTAGGTTGTACCATATTCCAGTACAACAATTCCTGCCCAACGCTTTTCGCGTTATGGCCGAATTTCATCTGGCAGCACATTATGCCAGGATCACCCCCACAGCTCAGCTCTTCTTCTCTTTATTCCAAGCAAAGAGTTCTTCCAGTTTTTTCTACTTATCTGGACGATTAGACGTCCATTTCATATCAGGTCTTCCTACCTCTCCTAAGTCCTGGAAAAAGGATTTCTTCTTCATTCAGTACTCGGGGGATTGGGGCTTCTCTACCGAACCCATTAGTTTTCTACATCCTCAAATGCGCTTACCTCGAGGGGATAGATCACCAGATCTGAAGGAAAAAATTGCCCTCTTAAACCAGAACCCCTTAGACTTGTCCAAGATGCTTACCGTCAAGCTCTTGAACTTCTTCAATTCCCAACAAGGGCACGGTCCTCTGCCCCCCTAGATCGGTATTTTTCTCGGAACGTCCTGGTTTTATTGTTTTCTCGCTATAGTTCCTTTATCATATTTTTCACTATTTCGCTTTTCCATTTTAGAGAAGATGATGCTAGCAAAGATCCAAGCCAAGGCTCGCAAGGCTGCAGAAGGGAGCCAGAAGAGCCCTCTGGGGGAGCCCTATAGAACTGCTCCAACCCCGGGAGAGGCCCTCCTCGCGGCGCCACTCCAGAGCCAACCGCAAGCGCCATCCGGGACTTCCTAGCCCATAAGGAAAAACCCAGATCCTAGGAGAAGCCCATCGCACGAACTAGCAGCTCAGCCTTCGGTGAACCCGGAGGAAGAGCAACCGTTGAAGAGAAAAAAGCGGAGCCGGGTTGACCTTACATCCTCGTCAAGGGATCCCCCTCAAACTGCTCTGCCAATCACTCCCGGGGTCCCTTCTCAAGTTATTCCCCCAACCATTTCTCAAGTACCTCCTTACCCAAATCAGACCATTTTTAATAGATCGGTCCTGAACTGCCCCGAAGAAGTGGCAAGGCTATTCATGATGGGGTTAACTCCTACGTACGACCGCAACATCGTGGATAAGATGTCAGACCCGGAGCTGGTTGAGTTCTACTGCAAGGCGGAGGCTCAGGTATAAACTTTTCCACCTCTTCTATCCTTAACTTTTCCCAATTCTCCCACTTACCTCTTCCTTGCATCAGGCTGTGGTAGGACGAGCATCTATGTTGGCCCGAGTTCGAGGCTCTTTGCTGCACGCTGATCTCAAGGGGGAGATTGAAATTTTGAAAAAGCGAGAATCAGAGCTGATGGCTAAGGTCCGAGAGGGCCAGGAAGCCCAAGTCAAACTAAAAGGGTCAGAGATGGAGATAGACTTGCTGAAGGCTGAAATGGAGGAAATGCGAGCTGAGCTCCTCAAGGTCAAGGAGTCGGAGGAGAAGTAACGAGATCTTACTCTTCTTCGTGAGCAAGAGCTGGAAGAGAAAATGAAGCAATCCAGAGCTGACGGAGTGAATCAAGGCCGCATTGAAGGGCGTGCCGAGGGGAGATTGGAGTTTCTCAACTCGGAGGAAGGGCTACACCTAATACAACTGACCAGAGAGACCACTCGCCGAGCTTTTTTAGGCTCTGAGGAGCTGTATGATCTCCTCGTTCCCGAGGCGGAGGTCTACTTATGATTAGGTCTTGATGCCCACGCTAAATGGGTGGCTGAACACCCTTCTACTCCTTATGATCGGTCCACCCAGATTGAAGGCGTCAGCGAGCCCACCTCCTTTTCCCATGTTCCGGAAGATGACCACATCCACTTGTTAGACCCGGCGGCCTTTGCTGACTACATCCGCCAGGTCTTCTGCTCTTCTTCATAATATTCTTCTCCCCCCCTGAACAGTCATTAGCAATGGTTGCTGCAGGCTCTCCAACCTTTGCTAACCTGGGTGATTTACAAGAGTCGGCCCAGTTCGAGAAAGACTTGGGGTAGACATCTCAGGCTCCACTGCAATCATGAGGAACTTGGGGTTTAGCTGGCCTTAATGTAGAGCTCATGCCTCGAAGGAAAATTTTCTGCCTTGTTTTCTGTCTAGTTTTTGAACAGACCTGTTTGCTATAGCCTGCGTGGCTGGTCTGTAACTTTTCTGATGTGTACCTTGTATTTAAATTTTTATTTGATGCCAATGAATGTTGTATTTTTTTCTCGTTGCGACTCTTGATTTTTTAGGGTTTCCTAATATTCCGGAAACCCTAGTACTTTTAATTCCTTTTACACGCGCTTTCACTTCTTTAAATACGTGCATATCTTCATTGTTTTCTTTGTAATTTTCTCTGTAACTCTGTCATGGCATCCTCTCCCCTTATTAACGAGCTCGATACAATGAGGCGCAAGAACATCTCCCTCGTCGTTGAAAAATTCAAGCTCTCCGATCAGATCACTTCCCTCAAGGAGAAGATCGGCTACCTCTACCGCCTTTTGGAGAGGAAACGTGAGAAAAAACGTTTTTACAAGAGGGAGTGGGCTGAGCTCCGGCAAGTTAACCACCAACTCCAAGAGGAGAAGGCGGACCTGGCCGAATCGGTAGTTCGCCTGACCACCGCTCTCGGCGAAGTTCCAATGCTTGCCGATCGTTCCGATAAATATCGCCGCCGCCTGCACGAAACAGAGCGTGAGCTCTGGCGAGTTCGTCGAGCTCTGGCTTCAGATCGGAGATCTTCTCATAGCTAAACGCATTAGCTTTATTTTCACTGTTTCCTACAATCTCATGTAATCAAAGTTGCCAACCTTTTCTGGAAGGTGTGGGCAACTTGTGTTTTTATATTTGTGCAATAATATATAAATGTCATGAGTTCTTTCTCAATACTGCTCAAGTAATCTGTTAATCTGTTAATTCCTGCATTCATTCGTGTTACCAGTTAAGCATTTACCTCCTAAGGTTTTATACCTATACCAGGTTCAGCGCATTTGTATATTTCAGCTGACAAATAGGTCAGGCACACATGCACAACAAAAAACCCTTGTGGGTCCGAAAATCAATGCGTGTATCTTCTAGTTAGCATGAGCTAATGCTGACTACCTGGTTAGGCGAATCGAGGCGTCCTCCTTTTAGCCTATGCTAACCTGCACTTATAATCAGGTCCGACAAAATTGAGGACATCCGTCCTTAGCCAGTCCTGGCTTATTCTGACAATCAGGTCAGGTAAAATCAAGGACATCCGCCCTTAGCCAATCCTGACTTTAAACTGACAATCAGGTCAGGAAAAATCGAGGATATCCGTCCTTAGCCAATCCTGGCTTTAAACTGACAATCAGGTCAGGTAAAATCGAGGACATCCGTCCTTAGCCAATCCTGGCTTTAAACTGACAATCAGGTCGGGCAAAATTTTAGAACATCCGTCCTTAGAAAATCCTGGCTTAACCGACAATCAGATCGGGCAAAATTTTAGGACATCCATCTTTATCCAATCCTGGCTTAACCGACAATCAGGTCGGGTAAAATTTTAAGACATCCGTCCTTAGCCAATCTTGGCTTAACCGACAATCAGTTCGGGCAAAATTTTAGGACATCCGTCCTTAGTCAGTCCTGGCTTTAAACTGACAATCAGGTCAGGTAAAATTTAAAGCATCTGCTTAGCCAGGTCTGGCTGAACATGTCATCTTTGGCCTTCAGGCCAGGATTTTAGGGTTTCGCAAATCAAGGAAATCACCCATCTGAGCTTTTTGCGCGCCAACTTAATGTGACTTCCCGCCCTTTTCTTTCCTATATATACTGGCACCTATTCCTTCATTTATTGTCCCCTTATACTGGTATCATCCTTGTATTCCAACCATGTTCCCGCCGAGGAGCATAGCCGACTGCTCCATGAAAGGGATCAACTTCGGGCAGAAATTTTCCAGTTGCAGGATCGCGTGGAAAAACTTATTGAGAGAAAACTGAAATATCGTCATGAACGGCATCGACTTCAGCGACGCATTCGTGAACTAGAAGAGGAGAATTCCGACTTGTACGTCAACTGGGACATCGCCGTGGACATACAAGAGTGATTTCGTGTCCGCCTTCTGGAACATGAGGAAAGGATCCAGGAACTCCGTCGACTTCTTGCCTCCGTACCTCCATCTTAAGGCTTCATTTTTATTCTGCTATTTTCCTAAGTTTGTAATTTGTATCTTGCGATTATCAATGCAATTCTCTTTGAAAATATCGCCTTATATTTCCGTATTCTCTCAGCGTCTTTCCAATTATCAATCTGAAATAAAAGGTAACACTTTGCTAATTTCATGGGCACCTGCCTTTGGCCAATTCTGCCTTGATGGTAAACACATTAGTAATCTGACGAAGATAATCCTGCAGTTTTAATTGCATAAATAAACAAACGTTAAAGATTACAATTACGTATAAAACTTTCACAGATTAACAATATTCCAGGCACGGGGGATCTCTGTCCCATCCAGTTATTCTAACTTGTAAGCTCCTCCGGCCAGAACCTGGGTGACCCGAAGGGGTCCTTGCCACGTGGCGTCTAGCTTCCCTTTAGCTTGTCCCAAATAAGCTCTTTTAAGAACCAGATCCCCTACCTGGAAGCGCCTCTCTCGAACTATTTTATTGTAAGCCGCTCTGATCCGACCTCGCAAGTGTTCCATTTGCACCGCCGCTTGGTCTCTCTTCTCCTCAACTAAGTCCAGAGCATCTTGGATTAACGCTTCATTCTGGGCCTGGTTGTAATTCTGCACTCGATGAGTCTCTAGACTTATTTCTGCAGGGACCACAGCATCCATGCCATATACGAGGCTAAAGGGAGTTTCTCCCGTGCTCTCCTTAGGGTTTGTACGATATGCCCAGAGCACTGCATTTCCCATTTCCCTCCAGATCTTTCCAATCGTGACTTAAGCCCTTGGACCAGAATGCGGTTGGTTACCTCGACTTGACCATTCGCCTGCGGATGGTATACAGATGTGAAATGCTACTGGATTTTCATATTAACACACCAGGCCTTAATTTTGGTTCCCGTGAACTGAGTAACATTATCCGATATCAAAAATCTTGGCACACCAAAGTGACAGACAACATGTTTTCATATAAATCCCATTACCGCTTCCTCCGTTATTTTTGCAAGAGCTTCCGCCGCAACCCCCTTACTGAAATAGTCTATGTCTACAATTAAAAATCTTTTCTGGGCTGGAGCCATCGGAAACGGACCGACCAGGTCAATCCCCCATTTTGCAAAAGGGCAAGGGGAGCTCATTGTTAACGGCTCTTCCGCTGGTGGATGAATCAGGGGGGCCATCTTCTGACACTTCTCACATTTTTTCACGAAGACCTCGACTTCTTTCCTCAACGAGGGCCAAAAATAACCATCTCTCAATACCTTACTTGCCAGAATTCAAGCCCCCATGTGATTCCCACAATAACCCTCATGTATTTCCCTAAGCACCAGAGCTCCGTCTGCTTGGCTTAGGCATCTCAAAAGAGGTTGGCCAAATCCTCGTTTAAACAGCTCTCCTTTGATCAGGCAGAATCTGGAAGCTCTGGTTCGTACTTTTGTCGCCTCCTTTTTATCCTCTGGCAAGACCTCTTGCTCCAGGTACGCCTTATAGGGGAACGCCAGTCCTCTCGTTCCGTAACCGCGCAAACCTGCTCAGCTCCAAACTCCCCATCTGCCGATAATATGGTGATCATTCGCTCATGACAATCTGTATCCAAACTGGCCATCTTCGCCAAGAAATCAGCTCTTCCATTTTCCTCTCTAGGAATCTGAAGGACTATCAGTTCTTTCATTCCTCTGGCCAGCTCTCTGAATTTGGCCAGATACTTCTGCATATTTTCCTCCCGTGTTTCAAACTCTCCAGTAATTTACTTGCAAACAAGTTGTGAGTCCACTTTAGCGCACACCCGCTCTGCGCCTAGGTCTTTCGCCATCTGGATCTTTCTCAAAAGAGCCTCATACTCCGCGACATTATTAGAGAACGCTGTATTTAACCGCATGACGAACTCAGTGGTTAAGCCTGTTGGGTCTACTAGAACGATTCCAGCCCCGCAACCCTGATTACATACAGAGCCATCCGTAAAAATTGTCCATTCCTTCAGCTCATCCAGGGGACCAGTCATTTCTTGTACGAAATCCACTAAGGCTTGAGCCTTAATTGCTGTTCTAGCTTCAAACGCGATATCAAATTCACTAAGTTCTATGATCCATTTGACCAGCCTCCTAGATGCCTCTTATTTGTCCATTATAGTTTTCAATGGAAGGTTGGTTCGCACAATTATAGTGTACGAAAGAAAGTACGGCCCCAATTTACGAGCAGTTGCAACCAGGGATAACATCGCCCTTTCCACTTCCACATACCTGATCTTTGCTGCATGCAAGACCTTGCTCCAGAAGTATACTGGTCTCTGTGTTTTACCTTCCTCTCTTATTAAAACAGAGCTGACCACTTTCTCTCCTACAGACAAGTATAGGATCAATGGCTCTCCTTGGGCAGGCTTCGTCAGCAGAGTTATATTGGCCAAATGCTCCTTCAACAATTTGAATGCCTCTTCGCACTCATCATTCCATTGGAATTTTACCTTCTTCCTTAGAGCTTGAAAAAATGGCATGCTTTTCTCGGCAGACCTGGAAACAAATCTACTTAGGGCATTAATTCGCCCGGCTAAGCACTGCATTTCTTTTACGTTCCAAGGCGCTTGCATTTCCATAATTGCTCTGACCTTCTCTGGGTTTGCCTCAATACCCTTCTCTGTGACCATGTAACGCAAAAATTTACTAGCTCTTACCCCGAATGGGCATTTCTTGGGGTTAAGCTTCATCTTGTACATTCGCAGGGTACCGAAGGTTTCCCTCAAATCGTCCACATGCGATACTGCCTTCGTGCTCTTGACCAGCATATCGTCGACATACACCTCCATGTTTCGGCCGAGATGGCTCTTGAACATTTTGTCCACCAATCGCTGGTACGTGGCACCTGCATTTTTAAGGCCAAAGGGCATAACCATATGGCAATACATCCCCTTCGGGGTTATAAAGCTGATGCGATTCTAGTCCTCTTTAGCTAGTCTGATCTAGTGGTATCCCTACGAGGCGTCCATCATGCTCAGGAGCTCGCAGCCAGAGGTGGAGTCGACGAGCTGATCAATCCTTGGCAGGGGGTAATGGTCCTTCGGACAGGCGCGGTTTAAATCTCGGAAATCAATGCACATCCGCCAATCATCTGTCTTTGGGACCAACACCACGTTAGAAAGCCATTCCGGAAATTGTATTTCCTGAATATGTCCCGCCTTCAAGAGCTTTTCGACCTCTGCCTCTATGATAGCTTCTTTCTCTGGGCCGAAATTACGCTTCTTTTGCTTGACTGGCTTCACGTCTCGTTGGATATTGAGGCGATGTTCAGTGACCTCTGGATCGATCCCCACCAGGTCTTGGGGAGACCAAGCGAAGACATCCGCACTTTCTCTTAGCAGCGTCACCGGGTCTGTCAAGACTTCTAGGCTAAGCGTTGCCCCCACACGGAGATTTTGACTCTCATCGCCTGGAACGACTTCCACCAGCATCAACCCCTCCTCTCTTTTTACCTGCTCTTGCCGTGGCAGTTCTACTCGAGCCCTTTTAATTATCCTATGTTCCTCACCATTCCGCCGAATGCATTTGACATACGTCTGGCGCGATGCATACTGATCTCCTCTCACCTCACCAGTTCCTTCCTCAGTAGGGAATTTCATTTTCATATGAAAGACCGAGATTACAGCTTGGAACTGACTTAATGAGGGTCGGCCAAGCATGACGTTGTAGGAGGACGGTGCGTCTACCACCAGGAAATGCACCATCCTAGTTACGCGATAGGGCTCTTCTCCAAAAGTCACAAGGAGCCTAACCCCTCCTATTGGCTTCAGGGCACCCCCTGCAAATCCTACCAAGGAAGTAGTCACCTCTTCGAGCTCGACATCTAATTTCAATTTTTAAAGCAATCAAAGAATAGGATGTCCGCAGAGCTCCCTGGGTCCACAAAAATTCTCCATACGTTGTAGTTGGCGATAGTGGCCGTTATGACCAGAGCATCCATGTGTGGAGCCAGGATGCCATCGCAATCCTTTGAACCAAAGCAGATGTTTGGTGCAGATGCCAATTGCCCGACTTCTCGAGATGTCCTGACCAGGTCCTTGGCAGCCCTGACGTAACTATGTTGGGTTCTCTTAGAGTGCTCATCCAGTTCTCCTCCTGTGATCATTTGAATTTCTCCGTGAATGACCTGGGCTTGATCAGATCTTCTTCCTCCTGTTCGCACCTTATCCTGGGTACCCACTCGGTCCCCCTTGCCTTGCGAGAAATGGTCATAACTTTTGTTGCCAGATCTGATTTCATCTCTTTTCATGCGGACATACTCTTTCAGGTGTCCAGCCTGGACCATCCTTTCCAATTCGTCCTTCAGATGGGTACATTGATCGGTATCATGCCCGTACTCATTGTGGAAGCGGCAAAAGCGATCAGACCTTTCCTTCTTAGGTCTCTGTGAGTAGGTTTTTGGCTATTTCAAGTCTGGATGTTTTTCTATTGCCTGCAGGATCTCACCCTGCGGGTTTGCTAATGGAGTATATTTATCAAAGCGAGGTCTCCCTCGAGACAGGTCTGGCCGCAGCCTTTTAATGGCTCCTCTTTCTTCTCGGTCACTTCTCTCTCTTCTCTTTTCCCCTTCATCCTTAATCCTCAACGCCACTTCCAAATGAATATATTTCTCAGCCCTTTCTAAGAGCTCGCCAAACTTTAGAGCAGGCTTGACAACCAGCGATTGGAAGAATTCACCTCTTCTCAAGCCCTGCGCCAGAGCATTCACCAACAGCTCCTCCGACGCGGAAGGCACCTCCAGTTTAGCATTAGTGAAACGACTAATATAAGCACGCAGACTCTCACCTTCCTTCTGCTTAAGGCTAAACAATTCCAGAGGCATCTTCTGGTACTTCCTGCAGCTTGTAAACTGGTGCAGGAAAGCCGAAATAAACTCTTCAAAATTACTAATAGAACGAGGCGGCAACTAGCTAAACCAGAGCTGTACTTATTTGGTAAATGTCATTGGGAAGACCCGGCACATAACGGCGTCTGAAAATTTGTGCAGGGCTGCCGCTATCTCGAAGTGACTGAGATGGTCCCACGGGTCCGTGGTTCCATTGTACTAGAAGCCTAGGGAGCGATATGAAGCCGGCAAATCATCTCGCATGACTTCCTCAGTAAACGGCGTTCCTCTTCTCGCCGGAATCACACAGCCAGTCGCGATTTTCCTCTTAAACTCCCTCACCTCTTTTTGAAAGCTCTGCATCTGTTCCATCAGACCCGGATTAGTCTTGCTTGAGGTTTCACCATCGGAAGTAGAGAAATGCTCATCTCTATCCTGAGGAGGCGCCCGCTCCACCCGCTAGTTGTGCAGCGGCTCAGTATCCCCCTCTGGGACTGTCCCATCCGGCCGTTCGCCAGATGGCGGTGTTGACATTTCTGCGAATTTCTTCTCTACAGCTGTCTCCACTGCTTTGCCGATGAGATCAGACAGTTGCCGGAGAAGGGTATCGTTGAACAATCCTCCCATGGCAGGCGTCGCTTCTCCAGGGGGAGGCGGAACAGTACCCGGCCTAGCCGCAGTTGACGACTCTGCATCCACAAGTCTCGCCATTGACGTTTCTGTTGTCTGCGGCATGCCCCAAAGGCATGGCGGATTTGGGGGTTTCGCCAACTCTCCAACCAAATTTCTGCGTAACCCGTCGGAAGCCATGGAGAAAAGGAGCTCACGTCTTAGCCCAGATTTTCCCACAGACGGCGCCAATTGTTTCAACCCAAAAAGTGAACAACATCAAGAACACCTAGAATCTCGAACACCTTCCTGATCTGCACCACAAACAAGAGTTAGAAAGGACCACCGGTGGTTTTCCGGTGGAAACCTCTCCGATGCTTAAGTCAGTAAGCGTTTGAGGTGTTTTTTCAGAAAGAAAGCAAGAGTGTTTAAGAGAATGACATACCTCTCTCAGCCTTGGAGCTGAGATATTTATAACTTTCCTAGTGGGGACCCTTTTTCGGGATATTGGAAGCAAATGCCGCGAATCATGGAGTCAGATCTATGACAAATGGTCCCCCTTGTCACTCTCCGATCAAGGAGTCAGATCTGTTATAAACCCGTTCTTCCGGCACTACCACCAAGAAATCCTATCAAGGGAATACTCCTGCTCTGGATATCTCATCAGATCATCCAGCTCTTACCCAATGATTCTCCGGAGCTACCCCAACCAGGTCTGGTATACGTACAGCCCTATCACTCCCGATCCTCATCCTTAAGAGCCAAGATGGGGAAACAATCCAGACTTTCAAGGCGGACAAAAATTTTTGAGCCAATACAACGCCCGACCAAGGGGAGAAAGCTCGCCACATTCACTTGAGGATATAGTAAACTTGAAGGCGACAAGTTCCCTCCAACTTCAACAAGAAGCCAAGGTTAACATAAAGAATTCAGAAGCTCAAGTGAGTCAAACGGAGGATCACATAAGCCAACTGGATAAACAATTGACTTCTCAAACTGAGGAACGTGTGGAGAATGTGAGCGCCATCATGATGCAAGATGTGGGGAAAATGAATGATGCGGAGGACCCGACATTTGAATTGGAGTATGAATACAAGATGGAGGAAGAAGAAACGATGCGGGCATGGGTTGGTCATAGTCTGCCTGACCTTACAAATGATATTCCATATCCTACCATTTCTCCTATCGAGGTCGAAGCCGAGCCAAAGCCATTGCCATCATGGACCATGTGTCAAGTGACGAAGGATGAAGAAGAGACTTACGTGCGTGAAGATTTTTTGGAGAAGGAGGCAACCGATGATCTTCCGTATGTGGTGATAGACGAGACCATCTTAGCAAAATTCTATGAGAAGCCACCACAAAGTCGTAAGGATCCGGTTAAGCATCCAACGTCGAAACGGATGTGAATTATGGAGGATGAAGTCATGGGAGTTCCTTTCACCTTGAGACCTCCGCCAAAACCCCCATGGAAATGAGGGGTAGCACGTCGAGCCGACAACGATAAGAAAAGGCGCTTATTGGGAGGCAACCCAATGTTTACATTAATTTTGTTTTTATTTTTATTTTTTAGTTAATGGGAAAGAAAGCTTGGTTGATGGATTTGTATGATTGGGCCATCATATGAAGAAAGATCGTCGTGGAACCGAGACCCTCCTTGACATTTACCCAGGTGATTTCTTTTCCCTGCTCTTCCCTTTTGATTTATTGTCTTGTTCTTATTTTGTGTTCGCTTGAGGACAAGCTAATGTTTAAGTCTGGGGGAGTGGGTTGTTGAGGTTATTATTGAGGATATTGTGCTGAAAATTGATAAAATTTTGAAAATTTTGTGATAAATTCCGGGGGATTGAAAAGAAAATGGTTAAAAGTACTCGCTTAAATTTCTTGGATGAATTATGTTTCGGTTAAATTCTTAGTCGTCATTTGATTTAGAGGTCAATGGTATGCATGTTAGTTCTTTTGTGATTAGTTTATGGGGCGTCAATTCCAAATTATTGTGTTGTTGATGTGTATTTGTGGTTGCCACACTTAATATGAGTTGTGTGGGGCCTTGAAGTTGGCGGTTGTGTGATAATATCTCGTTAGTTGAAACAGAAGTCGAATAAAGTCCGGTTGGAGTATACCGGCATGGCGTAAGTAGAAAATTGAAAAATTAAAAAGAGTTGAGGTGCCGAAACATCTGCCTATCCGTGTACCAAGTGCAATTCGCTTATAAATACCAAGGGTGAAAATCCAATGAAGATGCTTGTAGCTCAACAAATTCTATGCACTTACTCAAGTGGCGCAATCCAACCAAAATTTCAAACATGGCGGAGGTGAAATCAACAAATCAAATACCAAATCAAGACGATCCTCCTATCCAGCGCCGAATCATTATCAAGTCAAGTCAAGAACGGTAGTGCAGAGCTGCGGGCCTCAATTGAAAAAATAAAAATAAACAAATAAATGGGAGTGGACGAGATTTTTGATCGTTACCAACAATGGATAGAGTCGAACCATTGAGTAGCGAGGGGGCACCACAGTGCATTAACGTGATGTAGGGGTTGCCAAACTACTGGGGTCACTTAGGTCAACACATGAAAAGCTTGCGATTTCTAGAAATATAATGGTGTCTAGAGTCCGGATGGGTTCATTTGGTCAACTTGAGTGACTTACTTATTTGAAGTTTGTCCTATGCTTTAATTCTAATGTTGCCTTAGGACAAGCAAGGTTTAAGTTTGGGGGAATTTGATAGGAGAGAAATTGTGCGATAAGTTAATTTTTTTCAAAATTGTCTTTCGTTCTTCATATGCGATTGATTTTGTTATCTTGTTCACTTTTCATGATAAATTCATGACAATATTGCTTGATTCTTAATTTGGATTGATCACCTAGATTAGGGATTGGTTATCTATTGCTAGAAAAGGATTGCTTCCCGTGTAATTGTCGTAATCTCTATTTCATTGGTAGCAACTAATAATTATGCATCGTTAGGGATAACACAACATAAGTTAAATAAACTGAGTTCATGTGTTTATTTCTTAGATTAGCCTATTTGCCTGGGTATTAATGCTGTTGTAGGATTAAATCTAGAGAGATTATTCTAGGTTGTTCAATAATTAGAATCAATTGAAGAGCTAATTTTAATTGAGTAAACAATAAGGGCAAATTCGGGTAGCATAGCTTATTGTTACCTAAGGTTTTTAGTCGCATAAAATGAATGTATTATGATATTGTGGTTGGTTAGATGAGTGGAACGAGGATGAAAACTGAACTAGAACTAGAGCTTTATTATTATTGAATTTTCCGTTAATTATTTTTCCCGCTTGTTTTTAATTATTTAGTTCTCTTAGATTAGTTCACAATTTCTACCCCATTTATTTGTTGAATAAAATACGAACTATCACGATCTAAACCACACTCCTCGTGGGATCGACCCTTACTTATCGCTACTACTAGTTGGTAGAGAAAAGTTGAGGTAAAATAAATATTTAATTTGACGCTTAACGACGAGCGGTCACTTGGTTAAGGTTTTAAATTTGCTTGTAGTTTCTTTGTGTTTCTAGCTTTCTTTTGTATTCACTAGTGCAGAATTGGCTTTTCACGGCGGCTCATTAACGGCGGTTCTGGAAAACCGCCGTTAAATATGTTTTTACGGCGGTTTTCCAGAAAAACCGCCGTTAAATCATTAAATTGACGTCGGTTATTGAAAAACCGCCGTAGAATACTACATTTTACGGCGGTTTTCATAGAACCAACGTTAAATTTGAACTAATTAGTTTGTGCGTTAATTAGTTCGCTGGATTTAACGTCGGTTCTACAAAAACTGTCGTGAATGTGATGACATTTGACGGCTGTTCTATTAGAACCGCCGTGAATTAATGATATTTAATGGCAGTTCCTTTAGAACCGCCGTAGAAAGTAGTGTGCCATGTCATCGATCCGCATCTTGCTCAAGCAAGTTATTTCAACCGTTGATCCGTGTTTCATCCGACGATCTGAATTAAATATTAAACTAAAAAATAATAAATATTAAACTAAAAAAATAATAAATATTAAACTAAAAAAATGATAAATATAAACAAAAAAACCGTAAACAATTTCACCCTCTCCTCCATCGGATCTGCAACTAAAACCTCAATTTCTCGTTCAATTTCACTCCACCGCAATGGATCTGGTGGCCGAAGAGATCCAATTCCTAAGAGATCAAACAATCCCCAAACTCGGGTCTTTGATCAAAATCCCCCAAAACAATCCCCAAACCCTAATCTCGCAGAAACCTCAGTTTTAATCCCCAAAGAATCCCCCAAAACCTTATACCTCATAACCCTAACCCTAATCTCGCAGAAACAAGAGAGCGGAGAACGAGCTTAGGATCAAATTCTCGCAGAAATATGGCGTCGTCTTCAAGCAGCGTCCTAATGTTCAAGCTCCACCCTCTTGTCATCGTCAACATCTCTGATTATTCTTGGCGAAAGACAGGCTAGTTCTTAGTCCTTATAATTGTTAATTGTTTTTATTTAAGTATCATTCTGCAGCATGAGTTATTGGATTAACTGGTTATGAATTGAATTAAGAATGACTTATTGGTTGTTTGATTATCATTTTCCTGAGCTGCTTTGGTATTTTTTTTTTCTTTTTGGGCGCAAATCCATTTTTTTGGTTGATAGGAAAGTAATCATACTTAATTTTTCTTGTGTTATTCTTGGAGCCAACAAATTTTATTTATTTTTGGGATCAATTGCAATCTGAACTAATTGGTTTATGGTGAAGATTCATGAATTATATGTTTCTTGTTTCAAAACATTGAGTGAGATTACCCATGTTTTTTTTGGTTTCAGATTTAAGTATTCTTGAATTCTTGAAAGCTTTGGTATAACACATATTTCATGAATTCTTGAAAACTTTCACTATTGTTCTGTTTGTGTATCTTCTCTTCCATTTAAGATGTATTAAGATAAGATTTGTTACTGATGGTGTATTAGACTAAGAAGTATGAAGTGTAATTACTGATTTTGCTTTCATTAATGGTTATTGTTTTTTTGATAATGGTTTGGCAACGTGGGAGGGAATGGTGCAAACCATGTTTCCAATGGTGGAACCGGCTATGGTCAACCCAACATGGGAGGGCATGGTGCAAACCATGTTGGGTCTAGCGGCTTCATGGGTACGAATGGTCCGTATGGAGGATATGGTGCTCCCAATCACATTCCGAATATGAAAAATCCGAACTCTGATACGTATGGAGGTTATGGTGCTCCCAACCACTTTCTGAATATGCAAACTCCAAATTCTGGCCCGTATGGAGCTTATGGTGCTCCTAGTCAATGTCCGAATATGCATAATCCAAACCCCGGCCTGTATCCTCATGTTTCTAATTTCAATCATGCTCTGAATGTGAATTCTAACAGTAATGGTGGTGGTCCATGTTATGGAGGTGTCGACAATAATGCTCAAAAACCCGATCCGTATGAGTTTTTTGGAGGTGGGAGCCCCAATGCCCAAAATTCCCTCATCCTCACTATAAGAGAGGTTAACAAACCCTTTTTGGGGGCGACTATTCCATCTTTCGTATCCCTTCCTCCTGAGCGAAAATCTTCTCGAGCGATATATTCTAGTACTAATGAAGTGAGGGTGACTTCTTCCTCTAAGGAGCTTGTGTTGGCAAAGAGAATATCAGTTATGGATGATCGAATCGCTAAGCTTTCTAACCCAAACCCAGATCCTCCTTGTGCATCGTGTGGGATGTTTGTTCATGATACCACGTCTTGTCCTTTAAACCCCTCGTTCAATATACCGATGGCTCATTCGGAGGAAATGTATGGGGGTCATAGGTATCAAGTGGGACCCGATTATGCTAGACCATCTTTTGCATCACCACCGACTCATAATCTTCTTTCTCATCCTAGCAACCGCATGCAACGTGATTTTAGTTATGATTATACAAATGTGGGTAATAATCCTCATGTGGGCCCATGTCCTCAACCTATTCCGGTGAATGCTCATTATGCGACAAATGCAATATTCTCTCGATACGTTGGCCTCGTTTGATTCTACGTTCAATGCTCTTGAGGCTATGACCAATGGTTAAATACTAACATGGGGCAACTAGCAAGCGATGTCAATGTGCAAAATCTAGCTATTGAGAAAGAAAAATTGCCAAGCCAACCTTCAGTTACTCTTGCGGTCACGGTCCTTTGAAGTGGTGGGGTGGTTGATAATAAGGCTGCCCTGCCATACGAGGAGGAGGTGGTTTTTATTTCGAGTGTTCTTACTCTTCTTGATTCCACTCCCGTGGGCCCCACTTTGGCAAAGGCACTTCCCGATGGCCTACACAAGTCTTCAAACACATACAAGGCACAAACCTCTAAAGCCCCTATGCCTTCTCCATCACGCATATCTTATGAGGATTACTTACATATGGACGTGACCCAAGCGTTGGTCGAACAAGCTTACAAGGAGGAAAATAAAATTGGGTAAGAGTTGGACCCGGGGGCTTATGTTAAAGGTTGTGGTGAGTATGATGAGCCCTTTGATCTTAACGATGATTCATTTGTTCTTCAATGTGCCCAAGACTTGAGTAAGAGAGATTTTGTATTTGTCATTGAGGGCAAGGACAAAATTTTGGAGGGGAAGGTAGATATGTTTGATGATAGGAGTGAGAAGCTTGAAGATTATCTTGAGGTGGAAATTGTTGATGATAGTAGTGAAAAGCTTGAAGATTATCTTGAGGGGATTGTCGAATTGTTCGAATTATCCCCCAATGAGGTCAAGAGGGGCCACAGGCCCGAGCTTAAGCCTTCCCTATATCACCTCAAGTATGTGTATTTGAAGGAAGAGGAGAGCAAACTGGTTATTATCTTTTTCAATTTGAATGGAGAAGAAGAGGAGAGGTCGATTGAAGTGATTAAAGTTCATAAGGGTGCTATTGGTTGGAGTATTAGTGATATTAAGGGAATTAGACCTTCGACATGCATGTATAAGACCATTTTTGAGGAGGATGTCAAACCTTCTCAAGAATTCCAAAGGCGTTTAAATCCAAATCTTAAAGATATAGTGAAGGATGAGATATTGAAATTGTTTGAGGAAGGTTTGATGTTTGCAATTGCCGAAAGTGAGTGGGTGAATCCCATTTACATAGTACCAGAGAAGAGCGGTATATCCATCGTTGAGAACGAAAAAGGAGAGTCGTTGTCCACGAGGGCTACAACGGGATGGAGGATGCATATCAATTTTAGAAAGTTAAATGCGAAAACTAAGAAGGATCATTTCCCTCTCCCGTTTATCGACCAAATGTTGGAAAAGCTAGCCAGCCATTATTCCTATCATTTCTCAGATGAGTTGTCGGGTCACTTCAAAACCACAATTCCACCCGAAGATCAAGCCAAGATGACTTTTACTCGCCCATTTGGGACATTTGCTTTTCATCGAAGGCCATTGCCATTATGTGACGCCCCAAGAACATTTCGAAGATTGGACCCTCGCAACAAGGAGGATATGGCTATGGTGGATCCTCCTGTTTCGACTTCACCATGACCAAGAAGGGAGTTCATCAAGCTAATGACGTAAAAGAAGCGCTTCTTGGGAGGCAACACATGTTCTTTTTGTTTATTTCTTTTATTTTTTACATTCCTTTCTTTCCTTGCTTTCTTATTATAAAAATCCAAAAAACATTCAAAAAATCTAAAAATTAAACAACAAATTGTGTTGTCTTTTGGTTCTTTTTAGTCCTTGGTTTTGTTTTGTTTTAATTCATGTGCATACTTTCTTGTGTTTTTGATTTTGTGTGATTTTCTTTTATAGAGTTTTGTTTTCCGACTTCAACCTTGTTCGATTTGATAAGTTGGTAGCGTTCATGGAGCCGGGAGAAGAAAGCCATGCTCATTTTTTGATTGGATTGCTTGGATGCTTAATTGGACCCCACCGAGCTCGGCCCAAACACGCTCAGTTAAGGAAGCCTCTATTTCACCCTCCTTTTACTTGATTTTAATTAAAATGCAATAACGGCATTGCATGGTTTAAGTGTAGGGTGGTTGGGTAGGTGGTTAGGGTCCGGGTGTCACAAAGCATGATTTGTCTTTCTTAACTCGATCCTTGGCGAAGGGACGCATTCTTGGCGAAGTGACACTTACTAATTGCGCATTTACATGGTTGAGTCGTTTTTGTGTCTTGTGTGTGTTTATTACATTGTTGAGCAGTCTCCACATGCATGGAAGTTTGAATAGTTTACTTCTCGGGTTTTTACATGTTTATGCCCTCTTGTGTAAGGGGTTGAATTTTTGTGTTTCTTCCAAAATCCGCATATATATATATAATAACCATTTGCTGGTGAAAAGATTGCAAAGCTTAGTGAGTAGTCTTGTGTGAATTATCGGTTTTGCTTGTATTTTTATGGAAATTGCATTAAGGAGGCTAGATTTTGCTCGTACATGATTAAATTTAGAAATGACCTCGAGGCACATATATCATCCTTATTCTGGCCATATCAAAATATATAAGCTACTTAAAAACTCCAAATGAGCCCCTTTGAGCCTATACCCCGTTTCTTGTTAGCCGAGCTCAATTTTAGCTCTTATATCTTCATCAATTATGAGGTGAGAGTGTATGTTGTTAGTTGACTAGAAATGTGTAGGAAATCAATTGTGGGTTTCGGGTTTTGAATTAAAGGAGAGCAACAAATAAACTCCAACACAAATCACGAAAAGTGATAAAGCGTGCGTTAAAGCGAAAAGCCTCATGTTTAGAAGGCTAAGTTTAGTAAAAAGAAGCGAATTCGGAAAAAAAAGCTTCTACGTATTGTGAAATAAAAGTCAGGAAAGTGTGCCAGTGTACAAAAGGGTTTTGAATGAAAGTTTGGTAATTTGGGAAGGGTGAAGCGATCTTAAGCTTCGGGTTCTAGAAGTTAAGGTTTCGTGTGTTATTGATCACATCTGTTCGTGTGTTAGTCACTATTTCCAAATATTTCATACCTTACCAAAGAGCCAACATTACAACCCGAAATAAAGACCTCTTTCGGTTCTTGTTTGGTCATGTACAATGGGCAATTCGGAGTTTCCGATTTATGAAATCTTGACAGGTGCATGCATTCTCCGACTTGAGCGTATACACGTCCTATTAAATAAACACTTGAGTTAATTGAGTGGAAACCCTCAAAATTCCATTTGAGAGGAAGTCATCGATTTTGTTTTCATTTGAGAAAGAGTAATACGAGCCATACTTGGCAATAACGAGTTGATGCTGATACTCTCATCATATTAATTAAGATAAGGACAAGGATTTTTTTCTTTTTACATAATGTTCATTGCATGTAAATTCTCGATTCTTTTCGTTGTTCGAGGACGAACAAATCGATACGTGTGGGGTGGTTGTATTGCATGTAATTGTGGTGTTTTATCTTGTTTTTAATTAAGGGTTTGTGTCGTTTTTAGTTGTTTTGAGTCGAGTTTCCTTAGGTTATTAGGTTGTTTTCTTATTTTAATGTTTTTAGCCTTAAGTATACGATGTTGGAGATGTTTGTGTGATTTTTGGGTTTTTCAGTTCAAATTTCTTGTTTCGTAGGTGGCTTAAAGAGTTAGATTTGCCCGACGTACATTCCGGAATGGAAAACGAGAAAACCCGAGCTGAAAGCAGCCCCAATCCATATCCAAATCGACTGAAAGTGGAAAAAATCGACTGAACTACAGAGACTGGAACGTAACTGCAGAAGGGCAGTTGATTGACTGCCTTTCAGTCGATCGACTGCACACCTGTCGATCGACTGCACCGCAGGAGACTTCGGGATTTTTGGCATTTTGACGATTTTGCCCCTACAAACAACTATATAAACCACACATCTTGCCCCAAAGAAGAATGAATTCTCCTCCCAACTCTTGCATGGATTTGGGGTTTATTTCCTCTCCCAAGTTTTTAGATTTTTTTCTCTTTCTAGTTCTTAGATTTAATTTCAAGCTTTTCCTTGGGTTTGTAAGCTCAAGAAGAATTCAAGTCATTACATGGATTTTATTTTGATTGTAATTTCATTCAGACTTTTGGATTCTCTTTCTTATTTCAAGTAAGTTTTCCTTTATTTTCTTTCTTGTTCTTCAATTTCAAGCTTGTTCTTCAATTTATGCATTTTGCCTTAGCTCTTAGATTTATTGTTAGATTTTGTGATTTGGATATAGAATCTAGGTGAGTGGCACACCAAGATCATAGATCGGGTCCTTGATCATTATTATTTTGAGTATTTCATATGCTTATTTTGGTTTTTATTTTCATGCATGATTTTTTGTTGAATCCTAGATCTACTCTTTGTTTCTAGTGATTTTACGAAAAGATTTAAACTTTCACGTCAACTTTTACTGCTCTTTTTATCGGTGCTTTCAATTTTCATTGATTTTCTTTATTTAGATTTTTACGATCATATATGCGTAGCAGTACTTTAGGCTTTCATGCTTGTACCTTGTTGTTTCCTTGCTTTTTATAGCTTATTTTCATCATTTCTTGCAATTTCAATTGGGCACAAGCACGAGACATGCGAAATACTTGCATTTACTTTCATATTTACTCATAGGTCTTCATTTTACTCCCTTTACTCGCTTTAATTTCGTTTATTCTTGTTTTCTCTTAATTCCAACAAGCTAAAAACTCATTGATCTCTATAATCAATCGAATTCTAATAATACCAATCCATGTACCCCTTATATTTTCATCACCACTAAAAGATCTACAACCATCAAGGAGATGTGATTCTGATATTTTGCTACCTGAAAGTAAAGAGATCGCGTGTTTGGATATTCCAGGAGATGTGAAATTATCCATTGGCATCAATATGACTACATATCACGTAGGCTCATTTAAATCTCGTAAAATGGAGGGTTCATTATTTTGTTTATCTACCTTACTTGATTTTTTATTTTCATCAGCTAGAACATGTGGGACTAGCTGATTTATATGGTTTAATATTTTTTTATTTAGTTTTAAATGGTTTAACTGGTTTATTTGGGTTTCATTTGCTTTATATGATATGGTTTATTTGATTTATATGATTTTAGCTGGTTTATTTTGGGTTAATAGGGTTTGTTTGGGTTTATATGGTCTATTTGGTTTGATTATATGAGACGGTATGATGTAATCATTATATTTGGTTTAAGGATTTATTTTTGTTTGATATGGTTTAACATTTTTATTAGGTTTATGAGTCGAACTAATTGTTGTTTCAAAATTGATTTGAGCTACACAATGAGTGTCTAATTTTAAAAGTGTTTTACGTTTTGAAAGCAAGTTCGCCCGCAAGAGAGCAGGGTCACTATAGACTGGCAAGTTAAACCGAGTCGAATTCTCAAGGAGTGGAAATACGGGGTTGGCGATGCTTATTATATAAAACTTCACAAATTCTAATTCTAAACACGCGAACAAGAAGGGGTTTTTGATTATTTTAAGCAAATTATAATTTAAAACTAAAATTTTGCAAGGAGAGTGTCAATCTCTATGCAAGAACGTAACTTAACATTTATAAAACTTAACAAAAAAAATTGAAAAATATTTAAAATCTTAACCAGAAGATTCAACTAAGAGTTATCATTCAAGAATTTTATCGATCATATGGAAAGAATAGGAAAGTTACACTTCTAATAAGAAACATTACCGAACTAACAACCCAAGAATAGCAAGTATATGATCAACTAAATCATCCCAAGCAGAGTTTGAAAATGAAAATGACATAAATCCATCCTAATCAACAAAGGATTCAAAACAAACCACAATATCTCAACACCAAGTTTCTAAACAAGAGAATATCCAACCAAAAGATTATTAACTACAAAATGTAAATAGAGTTTAAGAAGATACTAATATGAACCAAATGAAATATTAATTCGAGAGAGGAGTGCTATGCCAAGTCCAGGGATTCCGGAGAGATTATCTTCTATGTTATGAATCCGGAAGTTTGTCACGAACTCCGGATTACTGCGTTCTTCAAGATGAAAATGCCCTGCTAACAAAAATCGATCGAACTCGCATGGAATTACCGTGAGGGCTCTAGGGTCTCGTCCTCGCAATGATGATTCATAGGTCAGGCTCTTGATTTATTTGTAGCCTCCAACCCTCCCTCCCCACCCCCCGCCTGCGTAACTAAAAAATCTTTTGAAAATTGAATTTGTAACGCTTGCGTCCGGTCAGATGGTCTGAAGAATCCGACCGTATGGAATCTTTGTCACCCAATCCGATCGTATGTCAGATCCATCCAGTCGGATGTGAATCTAGTGGGCTAATATGGTCGAGACATCTTATCGGTGTGGGTTTAAAGGATCAATCCGGTCGGATATCAAATTCATCCGACTGGATGAGTGTCCTTTTAGCTACTTCGTGCGCTGACTTTCTCGTATTTATCTCTCGATTCTCATAATGATTTACGATCTTTATCCTCTTCAGTTCCCAGGCTCTTCAAGGGCTCTAGCTACAAGAGAAAACACAGAAGTCATCTCAAAAGGACCAATTAACAATCGAAAAATCAAAAAGTTAAGTAAAAAGCTGTAGAATGCAAAATTATGTAAAATAGCTTAATCTTAACCCAAGAAAGATAACAAAATGACTCAAACATGACTCGAAACATATAAAGACTCATAACCAATATGTACAAGTCAACCAGCCCATGCTTTATTGGTTTGTTTGTCCTCGAACAAACGAAAGAATTAAAACCACGTGAGTATGAAAGTAGCTAGATCAAAGAGTCATGTTGTGCTTACCATGTAGTTTTTCAAATATAAACACTTTTGTCGAACACTTTTAAGCTAAGATCGTGTTACCTTTTCTCCTTGAAATAAAAAGAACGTATCCTCACAAAAGGGAAATATATAATGGTGCACTCATTCGCTCGTGTTTTTCAAAAGGTAAGTATATATGCTCGGATCAACAAAAAGAATGTATTCAACGACTCGTGAGAATAGAAAAATCGTATATCGTATATGTGTGCACATTTGGTCAAGAGTCGTATGAGGACTTATAGGGTTGTAACATAGGCTCTTTGGTAGGGTATGTCATATATAAAGATGTGTGGCTAACTTGCGAACAAACGCAAATAATAACTCACTCAATCAAAAATTCTAAGCATAGAGCATAGTTTTTGCTCCTCATTCTTACCCAAAAAAACCATATATCACTATTCTTAGCCTTTTATAACTAAGGCTATTTCTCACCCCCAAACCCGAATTAACACGCTTGATCCTAAGGAACATGAGCGTTAGTTCCTTCTATACTCGTTTGCCTTTATAATAACGTTTATTCTTAAAATATAGATGCTCTTATGAACTTAAGCACCCTCAAATTATTAATTTTTTTTTAGTCCACTAATTCCCACCCTGCAATCATATCTCAATAGACCAATGAAAAATAAACTCTCATCTCATAACCTTAAACGAAATAAGAACTAAAATTATGCTCGTGGCTAAATAAGAGATGGGATAAAGTCTATAGTGGCTCATTAGGAATTTATAATGGTTTTTATTTTTGAATATAGCCGGAATCGGGTTTTATATGTGCCTACCGTCATTTCCATAACCAAATGCACACAGGCGACTTTAGAGATTTCTCAAAACACTTATTGAATCAAAACATGAAATGTTGATAAACACACAAGGCTCCTTACTAGGGTTTTATTCAAACTTTTGAAAACAAGCTGGTCGAGTTTTAAAAGCTTCACAACATTGCTAACGACTAGATGTTTTAATATATATATATATATATATATATATATATATATATATATATATATATATATATATATATATATAAATGTGTGTGTGTGTGTGTGTAGGTTTTGATAAAATTTTGCACTAAACATGCTCAAAAGATTCTAACGTCAAATCACACAATACATGATTTCGATAGGTAAGTACTTTCAATTACAAATAAGCATGGAAATGAGTTCAATGTACGTCGACACAAAACAAAGACTCAAAACTATTCGACTGAAATGACTACACATGTCGTATTCTTATTGTACGAATCAACGCAAGGGAATAAGAAAATTCGAAACAATTATCATACGAATAGTTAGTCACATAGTTATTATAGAAACTCACGCACATAACACATAACAAAAAAATCAAACACAATCAAACACTAAAAATGAAAAATGAGAGTTTGGATAGAAAATGATACAAACTTGCACTTAGGCCAGCCTACATATCCATGCCGTCCGGAGGGGGAGATGGAAATGATGCAGTCGATTTTCATGGGAATGAGGCAGTCGTGATTCGCCTCGATTCTCCTTATCAGATGGAGAAGATTCTGCTGTGTTGCAGCAATCCGAGCATCTATGGCTGCCAGTTGGTCTCAGAGTCCCCTAGCTTCCTCGCGTCTTACTCGAGCATTTTCATAAGCCTCCTCGTATGCCTCCTAAGCGTCCTGCCGATCCTTCCTCGTGTAATTCTCCCGGTTGAGGCTCATTAGCCTCATCTTCTCCATAACGTTCATTTGGAAAGCCAATGTTTTTCTCAATTGCGCATCCGAGTATTGGGACTGGTAAGCGCTCGTCCCACTCCCGTAAACATCACCGGCATCGTAGTATCTCTCACTATGCTCTCCATACTCAAGGCCCTCTCCATAATATCCATGCTCATAATGCTCGGAATCCTCGTTCTGATTTCCCTCGCAGTCAGCCTCCACATCGTTTTCTTCTTCATCAGCATCGACCTCTTCCTCGTCATTGGACTCTTCGATATAACCCATGAATGTTAAAATGATCACGTTTTTCCTTTGTAGGTCCGAGTATCAACTTGCATTGGCACAATCGGGTATGTCACGTCTTCGTCATAGAAATCACAATTGTGATATCGGGAAAGCTCGGTGATGAAGGTGCCCAATGTGAGCTTCGCCAACTTCTTATCATGCATTGTCTGCACACTTTCGATTGCTTTCGTTAGGAGGGTATAGAGGTTCATGTCACCCTAGTTGATCGCAAAACACAACGCGTATAGCTCAGCCGATGACATTCTGGTCATGTCCTCTTTGCCAAAGAGACTTGGACAAAGAACTTGTACGTCAAATATACAACAAGGGATTTAAGCGAGGTGGATTTGTAGCGGCAACCGGTCTCTAGTGGTGTTCTTGTGAGTCTAGTCCACCACGCATTCTTGTTGTATTCCTCCATCAGGACTGATTCATTTGTGTTTAGATGAATACCAAAAATTAGGTCGAGGTCGTCCTTGGTGGTGTGGTAGGGGAAATTACAGAGCCTGCAGTTAAAAGAGACATCGGTGAGAGACTTGAAGGTCGTGAAAAATTCAAGCATCAATATTCGATGACCGGGAGATAAAATTCGGCCCACATTTGTAACCCGAGTGCCCTGATACCTTCTAGAAGCTCTTTAGCAATCTTGTCTCCTTGGTTGGCTTTTTCCGTCCAAAAGGCAATGTCGAGGTGTCGAGGGGCGTAGATGTCTCTGGTGATCAGGGATTTATAAGTTTTAATCTCTCCCTCATTCTCAAGTTGGAATAGTGCTAAGGATGCTACAGCACCGCTCGATTCTTCCCCCCGACTTACCCCCTTCCCTTTGCTTGTTCACTTTGGTCGAGATCGATAAGCCATTACAAGTGCGAAGAACTGGAGAATTTGAGCAACAAATTGTTTCAGACAATCCGTCGAGCACCTTCTGTGAGACTCAATTCCAACCCCCAAAATCGCTCAATTTCTCAAAACCAACAATTACCCTTTGAATTCCCTGCACTTCAACTCCCAAACAATTCAGTTAAGTGGAGTTTTAAAGCTATTATACCTTGTGGAATGAAGATGGGCGTTTTCGACATTTTTGGCAAGAATTTGGGTTGGTGCTTTGCTTTCTCCGGTCAAATGTAATTGTTTGGCGGTTGGCGATTTGGGTCCTTCGATCGGATGTAATATGTTTGGCGGTTGGTGGTAGGTGATTTGCAGACGAAACGTATACGGTATCAATAATCTTGAAATTAAATCCCAACAACTAAGCATGAATTAAATAAACTAAATTAAGATGAAAGATTACAAATTAAATTATCCAAAGTAAGCAAGGTTTGAAGCATAAAATAACTCAAAAACGATAAATAAGAATAACTACCTAATTGCATAAATTAAACTAAGAAATCAATTAAAGAGTTTAGAAATACTTATTGAACTAAGAACTGCAGTAAATCCTCCAGCTAATCCGAAGAAAACGCGTAGATCTTAGCCGAAAATTGAATCACGAACTAAAGAACGGAGCTTGGAACTTGTGACTCTTGCATCTTCGATCTTGATCTTGTATTATGATATGGGTTGTAAAAGTATGTTGTTTCTATGCCTAAGAACTGAAAATAGGTTTGTGGTAGAGAGCAATGTGTTTGGGGACGGATTAGAGGAGGGTTTATATAGTTTTCCCATGCATTGGAGCACAAGTTAGGGTAAAAACGCATTTTTGAGCCGCTAATGGTCAGACTAGCGGTAAGGGCTACCGCTAACTATACCGTTAACCCTCTCTGAAAAGTCTTTGTCCATCCGTAGCGGTGTTGGTAGCGGTAAGGAAGTAATCATTAAGTACCCCGCTAAACCTCTTTGTTGTTTCCTAACGGTGGAACTAGCGGTTATGGATACCGTTAGGGTTACCGTTAGCTTGGTGTGGGAGCTCTTTGTCCACCTTTAGCGGTAATGGTAACCTCTATGGTGACCGCTAACTCTCATCTTTGCTCCTTCTTCGCCGGAAAGCTCGATTCTCATCTCTTAGTCATCAAACCTTATCTTTTATGTGCTGAGCTCTTCCGGTTACTTAGCTACAAGGTGAAAAACAAAGAATAATCACCTATTTGCATCGATCTAGATCATAATATGGTAAAATAAGCTGGAAGTATAGAAACACGAAATTAAGCTTAATCGACCCAACTTATACCAAAAACGATAATAAAAACTAACTAAAATACTAATAAAAATAAGAACAAGTTCATGTTAATCAACTACCCCACGCTTTATAGGTTTGTTTGTCCTCGAACAAACGATAGTTTCAAAGAATAACAAGAATAAAAATAAGTTCAAGCAAAGAGTGGTGTAATGCTACATAGATAATTTTGAAAATATAGATAATTATAACGCAGGCTCAGACGCTTGACCATCATTACATTGTGTAACATTCATACATCCAATGCATATTTATTTAATTATTTATTTATCATCATGCATTAAAAATAATTCTAGTCCCAAGCTCGTCGCCATAATACGACTTCCTATTTTAGTTTTAAATAATCTAAGAACTCTAATTAAGCGAATTTATAGTTCTTTTTCAAATAAAAATATATTATCAACTTCTAAGAAATTAGTATAATTATTTAGTAATTTATTTACTTATTTAAATTATTTTTGAGTCGTCTATGAAATAATTTCAATTTCTAAAATTATTATAATTTATTCATATTATAGTTATTTTAATACTTTAAAATGTTATTGGGTCGTTCACGGAATTAATTGATTTAAACTGAAGTCGTCAATTGGGTTGACTCCTTTTGGACTTTAAAAACGAGCCCAATGTTTAAACCGAGCCCACTAAACTCCCACCCTAACTTTCCTAAATTAAGTTCATCTTTGGTTTATAAACCAAATTCCATTTTTTTCACCAGCCGTTCCTAATCATCTTCAACCCTTCAAGCTTCAATTCTACAGATTTTGCCCGCAAGCAAGGTAAAAACACATCTTTTATTTTCTGAATTCTTGTTTCCAATTTTCAAGAACAATCCATTGTCTTCTCCAAATCCCCACCTTTTCACTTCCACGGCCGCAAGGTATATCCCAATTCTGTTTTCTAAAAATCTTTAAGGTAACCCCGGTCCTAATAACAACCAATCCCACTGCCAAAGCCATCAACCCCCATACGTTTCCATCCAAATCCATAAACCTACGGMAGCAAACCGCGCCATTGTTAAACCCCCCGCCAACGTCACAAAATAACCAAACCTCCGAAAAACGGCAACCACAGCAACATCAAGGCAGAACCTCGGCCAAGTCAAGTCGCAGACGGACTTGCCGCCAAGACGACTCACACCCAGACGGACCCCTGTCCAACCGAGTTCTTGGCTACCGAGGAACACGCCACCATCTCCACGCCTGCTGCCGAAGTGCGTGCACACCGCCACCATCCGAAACAACCTCCACGCCTGCCACCCAACAGCCTCCAACGCCGAACCGCTGCCACTGACCCATAGCCGAGGCGCCGCCGCCTCGCCGTTTTCCTTTCGCCATCGTTTCTGAAATTCACAACCCGACCTTGCTACAACGAATCACCA